>CM056999.1:117691807-118086807 GCA_029891345.1 Dryococelus australis | reverse complement strand
TCTCCAACAGTAAAAAATACTCCATTTCTGCCTAAGTACAACCATTACTGATTAGGCCTAATTTATTATTTTCTTGATAAACTATTACTGTTTAATCATTTTATTCCTTAATTGTATATTTTTATGTACAGCTACCCATTTACCTAAAATTTAATGTAGCTAAATGGTTTATATAACAAGCCATACACAAGTCAGTTTTAGGACTAAAAAACTGGCCTGTATATTGATGGTAATAGCATTAGAAAAATAGCCTGAAGAAAACCAGGCTAATTTAAGTTACTAATGTTCTAGCAGAATGTTTATGAGTAGAAATTTATTAAATGTCATTTGTCATATTGTCATATTTAGAATGGTTTGGAAGCTATAACAGAAAAACTTAACGTGACTGATGTTTTAAATGTCATCTGCATCCCTCAGCACAAAATAGATCAGAAAAATGAGGTTTGCACAATTTAAAAGAGGAGCAAATTTCCTTTGGGGTACATGGAAAAAAAAAAATTGTTTTTTGCTGGTAAGATGTAATGTATTACAATGATTCGTTAATGCTATATGGATATTGAGATTTTAAAGACATTCTCTCTAACGCACAATCCTCACGAATTCTACAGTCAGCAATGTGAGGTGTATTTCTGATAGTTTCCACTCAATTTCACACATGCACAACACACATTCTCTCGAGATGAACGCCATTAAAATGAAGCACTTAGACCTGAAGGGTGCATGAAGTTTATTTGAGCATCTCCTTCTGACCTATTAATGTTGTTTACACCAACAAAAAACCATTTGATGCTGTACACACTACACATAGCAGCCAGTATATAGATTTATTACAATATCACCAGGTTCTTTGCCAGCTGCTGTAGCAAAATTGAAAACTAAGGACTATATAGTATCCTGACTTGTTTTCTTCATTCCGATTTCATACTGGGATATTGGTGAAGCATAATGAAATCCACTTGTGCCCAGGATTGTCTTTGCCAGAGTATATAGTTGTTGTAGATGCAAACGAATGTCATCCACATAGTTCTTGTCAATGTAATGGAAGATGATACCTGTTATGTGTTCATTGCAGTAGGCAAATATCTTAGACACTGATGTAATTTGGTCTTTGAATGGTCGCTGAAGACTATCTTTTGTCGTCAATCGCTTTACAGTTCCACCAATTCTATCACAAGAATATTTGCCCTGACTTGTGGCAAAGAATGACCAAGAATCTGTGAGCTGAAAATCCTGAGTATGATGGCATAAATTGCGGATATTCTTGCAGTTTTTATACTGAGCAGCACAATCATCACTGAAATAGTGTGTGTTTTACATGAGGCAGGTGTTTTTTAACATAAGTGACTATTTCTAACTGGGTTTTATACACATGGAAACATAGTGATCCAAGTCATTTGACAAAAAACAATGACTGCTTGTTTGCTAAGAAGCATTACCTGAACTTTTGTTGTGATACATGACTACTTGATGAACTGTACAGTGACTATTAGTACAATGATATCCTTGGGCTTCATTTGGAATAATAAAGGGAAAATTTTCACAGAAATCCAATAAAGTAATAACTTCTCCATCGCTAATTGTCTCTTTCAGTTGTTTGAGGTAGTCTGATTGTTTCTTTGTGATATAGGAATGGGGTATGAGGAGTTCCATTTTTGATACTACAATTTCTATAAAGTCATCTGCACTTGAAGGAAGGGTGTTGTAGTTCTGTTCGGTCTGTACTACCCACTGTTGATATTCACATCATCTGGATCGCAGTCTAAGCTATGATAGAGATGCTGATTAGGGTATCTGTAGGGTATTGTTCACATTGTCGTAGCATACAAGTAGAATTTCCAATATCGAATACAAGATACAAAAGAAGTAAACTGTACTTTTCACCTGCACCAAGACAATGCAGAAACAATTCAACATTTTGGTGTATAGTGCACACACAGACTGAATGAGTTCCAGCACTTCCTGCTAAAACACACCACTTAAGACATTGCATACAAAACTTTGAAAACCATACTTTGACAGATGGCTATTTAGCCTTAAAAGAACAATACAGTTCATGCAAGTTGCATAGCAAAAGTCTTTTCTGTTTGTAAACATTTTTGGATATGCTGACATTAACTTTCATTCCTGGCATTTGCCTGGAAAACTCATCATCCTGATAGAAATTTTGAATGAGTTGCACAGTGTCTTCAGGTCACTTCTTCCCACCTGTAGGATGGACCCACACACAGATTGCTTTTTCCAGTGTAAACTGTCTTGCCTGCCTTACCATGTACTCAGAAATGCCAAATTCTTGTGCCGCCTGCTGTCTGGACCATGATTGTGGGATCAGTATGAGAATCTGTAGTTTTCTTTTGTCTATTCACAGTGGGTAGCTTTTGTTTCATTAAAGACACCAAGCAGTCCAAATCGGCAGCCTTTTGTTCCATCTCACGTGTCTGCATTTCTATATTGTCGCTAGTTGATGTGGCTGGAAGGTATATCTAATACTTTGGATATTTTGTCTGCTACAGCTGATAACAGTTCATCCACTTTACGTTTCCCTTAACTTTCTTTTGCATGTTGTGGTACAGCATGCAGTTTTATTGGTGACTGTTGCAAATATTCCAAACTTTTATCAAGTAAGATACTACTTTCTTCTTTTAATGCTTCGGCCTCTAAAACCTCAGTGACATCATGTTCAGATGATTCTGAAGATATCTGTTCAGCTACTTGTTGAATATTATATACCTATAATATATAATTCCCAGGGATTAAATTATGTACTTTGTCTGCTGCTTTTCTGTAACACTGTAGTGTGATCTTACTCAAAGAACCTTTAACTGGAACATTATGTACTTTCATAGGATCACAGCATGTTGTCTGAAATGTTTCGTACTTCTTGAGATAAATTGATTTCTGATGAAAACATATGGTGTGAAGATGATGTTTCTTGAGGAAATGATTCCAAACTTTTAATTCCCTTCGTTTTAGTGGTACTCGCTTTATGGCAGTCTTCAAGTCTATTCTTTCCAACAGAACAAGATTCCAGTTTGATAATACTGGTAGTCATAGTTCTCCTACAATCATATAATGAACACACAAACACTTTCTACTAACATTGCACATAAAAACCAACAAGCCAACAGCACAAGCAGTTCAGGAAGACTGGCCTGCACAGTGTAGTATAGTTGATTCATGATAACTTCGGCCTTTTCTGAAGCCCTGCTAAATTTCTACTTTTGGTTACTGATTATGTATCCTTCCACTATATGTAAACATAAATGCTGCCATGTGACTTCTACTTTTATAACTGTCACATGCATTGATTGCTGTTTACAGCTGTTCAAAGAATGCTGTCATATTTCCTACGAATGTTCACAATTTAGGCCTATAACAATATTTAGGTCTGCTTTATAACTATTTGTTACACACGATATAGCACGTTACACATAATACACATTAATATTTAGCCACGACGGTGTTTGTTACAACTGTGGCGGAAACAACAGTAGTATTTACCCTGTTGTTATTCATATGCGTTTGGAATAAAAATTAAAACGATGGGACAACCAGTCCGACGAAATGACACAGTAAATTCAAGCACGTAACTCGTGTCGCTTATTTATTGTACGTAGCATCAACAAATGTAAAAGATAGTGATGAACATGCAAACACATACGCCTACCATAACATTTATTCCGCTAATATTTACATGCATTGGTACTTACTGGTTTATTGTTTTATTTTATTATTTATTTAAATTTATGTGGTCGGGCTTAGTATTATTTTTGGGACTTTGGCAGACATTCAAATCACAGAAACGTAAGCTCGTTACACAACTATGTTTCAAACACCTAGCACAAAGGTATAACGTTGTGATAAACAGACGTGAATTTCAATAAGTAACTTTGTCATAACATCAGTTCATGGTTAAAACGTATAAACTTTGCACATATTTGAAATCCACACACATCTGGCCTGTGCGCAATGATTACAACACAGCCACCATAGACGGAAATGGTGGCTACGCCCTTACACACTTGGTGATCACAACACTCATTACAGTATATTAATCATCCCTGTCCTAGAAAAACATATTTATCACAACATTGTAACTTCCCTAGGATGTTTCAGAAACATAAGTACGAACTTGACGTTTTGTTCAGAAACACGCAGTGTCATTGTCATGTTGCCACACACCACTGGCAATTGTAAGGCACTATGTAAACGACCCGCCTGCCATATTGGGACAAGCGCGCGGCTAGGCTACGTCTTCCAATCTGCTGGATTTGTAAGTGTCGCACAACGAGCTGTGTCGCGCCATCACATCTAAAATATTTAGTTGCTTCTAAATATCATATAATACGTATTTAAACAATAAAATCTCGTTTCAGTTGTAAGTTACAATCTCAAACATCATTATTGTTGCTGTAATTAGTACGAAATGTGCTGAAATTAGAAATAACAAAATTTATCCCTTTCCTAGATAGGTGGTACGATCTTCCAGAGAGAGAGAAGAGAGACCGAGATTACAAGAGAGAATGACACTCTCTGCTTCATTTATTGAACTTTTATCCCGGACAGAAAAAAAACACCAGCCTACACACAAGAATTCACGCTGATATTTTTAACTGCAGCAATGAAATGTGTTTCCGTCAGTGCTATCTAACAATACAAATATATCAATTGGCAACGTTTACCTTACAAATAGTATACATAAAAACGAGGTTAAAAAATATTGTAACTGTGAACTATTTCTTATGGGCCATTGCCAACACGTCGCTGCTCTCGCTGTTAATTCATGTTCAGTACAAAATAAATATCACAAGTTATATAAGATAGTAAGGTAAAGTTTCATTTATTCAATAATACAGTACTCTAAAGTTAATCACAGTGTTAAATAGTGGTGAAATATAAGTTATTGGAAAAACAGTTTGACATATTACTCCTAGGGTGATTTTTCAGCGGTTCGATTCCAAAAGGCCGAAGAAAGCGTGAATGGACTATATGCATGGTGGCCCATGCATATCTTATCTCTGATGCCCACCTTATATCTGTTGCTTCCATCTCCTCTGCCTCCTGCTGTGACAGCTAAGATATTATCTTCGTGCCACCCTCATCCCCACATAACAAAATAAAAAGACCAAAACAGTCGAGGAGAGCAGAAGAATAGTTGATAAACACTCCTCCCTCAGCCCACAGGTTGACTCGGCGCAAAAACTATGTATGTACCGTCACATAAGACGGCTCTGCAGATAAGTCAGGGAGGTAATAAGATGCTTCGAAACTGTCATAAAATAATACTGTTTTATGCTGGAAAATATGGTGCACACACCTTATCTTTGTCCCTCCTGCATCCATACCCCTGCATGTTCGGAGGAGCCCCATCTACTTCGCCAACTTTTTTACATTTAGTTTCCCAACACTCCAGCGAAAAGCCACTATTTTTTTTTTTCCCATGTATCTTATAGGAAAGGAAATTCACTCCTCGTTTAAATAGTGCCAACCTCATTTTTCCTGCGAGGTCTACGTTTTAAGATAAAATCTATTTTGTGCTGAAGGATGCAGATGACATTTGAAACATGTCACGTAAGTTTTTCTGTTATAGCTTCCAAACCATTCTAAATATGACAATTCTGTGGCAAAATTTCACATAAGGAACAATGTTATTTTTATAATATCTTGGTAGCACAGTGAAATACAAAGCTTGGAAACAAAGACACTGACCAATCTAAACTATCACGACAACCTGTTTTAGCCAGAAAATGGTCACAATTTATCCTTCAATATCTCAGGAGGTACTTGAGATAAAAATCTGAAATTTTGCATTTTTAGTGGCCTTTGGTCAACAAACAAATGAACCAATTTTTCTAAAAATCAAAAAACCTTGTAGCGTAGCATCAACTCGCTACACTCCATTACAAACACTTCATTCAAAAGAAACAATTTTGCTCCGGCTAGTATTCATCGGAGAAAAAGACGCACTTTACACTAGTTGTAGTAAAAATAAAAGACGATTGATTCATTTAGAACCTTAAACAGGTTTATTGTAGACTGTCGAACAAAGTACAAATACAGCAGAATGATGAAATTCGTCACATTGGCCTTCTCCTCTGCACTCACGCAGGTACAAAGTCACAGCAGCAGTCACATTTAAGTTGAAAAAGTTACATCTCACCTAGCGAAGGAGAAACACACAATATCAATACATTACATGTTTATGCTCTGGCGGTTGTTGTAATGTGTCCGAGTAAAGGGTTAGCCACACGCAGCTCGCGACCTCCTATTGGCTGTTCCCTCCTCTCACGCTACTGCGTCATTTGAAATGCTGATGGCATAGGATTTTAGAAAAGAGTTTGATCTCAAAAGTTTCATCACCTCGCTCTAAAACTTGGTAACCAAAAGTGCCATGCATTACAGATAACATTTGTATTACAGCCTTGCATTTAATCTGATAAAGCCCTTACTTCTAAACCGTGGCATGAAAGGAAAAATTTGGACAAAATACACACCGTGACAAAATAAACTGCGAAATTTAACCAAAAGTGAACCTGAAAATTAATTTGAAAAGCAATAAAACCCTGTATAAATGCAATGCTACAACGTGGGTTTCATTTTCTATTTTTGCTGGATGAACTGAAGTGGAATGACCTTATGGGTTCTATGGGAGTGGATTTACAGTCAGTCACAATTGCATCTCTTGGCATCCAGTGTCCATGACTGTGCAACTTAGTATTCTTTGAAGTTTTCCCATGGAAAAAACCTAACTGCAGTAAATATGGAGATCACAAAAGTTTAACTTCTGGCTCGATCACAGTGTTGGGGTTTCCATCTGTCCAGTACACACAGTTGTGGCGGTGACAGTTCCATTCAGTTTAAATGTTGCCTCATTGGCCCAAAAAATTGTATCTGTAAAATGTTTGTTTTCAGTGTACGTGTTCACAACCCACTCACAAAATTGGACATCCCTATCTGGTGTGCCATGAAGTGATGTGGGAATGTAGGGCCTCCACTTTCCTTGCTTTAAAATTTGATGGACACTTGATTCACTGATAACTGACTCATGTGCAGCTTACTGTATGGACTTTGACTTTCTGGGGATATGTGTGAATGTGTGCAACATAATCCCTATGCTTCTTTCGCACGTTATCGTTCTTTTTCTGCCACACCGTTCCCTCTTCACATCACACACTGTTCCGTCCCTCTCAAACTTGTTGAGTTATCATGTCATTGTTGCACACAACAGTGGTGCAGTATTGAATTCTGCCCTCCAAATACCTTAATAATGTTCTCACAATTCCAGTAACACTTTAACATCTATTTATGTTACTTGAAAGAACACCTCATTGCCTTCGCAATTTTCTCCACAGTTTTAGTTTTGTCGCTCATGGCTGCAAACTGAACTGACAACAGCAGAATGGCTTAATGCGCTTGCACATGCCTAATGTTTTGCATATAACATCACATTCACAAAATGTTTTCAGACTGTCTTTAATGGTGTCTGTTATTAACGTACAAAGAGTGTAAACCTTGTTTAGTACAGCTGGTATAAAAACAGAGTTCTTCTGTCAACATATAATATTTAAATCTTTTACTTATAGTTTAGTTACTGCTCGTTGTCAACCCCTGATTCATAGAAATGAGGACAATATATTTTGCTTGACACACAGTATGTTCAGGACCCACAATCGACTTCTTCCCCCACACACACAAATACCTTGCAGCAACTGCAATTCTTATTAATAACAATGCTCTGTGTGTGTGTGTGTGTGTGTGTATGCACATGTTTTTTTTTTTTAAGAACTGGTAGTAATGCTCATGTTCTAATCAGAGGTGTTTGTAGGCAGTACGTATGAATGTTGGTGTGTTATTTTCAGTGTACTGGGAATCCATTTAAACATGTGTTTCTCTATGGCCCCATTGAGCAACATTAAGTGGATTCTTGGCAGTTTATGGCCCACACTTGTAGTGAAGGAGGAGCATGTTAAGAAACTATATCCTATTGGTTCCATCGTGGTAAACTTGGTCAAAGAAATGGGCTATATGCATCTCCAGGCGACAAAGCCAGACACTGCGGGTGAGTTGTGGTCTTAAAATGCTGCATTGACACAGCATTGCAGCTTTTTCGTTTATTTTTATTAGCTTTATGTTTCATTTTGTTATCCTGGTTAATTAAAGGAAAGGTAATGTAAAGTTTTTACTGTGTTTAAAATATTGTACATATTTATACAGTGGATCCTATAGCCATCATTTCCTCAGGGGACTGACAAAAAATTTCAATACATTTGGACTTTCAATGAATGTGGTCCACAGAATATATTCCATGGATGCAGGATTTCAATCCATTTGAGTTCAATATTTTTTTTAATATATTTCTAGTGATAGATTTTTGTGAGGCAGTGTAGTATGCTATTATGATGGACAAAGAGTATTACTTATGCAGCTGGAGAAGTTTAATGCTGCATGCAAATGTACAATCATATTTTTATTCCAGGTTAAAATTTTTTTCCTACCCTTAGAAAATGTGTTATTTCCTAGTTGAAAAAAGTCAGGAGCATATTTATATTTTGGGTCACTCCCAGATTTTTGCAGTTGGGAATTGTGCTGGATTTTTTCGCTGGTTGGCAGGTTTTCTGAGGAGGAGTGGGAAGGGGGGTTCGTCTCTTTTCCACTGCCCTTGAATTCTGGCACTGCTCCATTTTCGTCTCGTTTCACCCTTGTCGGCTCTCAAGACCTCGTTGATAATAGGTACCCAAATCACTCAACTTATATTTATATTTTATCAATAAATGTATGCCTTTTTGCAAGCAGAAAATGACACACTAAAGTACAAAAGTAGTCAAGGCTGTTCACGATAAAGTGAGCACTTTTGAAATCTACATTAGAAAAAAATTCACTGCGTCTGCCTGCATTTATTTGTATGGGGGCAGAGTGACATTCGCCCAGTAAAGTTGGTAACAATGGATGGAAGGTAGTTCCATATCTTAACACATTGAATAAAAAGTGTTAGGTAACCATTTATGATGACTTTTAATTTTTTTTTTTTTTTAAATGAGCAGATTTGTAAAGTATTTACTTTGTTAATAATTTTACAGTTTCATTTGACCGACGAATGAATAAAGTGATGAGACCCATGGCAATGTTAATTGTACATAAGGCGGAAGAATAGACAATGTGTATACAAGTAGATCTTAAGCAGGGCTTTCAAAAGTGATTATTTTACCGTGAACAGTCTATAAACAACTAGAACATCGTAAATTTTCTGTAATCAAACATTTCCAATAATACCTCTGAAACTGAAATTATGACACGAAAACTAAGAATTTCTGCATGATAGGTTAAGCAGAGCCTTAAGAATTTAAATTATAAATACTTATAGTTAGTCTATAAAAAGTACAGGCAGGAGATAGATAGTAGTGCACATGTATTTGTGCTAGTGAAAATATCTGTTTTCAGACCTTATTAAGTCCCACTGGTTAAAATGATTTTCTATCTTTTGGGTGCTCAATTCTGCATTCCTTTCAAAAGGCTACCTTATAAACCACTGAGACTTTGAGCTGCTCACAACTGGTTTAAATCATGTTTTAATGAACAGTTAATTTTTTGTAACTTGTGAAAGCATGAGTTATGAGGTGAATTACAGATTTAACCTTTTGGGCTGTATCTTCTTAAGAAGTTTACCTGGTTGATGTTTCTAAGTTTTTAAATATCTGTAGAAACTTTTCAGAAGATGATGATTGGGGGTGGCGGCAGCAGCGGCAGTAGTTTGGGGGGGGGGGGGTGAGGTGAAAATCGAGTGGAGAAGCTAACAATGTTAGTCAGACAAATGTAAGTAGAATGTTTTCATAGATATATAAAAAAAAAAACTGATAATTTCTGACAGTTTTCACAATATAATTATTATTTCCTTTATATCTTGTGATAAGTACCCTGTACCCTTGAAATGCAGAGTTCAGCTGGGCTTTAACATAATATTGAATCTTCAGTTCAGCAACGTATGTTTCACTTCATTTATTCAAGCTATTCACTTTTTTGGGACTCTTTTCAATTTAAAGATGTTTAAATGTATATCTTTTAGCAATACAAAATATAATTTTAGGAATTCAATTATTTAAAAATTTAAGGAATAATTGTATACAGTGTTACCACAGTTAGTAAAAGTGAGGATGAGTAGGGAATTTTAAAATAGTCTGTAAAAGTCAGTAATTTATTAAATACTGTTCCTTTAGTCATAAATTTCTCTTGAAAATGGTTTTAGTGAGAAAAAATCTAGACCTTTGTAGGAGTACCATATTTCTCATCATCCCTATTGTATAATAGTTCACTTCGACAAATCCTCTCTTCTTCCTTCCCTTTTTAAGATGAGTGGGAAATCTAATTACCTATGTGAGAGGGTGTTAAATTATTTGTAAACTTTTCACATGGTAATGCCTTTGTGGAAGGTGGGTTTTAAATGAATAAATGAATTGCTTTTGGGAAAACCACATGGAGAGTCACATAGTACCTAAAGGACTTTCTATAGTGTATTCGTAGTTCCTTCACTCTTTTTAATCAAACCTTTAAAAAATCAGCCCATGTATGATGTGCTTGGTTGTTTCCTAAATATATTGTGCATCACAAGCATTTTATATTTACACGTGACATCGGGAACTTATACTCACGATTGTCTTTCAGTAGAAGCGGGGGTTCAGTTTTGAGCGGGTACTGGTGCTTTCCCTGTATACAAAACTGGTCTGGTTGCTACTCTGCAGGGCACAAAATCAGGTGTGGTTAGAATGATGCTGCATTTTGGTGGCACAGCTGTTGGGTTTGGCTGTGGTGCAGTTACAGTGGAAGTAGAGGTTCACCCTTATACTACTTTACTGTGTCTGCAGGTAGTCTTACAGAATCACATGTTCACCGCAAGGGTGCGGGACCCATACCAGTCTTCCCAACTTAGGGGACACAACCTCCCCAGCGAGGAGATCGTGAACACCAAGCTGACAAGAGGGTCCAAGGACAGTGTACCTCTGTGCTGCTCCTCTGTTCCTTCAATCCCTAGATTGATGGGAATTGCTGCTAGTACTAGTGCTTGCTCTGTGAAGAAAACTGGGTTTGGTTCGAATGAGTAAATCCCAGAGATTACCGGCAAAAGCGTTACGCAAGGGTAAAGGCTGTTCACGATAAGGTGAGCACTTTTGAAAGCCCTCCTTAATATCTACTTGTATGCACTTTGTGTATTCTTCCACCACATGTTACGATTAACATTGCCATGGATCTGATCCCTTTTTCATGTGTCGGTTAAGTGAAACACTGATTAGAAAAGTAAAGATTTTATGAAAAGACAGAAAGCAAAAGAAATGATTTTAGTATTCACAAATGTTTACTTAACACTTTCAACTCAATGCTGAGACACGGAACTACTTTCCCCAGTTGTTGCCAACTTTAATGGTGGCACACCAGTCAGTCTGCCCGTTAAAATCCATGCCGGTAGAGTCAGTGACATTTTTCAAATGTTGACTTCAAAAGTGCTCACTTTACCATTAACAGCCTTCAACTATAAGGTACAAGGCTACAAGGATGGTACTCAAGATTAAAGCCAACTTCAAGTTTTATTTTGCGGGAAAATAAAAACGTGATGAGAGCACTCTAGCTTCAGGCCTGTGGCACGGGCTTCAAACCTAGAAAGCTAGACATAAATTAAGTTGGTTGGTAGAAGCAACTGACAACACTAAAGGGGGAATGCCTTTTAAGACTGTTCATGCTGAACAACAAACTCTTGCATTGTTGCATGTACGTGCTTTGGAATACATCATCACGTGATCGCTGACACGTACTCGGATGACTAAGCAGTTACGTGCCAGGATGGTAGTCTTGAGAAACACTCGGGATGGGTCCTCTTCAGCTACAGACATAACTCCAGGGGATGTAGGGTTTGCGAGGTACGTAGCAGATATCTCCTAACTGATGTAGCCTACCCTACCATAAGCTTACTTTCCGTATTACGGGAGGGATTCTGAGCAACGCGTGCTAGAACTGCGGTAACAATACAAAGCTTAACATGAAGGAACTGGGGTAGTGCCTGAGCAATGCATGCTGGATACTTGGCAATTTGGACCATTCCTGAGTGACGGGCACTAGAAATTAAGAATGGCTTGGCATTCAGGCTGGTCAGTGTCTAAGTAACGCATGCTGGACAACTGAAGACTGCTCTTGAGATGCGGGCCGTCTCAGCTTATATACTAATCAAGGGCTGTTGCCCATCTCTCATTAGCTGTTGCCACCAGGGTGATGGGTGGTTGCTGAGCAGGGGATGCAAATGCATGACTTGCCTCCGTGACGTCACCAGTTGGCTGGAAGGGAATGCGAAATGAAAGACAAGTGATAATTATTACTAGAGCTATCTAACAGGGTGTAAATGGACTCGCTTGTCCTCTAAGAATGGTTACAATGGACCAGTGAATAAAACAATCTGCGATGCAAACAGTACAATCTCACGCGCTAATGTAGTAAAATTAACCTTCAAACTCCGTGCAAGGGACCTTAGGGATGGAGCTGAAGTCATTAAAATTACATTATTCAAAAAGCATCATACGTCAATATGTAATTGTGTTAACATAAAAGTACATTATTTTTAAATTGAACTCTTACTTATATATTTATCTATAAATCATAATATTTCTTTTATAAATCATATTTTAATTAATACAGAGAGAAATGTAGATGTTTTAGAAATGCCTAGTAAGAACTATTTCTTGTGCAAAATATTGTTACACTGAGGGTGCATGAATGCAGGTTTTTTCCTTTGGTGTAATGTTTTAGATTTGGTTAAGCTTTGTTTGCATGAGGTGGAGGAATATCCTGGAAGTAGAACCTAAGCAGGGATTCAGAAAAGGAGGAAGTAACCATGAATGGACTATACAGTGCAATAAAATATTGCTTTGGGCTAATTCATGTACTTGTGAATGGGAAGATGTTACTTTCTATAAAGACAGCCAAAAGTAAGTATGGCTTAATGAAAAGAAACATCGGCAGAAGAGTGATGCAAATAAGGTAAGACAAGAAAATAGGAAATTAGCAAATAAGATTGAAAAATTGAAAGAAGGGAAGAGATTTGAGGGAATGGAGTTTCAAGAATTGGAAGAAGAGGTAGGAAAGAATGTTTATAATGTTGGAGAAAAAGTTGAAGTGCTAGGTGCCTCTGTATGTTTCATAGGGATTAACACACTGGTAAATAATGAGGATTGAAACCTCAAAATCCAAATCAGCTGCAATGAGTGGTGCATAGAGGTTACCCTGCTGTCGCCAGGAGACGAACACAAGCCCTCAGTAATGCCCGACGTTTAAAGGTGGATTCCCCATGTTGGAGTGAGGTAATAGCGTGGGGTTTTGGGGGTGTTCTTCCCTGGCAGCAAATGGGGGAATTCAACCTCAATGACCAACTTTACACTGGTAGCTTTGCAGTAAGTAGCTCTGGATTTTTGTTGAGAGGAGGCCTTCAATACACCCAATGTCAGAGTTGCGAGGAGCACTTAAGAACTCAAGGTCGTTTAAGTAAGGTTCCCATGTGCACTATCGACCAAAAAGTAATTGGACACCTGTCCACAATGTTTGCTCGGTGGTTGTCACCCCGTTAGAATCTCGTAGGGCGTCCTTTTGCAGCTATAACAGCTGCCACCCTGTCTGGCATGTTCTCTACGAGTGTTTGCAGGACATCCACTGGGATTCGTCGCCATTCCTCTTGCAACCATTCCATGAGTTGAGCAAGTGATTTTGGCCGTGCCTGACAAGCCCTCACCCAGCAATCCAATTCCTCCCAAAGATGTTCTATAGGGTTGAGGTCGAGGCTCTGGGCGGGCCAGTCCAATCGGCTAACATTGTTGTTGACGTACCACTGCATAGTAGCCCTTGAAACATGGCATCTGGCATTGTCATCCTGGAAGTAACACTGATCCATTCCGTAAAAACGCCACTATGTTAGGAGCATTTCATTTTTCAGAATGTTACAATAGGCCTCTGTATTCATGCTACCACGGAAAAACACCAGCGGTCCCACGCCGAAGGCTGTGAAACAGTCCCACACCATTACTCCACCACTGTTTGTACTTTAATCAGCAAGTGTCAGCAAAGCAAATTCAGTATTGCTGATGCTGCAGAAGAGTGGATGCAGTTACGGTTGCCAGATGGATATAACAAACTCCAAAAAAAAATTGAAAATAGGCGAGAGCAAGCACATTTACCACCTACGGCTTAGCAGCAAACTTCTTGCACCCATTCTATATAGGGAAGAGGTTATCTACAGAACAGCATGATGAGATATGTACCCAGGAAAGGAACAGATTTAAGGAGGGCAGAGGCTAACGAGAATATAATCATTAATCACACCCCACCCCCAATTATAATTGTGTTGGTCCTTTCACAAAATAAATTAAACATGCGGAAGCTCTCCATGCCATGCCAATGTAACTAGGATGATACCAGTAACATAGTAGTATATGAAAAGTTTATTTCCATAAATCATTAATATTTAAATTAGTTCAAACCTTTCAGACTTACCATGATTTAGACCTATCCAAGCATTGTTGGCATTAATAATCTTCACTAAACGTATTTAATATTAAAGTAGAAACAAAAATAAAGAAAGAAAAACCAAAGGTGTTTCACATTATGTTGGGATCGTAGTGGTGTAGCTGCTGCAGCAGCGCTTGCCTCATCAAAGGGGCTAAGTTAGAAATTGAAAATTTTATATTTGAATCAAACACTGTCCAATATAACTATTAATACAAATAAACCCACAACTAAAGTAACATTCGAAATCTTAACTGCTCGTAAAGTTAGCCATACAAATTAATCTTTTGCAGGTGGAGGAGTTAATGCTTCAAGAACTTTATGGAGAAGTACTGGATGATCTAGCCAAATTCAACAGTTCTATTGAGCACAGTATCTTTCTGGGAGCTTGCTAAACAAAAACATCCAGCAATAAGCAGGCTAGCAATTAAGCTGTTGAATAATCCAGTCTCATCTGCACAACTAGAGAGGGCATTTATAATTGGTCGTATGTCCACTGCCCCTTTCGAAACACATTTGAGAAGTTGAAAAAACATGCTGCATGTGTACCATACGCTGAAACTTCGAGATGTCCCATCTGATGAATATTAAATGAAATTTTAACTTCCAACTTTCAAGAAGACATTTTTTTAATAGCTTACATTATATTCAATTAATAGGCTTACTTTACAACAAATTATTTGCTTTCCTTTCAAGTTATTGTTTGTAGTACTGTAATTTACTAATTTGACAAACTTGAAAAACGAAAACCAATTTTACTCTGGTTTTATTGTTGCCAAAGAATATTACTAATGTAATTTAATACATGCATGTTCTAGTTCTATAGTTCCAAAATTCAGGTAAATATGCAGTCTGTATGCTGTTAATAAACATAATTTTCTACGTGTAGAATATGTAATACATTGAAATACTCTACTTGATGTACTTTACAGTAGAATATACACTTACAGTCCATTCCCCATTGGAAGCAACTTTCTCAGAGCCCTGCTAAATATCTACTTGGAGGCCCGTTTTGTATCCTTCCACCAAATGTGAACAAACATTGTCATGTGACTGCCATGTAGCATCTGTCAGAATCGATGTTTCCATTCACTTGTGTGTACATATGTTCGTATACTTAAGCTACACCTAAAAATTAACATTGAAATGTGATTTCTACTTTTATACCTATCAAATGTGTTGTTTACTATTTACAGCTTTTCAAAGAATTCTATCATATTCCAAAAACCATTCCGTATGAATATTCACAGTCTAAGCCTCTAACATTATTTAGGTCAGCTTTATCACATTTAAAAATGCCTGAATTGAAGACAGTTCTTACGGTTATTTTACATTAAGATATTTGTTTTCCACAACATAGCGTTTAGGATGATTGGGCAGACAACGTAGGCAGGACCCTTTGGATGGAGTTGTTGATCCTCCATAGCTTCTGGCGGAGGCCTGAAGAGGTGGAAGGCCTGTGGAGCTGGAGGTCCTCCGGGACTTTGTTGACGGCTTCCGAAGTTGTTGATGGCCTCTGAAGTGAGGCTGGTCCTCCGGAGCTGGCAGGTTCATCAACGGCCCTGAGCTAACACCCTTGCGCCTTCACAGCAGTGAGAGGTGTAGCAAAACTGCTCTGAGTCCATGCCGGGATTCCTTTTATACTAATTTTTCCAATTTATGGTACTCTGAAGGGTGTGGGGGGTTTAGTACCACCTCTAGAGGGTGGAGGAACGTTTGACACCACACAAATGGGTTCCTGGAGTGGCGTTGGTGCTTGGCATAAAGGCTATGACATACTTTGCCCTCTTGTGATTGGACCAAAGTCACCTGGTAGAGTGCGCTCGTCAGTAGCGCAGGAATGTGTCACGTGTCAAAGTATGGAAAAGTATTAAATACAAGAGGTTACCATAACCAAAATTAAGTATTTAAATTTCTTACTCAAGAACTCTGTATAATAAAGTAATTGGTGTTGTAGTACTATATACTAGATAATATATATCATACTGTAAATCAACTTGACTCACGCTTCCTCTTGGCTATCTGGGGATAGAGCTTAGGGTGCTGACCACTCTCCCTGGTATGTCGGACGAGAGGGGAGTCAAATCCCAGGGTGAGGCGGGTGGAGATTAATTCCCACCCAGGGAGTTAAACGTTCTTCACGACTAGTGTTGCCAAAAGGCAGGATGCCAGCGGTCCAGGGGTACATGAATGGTAAAACGGGGTGATTAATCGAGGGTGATGGTGGTGGATGATCTGACCGGGGCTACAGGGGCTCTCAGCAGAGGCATTCTCGGTGGGCATACGGAATATAATTGGCTGGGGGATGGTTTGTACGGGTTTGGGGACGACCTTCGGTGGGAGTCGAACCCAGATGAGTTTCCCCGATGCCAACTTTATCGTACAGGAGTTTGGCAAATCCACCTTCGGCGGGTGTCAAACCTGAATGAGTTTCCCTGAAGCTGACTATATTATGCACGAGTTTGGGAAGTTCACCTTCATTTGGAGTACCTTGGGCTCAGCGGATGGGATGTGTGCTTTCCGGATCGTATCTCGGCCAACAAGCACCCAATAAGTGGTTCAGTGGAGATCCTGTGTAGGTGCTAAGATGAATGCGTAAGACAAGGGTAAGCACTCTGGGTCTGTAAGTGGAAAGTTGTAGTTTACTAGGGGTTGCAACGTTTATCTGTGCAGTAACCTGCTGGTACAAATCATATCT
Organism: Dryococelus australis; assembly: GCA_029891345.1. Lineage (NCBI taxonomy): Eukaryota > Metazoa > Arthropoda > Insecta > Phasmatodea > Phasmatidae > Dryococelus > Dryococelus australis. The sequence goes on along the minus strand of CM056999.1, from coordinate 118,069,583 downwards.
CTCTTGACGCCTTATGCGGCTCTTAACACCGCCAAATATAGTGTGCATTTGAGTACTGCCTTCTACCTTTTTGCAGATGTATTGTCTTGGGGGTATGACTTTGGCAGTCGTCCCTAAGGCCCTGGCATATTATGTGCAGTCCGGTATGTAGGACTACGTCAAGTGGCAGCTGAGGGAACACTGGAAACCCAGGAGTAGCTGTATGCTCTGTTCAGGCTGAAAACATTTGCAAGCTCAGTGTCCTGTGGAGTTTGATGCGCCTCACAGCTGGTTCTCAACGGGATTTGCTATTGCACAAATTTATTGTACCACAATTAATAAAACAAAATGAAAGGGGATCTAATGCTATAATTACAGTAGGAGAGAGAGAATTCTGTTTCATGTAATATTTATTTCGGCAAAATAGATTATGGGAAGTCCCGGCTGACTTGTACAGAATTAAACTAGCTAGCAAAAATATTAATAAAAGAAAATATATATTTTGTTGTGGTAACATGCGAAGGTGAGCCTGGTAAGTTAATTAATAAAATAATAAAAAATGCAAATTACTAATCTATGCGTATCCTCAGCAAAGTGAACTGTCCAGGAGGACGTTAGTATCGCGACGACCTTCTGCAGTGAGAGTCAAGGAAGTTGACTAGGGTGAAGGGTTGTTGGTACAGGATGTCGGATTACCTCTGGAGAGAGAGCTGCCCTTGCAGTCAGCTGGTGTGGACGAGCCTTCGCAAGCTGATGGATTGGAGTGGGTGCTCCCTTCGCAAGCTACAGGAGTGGTGTTGGTGCTGCCTTTTCAAGCTGCAGGACAGGAATTCAAAGCAGTGTTACAGTCTGAGGAGAGGAGAGAGGTCTCCGTGCAGACCAGGAAGAGCTCACTGACCTATGTGGCCGGTGAGCCCAGTATGTGTGCTGGATCGTGGTTGTTGACTTCCTTATATATGGAAAAATCCCTTGATCAGCTATCCTCCGGGGTGCGGGGAGTACAGTAGCCTTCCAACACAGGGTTAGGTTTATCAGGGTTGCAGCGGCATCACCGCTCATTTCCTATTATCTCCCTGCTTGGTGGCGACGACAAATTAAAACACCTCTTCCTGAGGCTGGCGGGTTGTGGCATCACAAGGTCAGAGGGATGCTGCCTTCTTGTGGGTTTGCTGGAACTTTGTCTACTGCTAAATAGTAGGGTAGTGGTTCGTCAGAATTATTTAATTTATTCTTATTTATACTTTTACGTATTCGGCTGTCCAATATACGGAGTCTCCTTGCTCGTAGATGGGGCAAAGTCGCCTGTTGAGTGTGTATCTAGGCTGCGCAGTATGTTGGCATGAACTATTATATAAATTTTTTGGTGCAACTTTCGGTAATGGTGTCAGGAACATTTTTACATAAATGTGCATATGATGTCTGAAATTTATGAAATGACCATTTGTGAAGAGTTTGTTAATAAAATTTATATAATAATAGTTTCTAATTTTAACTCTCTTAGTGTTATTTTTGCTGTTTCAGTGCCTTTAGCCAAAATTTCCGCTACAGTGGATTCTCAAAAATTCATTATTCAGTGCACAAAGAGAAAATAACTAGGCATGCTGGAAAACAATGAATGCAGGCTTGGGACTTTAGATCTGAGAAATATCATACATAACCTCGAAATGGATGTTTGATTAAACAAACAGCCTAAATATGGCATTAAAAATTACCAATTAAAATCAATTATTTACGATAAATTCACATTAAATTACAAAACAGGCATTTATCAAATCCAGTAGACTAGGGGGTACATACCTAAAAAAATCATCAGTTCTTGAAATTGGCTTCAACATCATCAAATGCATTAATTTATTCACAGTTTTCACAAAAAAAAAAAGAACTATGTAATGCTTCCAAAGATAATCTTCACAATAGTACATTAAATAATTATATGAAGAAAGAAGTTACAAACTGAAAATACTTTCTGAAATCCAACCCTGCTCGTAAACAAATACACAACTATAAATATGCTGTTTGCCAGTAACAAAAACTGTCCTTTAAGAAAAATCGTTATTTCTTGAAAAAATTTTGATTGAAGTTTGCTTTTAAGTGGCAGTTTTCCTTAAACGAAGAAACATGGTTTCTGTTTTTAAAAGTATGTCACTATCAGTCTTGCTTATTTTACAGGAATAGCAATACATATGCTTTAAATGTTTCAAGTGCGGTGTGTGCTTCTGAAAATGTTGGGACATTCTCAGTATGTGCTGTTGATTTACATTCAGATTCTTTGCCACTGCAGTCTTTTACTTCTTGCTTGGAATCACACAAAGCTGCAACACTCTGAATGCCACATGTAGTAACTTCTTCATTACAACTTGCATACACATTGAAGCCAACATTCATTTTATCCAGCTTCTTGAAGTTGTCTTCGATATCTGGATCATTTTCTTCAACACATGAAGAAGGCGTTTTATATGAGACACCACACTTAGTAAAATAGTTTACTGTGGTTGTAGGAGTTACCTTCTCCCATGCTGCTGTAATGTAGAGAACAGCTCAAAGTGCATTAATCTTCAGTTCCACTTTGGTGCCTTCACATCTGTTGTCGAGCAAGCCCGCACCTTCTGCACCAGCAATTTTCTGTAGTGTTGCTTGAAATACTTGATTACATCAATGTCAAGGGGCTGGTATACATTGGTGCAATTTAGTTGGGGGGAGGGGGGTAGAACACCACTTTGATGTTTCTCAAGAGTGAAACGTCTTGTGGATGTGCTGTGTAATTGTCGAGGAAAAGTAAAATATTCGTATACAGAATTCCTATTTTGCATTACAGTGCATGCAAGAATGATGTGAAAGTATCTGCTGTCATCCATGCACTTTTATTAATCTGGGATAATTTTAACATTTTTAAAACATCTGGGATTCTTGGATTTCACAATACCACAGCCTTGAGTTCGTCTGAACCATCACTGTTTGAACTCAATAAAACAGTATCTGTCTTTGGGATGCTTCCTGCCATGACAGTTTTCACCTTTTAATGCAACTGTTTTGTCAGGTAGACAATTATAAAAGAGGCCCCATCTCATCTGCGTTTTATATGTTCTTTGATTCATAACCTTCCAAAATTTTGGGAAGATTACTAAACCTATTATTTCTGGTCTATTCATCTATTGCCGCACTTTCCACACAGTTTCTTGGTCACAAGACAGTGAAGTTCCTTAAATTTTGTTGCCCACCCATTTGATGCTGCGAAGTCTTGAATACCTAATCTTAATGCAATTCGCTTTACTTTCGCTCGTAAAATCGCACCATTGACTGGAATTTTAGAGGCCGTAGCTTGCTGATACCACGAAAACAGAATTTTCTTCTAATTCGTGGAAGTTTGACTCCTGCCCAGGCTTTCATTTTTTGCTCAATGAACCAAATTTACTGGCTTGCAAATGGATCTCTTCCTTCTTCGAGAAAATTATATTAAGTGTCGAAGGTGGAAGCCCGAGATGTTTTTTGATATCTAGACGTTTCTCACCAGGATTCTTGTCAATTTCCTGTATTATTTTTATTTTCTTGTACAATGTTCTGACTTCCTTTGTCAGCCAAGTCATGCTCAACCCAGTGATGAAAATTGGTACTATTAATTTACTTGCGACAATTTTTGCCAACCATTACTTGCTGAACCATTTTCAAGCTTATACAATGGTAAACAAACCTGGAACCGATTGCTTCCAATAATAATAATGTCCATCAAAATATCACCACATCTTTCCAAATTCTGTTAACGATAATAACATGAACATACATTGTTCAATACATAGTCAGAGATTGTGTGATTCGTTCTCTTTGTTGCCAACCCACAAGTGCAGTAAACACGGGGAAGGAGAGTAGTTAGAACATGAAAAACTGCTGCGGGATGTAAGCAATACTATTGATAGCACCAGTTGTCGATTATCCGCATTGTTTTGTATTCACGTAGTGTTAAAAAAAAATTTATGTTCACAATCTTTGGCAAATGTACCGTCTGTTTTGATCTGTCATTACTGGGAAACAGTTAGTAATTAGTATGTTAAACATTTAGACATTACTTGTTCCTCACAAAAAATAAATTTTACGCTCATTGTTTTTGTATAAATAAATGTCAGTCAAAATTCTACTGTATAAAAAAATGTACAGAAATGAAGTAATTCACTCTGAAAATAGATGCCAAAAGTTACTTCAAAATGTCTATAAAATTGGAAAAATGAATGGTTTTTGCTATTTAAGAAAATTGCTGAAAAAAGGGAATTCTTGTATGTTTTTGATTTGTGACTGCCCCTAACTTTTGTAATATAATTTTTGCAAATCATATCTTAAAATTTATTAAGGTAAGATCTTCCAGTTACCCTTGATAAATTTTCTGTATAAACAGGTTGGTTCATTTTAGTTTTATATTGCAAAAACTATAAAATTTGGAATTTGGCATGTCAATTTGTAAAGAACATGCAATCTTAAAAAAATGTTGTCGTCAGAAAAAGTAGTAACAGATAAAGTCTACCAATTAACACTATATGGTACAAATATGAAATAACAAATTTGCTATTGGCCATTGCCCTTAATAAATAGTATTTTAAATAGCAGAGTATTTGTGGAAGTTTAAATTCATGATAATTACATCATCCGGCAAATGTTTTGAGTGTTCGGACAAAAATGCAAACAGTGAATACATGTTAACAAGTAAAATTATTAAAAAAAACTGCTCACTTTCATTTTTATGTATTCTTATTCAAATTATCTTTGAATGAGAAAATACCAAAACCAATTATGAATGGTATGATGTGAAAGTAATTGGTCATTGACTTGAAAGTTCTCGGCGAGATAAAAAAGTTTTCAAAAACTTGTATTATTGTATATTAAAAATTAATATTTAAAAAAATTCAATCTCTTATCTAGGTTGCATTTTGGTAATCTTTACTTCATTTTTTTGCTTCAAACACAAACTAAACATTGACCTGCTGTCTGCTGCAGGAACTAGCCTGACGGATTCTCCAGCTGGACTTGCAGCTTACATCCTGGAGAAGTTCTCAACTTGGACCAACCCTGCATGGCAGTCACGCAAAGACGGGGGACTCACGGTGAAGTACAGCCTTGATGACTTGCTGGACAACATCATGATATATTGGGTCACTGGGTCCATCACCACATCCATGAGGCTATACAGTGAGACATTTAACAAAGCTCACAGTGCTCTTGGTTTTGACAGGTGGGTTTCTATTTGAATAACAATAGTAATATTCATAAAAGTTAAGTGATATTAATGTTTTCTGTCTTGCATTGAGACCTGCAAGAGTGGGTTAAGCTAGACTAAAAACAAAGACTGGTGTAGAAAATGATTTTAGAGAGTCACCCCTTTTCTGTCCCACAACACAAATTGTGTGCCAATGTTTCAGTTACTGTTTAGCCCTAAAGTTATGCAAGTAATCTTAATAAATCTTCAGGATTAAAGTTAGTTAGTAATTTTTCCTCTTATGGTATTAGTTTCAGTATACTCTCTTTTATCTGGACTTCTATTAACCATTTTTCGGCTTATCTGCGCAGTTTAAAAAAGAATTGTTTTGTTATTAATTTAAATGTTATTTCCATATGAGCAAAATTTTCTACTGAGCTCCATCAAAACAGTATGCAACTCAAAATGCCACACACTCATGCTGGGATCACATAGCCCCGACCAACACAGCACGACACTACCAAAAACGCAACCACGACACATTTCAATGTGACTACTTTAATTTGCAGCACGACAGACACTATACTCTCTGTCTCAAAGGTGGTGAGCAAGAGGGAAATTTGTAATACATAATGGTGACAAATTGGTATCGCTAATGCATACGAAAGTAAAATTATTATTTTTAAAAGAGTTAGATACAATAGGTTTCAATTAATTTTTCTTTTAAGCTGTGTATTTACCATTGTAAGGAAAGCTTGTAATACAATTTCATTTTGCAATGTTGTACATTCTGTGCATTGTGTCGCAGGACACGACGAAGAATAGAAATAATTTCTAATCCAAAATTGCTGGTTGGACGACAGAATCGGTCGGGCTTGTGACAATCTATCTTGTATTTCATTAGCTGTTGGCCGTCGTGTCGTGCGCGTTGGGGCTATGTGATTCCGGCATTGTATGACATCACAATAATCCCGTCTCATGAAAGACAATAATTTAAACACCACCCCTCACTGCTCACTTTTTCCTTTTTCCCCTGAAATCAAATAAAGATGATACCGTAATTGGGCCCACATTTCATTGCTATGAACATTTTTCTGTGTTATTATTGATTGAAACTCTTAACACTCATGTTCTGGAGGGTTTCAAAATGTAAAGTTTTCTGGCCATACAAACTTGTAAGTTGTATCACTTGTATTTTTTAGAACGTATAAGAAATTTGTCAAGCTTGTTACGCAGGGGTACTTGTTAGCAAACTAATTTAAAGGTTTTTCCTATTTTTAAAGGCTGTATTTGAAAGTAACATAATGGCATGTAGGTTTCAACATTGGAGTTTTTCATTAACATTTTGAGCATTTTTGTTTTGCAAATTAAAATTGCTTATATGTTTCTAACATATGTTGTTGAGAATATTGTAAGAGTAACAGAAGAATAATTCACATAAACAGGATTTACATTACAAAGACAACTTTTTGATATCAAGTAAATTACAACATGCTTATCAAACAAAATCCTTTCAATTTAAGCACCCAACGAAGGTGCTCCGACATCATAAAGAAGTGTCTAATGCATCAGCAGGAACTACGACATTCCAAAATTTATCGCTAAGGAAAATTAACTTTATGATGTCTTCAATCTTGGGTAGGTGGAGCATCGTTTTAGTGTGTAAGTAACATGTTCGTTTGATACATTGTTGCTGTAGGTCACATCTGCTTCTCTAGAGCACTTTGTAACATCTCTGAACTGAAATACAGTTTTTCAGTAGGTACCCGAGAACAAGTCTAGGGCTGTATTCATAATTTTGAGGGGGGAGGTTGTGCGACTGAACTTCAGTGTAAATATCAACACTGAAATAAGTCAGAAATAAGGTGTAATCACAGCATGACAATCTGAACACGTAGGTATTTGAGAAAAGTTATTTAAGTATTTTGTATGTAGACCTGCAATACTTATCATTTGAGTTACTAAATGAGAGTTATTAAAATTACTGAAATTAAGTAACATTTGCTTAAATATTATTTTGGCTACCTACATACTTTAACATCCTGAGAATTATAACCACCATAAAAGTATCAGGTTGTACAGGGTTTGTTGTCATATCATACCACAAAGCTGAATTATGTACTTTTAATGCAATAGTAGGCATAGCATGTATATAGGAATGTATACTGTCTTTGAAAAGAAGGTAGGGGGGGGGGGGTATTTCAATATTTGTGCATGGGGGGGGGGTCCTTGGTAGGGCCTATTTGGTGTTCGTGGAAACCATGCTAAATTTTTGTGTATACAAGAGCTTTCCTCGGGTAAGTGTGACAAGATTAGTTGTCATTAATATATTTCAAGTAGGAGGCATATGCATTTGTTTACAAAAACAGGCAGTCATATGTTGTTTAGAAATACTGGCAGTCACGTGGTGTTTGTTTTCAAACAGTCACCAATTACAGTTCAGCTGTGGCGGAAGGATACATAGCCCCCCAGATGCCATTGGCACTACTATCCTAGAACTGTCAAATTTGAGACCCCTTATATGAAATGGACTATAGCAGTGTCGCAGAACAAGACAAAGTGACACACAAATGCAGAAGCTGCAACAACTGTAACCAAGGCTAAAAGAGAAAAAACAATGTTGAAAGTTCAACAGAATAATATTTTAAAATTTACTTAATTTTATCAAATTTACGTCTTTTTATATATGTAATATATTTAGTTATAGGCTGTTCACAATAAAGTGAGCACTTTTGAGACTCTTGTTACTTTTTTCCTATCAGCTATTTTTTTATCCTTCCCCCAATTATTTAAATTAAATATTGCCATTTAAGTAATAAACACAGTGTATATATTTCACCGGACACTAAAGTTAACATTCAAGGCTACGATAAAACATATTTATTGATTATTACTTCAAATGAGGGAGCTTCAAAAAGTGCTCACTTTACCTTGAATAGCCTTTAGCCAAGAAAGACATCAAGACTCGCGGAAATTTTCAACTTTAAAAATGCAAAATGTGCTTTGTAAGTAAACGTGCCAAACAAGAAAATAAAACTTATATTATAACTGTTTTCCAAACTATAGTAATTTTTTTTTATGGTGGTTGGAAAAAGGGGGGGGGGGGGGGGTGTTAATTAACTTGCTTATGTTTCCCAATTAAAAACAATTGTATTAATAGTCAGAGGAATTTAGGTTATCATATAAGTAATTTATGGTTACATGGTTAACAATTTTTAATTTTACGTACAGCTAGAGCTTAATAATATACACAGGGAATTGATAAGATAAGTTGCCATTAAAATTTTCCTCCATAGCATGTCCACATAATTAAAATAAACAAATTTGTATCTTCCACGTTACAAGAATTACAGTTCCAACATAAATATTTAACTGTAAATAATTGTTTTAACCATAGATGGTAATATTGATCCATATGCATTTTAATATCATTTTGTTTGTAGTATGATAGTAATATTTTAAAGTGAAATGTACAAATCAGGGTTGGTGGAGTGGAGGAAATTTCCATGAAGTGTATCTGTTTGTTGTTTCCATTGTACATATTCTCTCTTTCCCATCTTATTTTTTTATTTTGGGCTGGCCAAAATGAAACTGTGCTGCACTGAATATTTTCCTTTACAGCATACCAGTTGAAGTTCCGACTGCATGTGCACAGTTTCCTAATGAGCTGGCCTTTCAACCAGAGTTCATCCTGAAGGACAAATACTGGAACCTAGTCCAGGTAAGCAACATGCCTCGTGGTGGGCATTTTGCAGCATTTGAAGAGCCGCTTCTCCTGGCAAATGATGTTTGGTCTGCTGTCAAACTCATGCTACAGAAGAATAAGTGAGACTATCAGTTATGGTGGAAGTAAAAATGAACTTTTACTGTTAGATGACTTTGTATAAAGCAACTTTTTTTGTATTTAATGTGCTTGTATCTTATTAAGTGTACTGAAAAGATATCTGGCTCACAAATCAGCTCTGTTGTTATCCATTTTCTTTGGAAAATAATTTGTTTGTTAGTAGTCAGTGCTGGTTGTAATGTGAGAGTTCATTTAAACACTGAAGAAATTTACATTAAAATGGTGGGTACCTTGATGCAGTGAACACTTATTTTTCATGTGCAATCAATAATACATTTTGTGGATTGTGAAAATACCTGCCATTTTTTAGATTGTTTTGTATGTCCCTTGCATTTTTGTCATAAGTGCTTTCATTGTTATTTGTATTGAAGCATTTTATACATTTTGTATAGTTGTACAAGACATTGTTTTCAATAATACCATTTTTTTTTTATTGCAATTGTATTATAAACAAATTTGGGAGAAAGTTATGTATTGTCTACATTACAACTATAGAGTATTTGTGATGTTTTTGAAGGGAAAACTAACCAACTTCGGACAGCATTGTAAAAAGAATGTGTGAACACAATTAGTTTTCTATAACTTTTGTTTTGTAAATATAAACTTTTTTCTTAAACTTTTAGTTTACTTTGTTGCCAGAAAAATTTTTCTTCACAGCTCCAACAGGAACTCTGCAGAAGTCCTCCATGTATTTCTCTGTCAGTGTACATGTCGCCAAGTTGATAGCAGTTGCAGTAGTTGATACTAAAGAGTTCACAAAATTCCTAGGCGAACTTCAATAGAGCCATAATTGTATATAATACCATGCATGCAAGTCTTTAATTACTTTACTGGAGCCCCGAACAACCACTTGCACTGCTTACGCTGTGCTGGCTACTGTGCTGCAACCGCAGCATGATCAGGCGGCTACCTCGGGGACAAATCTTAGGTTAAAACATACTGAATTGATGCGTGCCGCTTATACAACTCATCGTCAAGAGTACATCTTCCACCACTACAGACGTGAGAGACACGTTGCCTACCCTACAGTTAACGGGAACTTATGGGCAGATTCTCTTCACCTGGAGGAGATGCAACCCGGCAGGCAAGCCACCCCCCACCCCACGCTGAGAACCTACAATCTGTCCAGATCTCAGGCAAGGCCGATCGCCATCGAGTCACAAAGCAGAAACGCTAACCAGTTTTCCTACGTCAACCAGGGCAGGAGGACGTCACGCCTCCCCCACACCCCGCGCCAGCAGCCTACAAGCTTCCACTATATAAGTCGGGACGCTGCTGAGCTAGAGGGTCATTCTTGTTCTTCTCTCGCAATTTCCCACAGCACTGCTCAGTGCTGAGACCTCTAGAGAACTTCGAAGTATTGAGTATGCCCCCTGCGGCTACTTCACCATCTGCGATCAGTCAACCAGCGAACACGCTCACTAACACTGTAAGTTCACTTTGTCTCCTCAAGACACTTTTCTTAGACCAGTTTGGAAGTATTATATCTTTCCCGCTTTTCCATTAGAACCAGGTCGCCTACACCTAGCCAGCGTAGTAACCTTCAGCACTCAATTGCCTGGTACGAGGTACATGCTTCACATGTTTATTGAACCATCAATACACGTACGTTTGTTTCCTACTTTACCGCTATTATTTCTGAGGGTATCTGTCTGTTTACCTGCTATATATAGGTTGCTACGTACACCATTGACAAGAACTGAATAATTGATACAACCGAATTAACTTCAGTAGTAGGCGCCCCTCAGGGGTCTGTCATATTTTCTACACGCCCATTAAACGGCCATTTGTTGCTTTCCAACAGCCAAAGCACTGTACCAGTGCCGGCGGAGAGTAACAGAGGAGCCACAGCCACTAGCAACACCTTCACCCAGGGAGAAGCGGCATTCTTGAGTTATTACCTTATCTCACAGCATTGTTAGTGCTGGGATATCCGTAGCTTGAGACCTGACGTCCATCTCTGTGAACGCACAGTCAGTGGCGGCATTGGTGACCCAAACAGCTCCCTGTCTCTGATCAACCCGCATGCATGGGGTATCAGTGTAGACTTAACAGAGCCTGGTCAGCAAGCCAAAACCGGACTAACACTCTAAAGTGTGTTTGTTCACGTCAAGGTGTACCTAGCATACTGAAAGCAGACTCTCAGTGCCTTACGACCATAGGTACACAGCCGTAAACATAGGGAACGAAACACAGCGTTCCTTGCCGCCAAACAGTTGAGTGCACTTTCTCAACCCACACGTGAGCGACAGGCGGAACGGGACTGCGCCACCCAACTCGGGCACGAGTCAGTATCTACTGCTCCGGAAACTATCTTATTTGTATCTCCGTGTATACGAATTCATCCCTTGTGCCATCCTGTGGTAAAAGGATTGTTAACAGTCACTGCTACAGGATTCGGCTGGGATAATGTCCACTTCTGGACAAACGAAGCTCACCTTTGGAGTCAGCAGTTCGGCGTAGGCGAAGCTCGCTACGTCTGGGTAAAACCCTCTACAACCACAGCACCCAAGAAGCAATAGTAAATAAGTGCTAACCAACATCCCTCTTCTCTCGCCGTCGATTTAATCTAGACCACCCCGCTTTTGGTCCAGCTGACAAAATTCTTGACCATTGTGCCTAGTAGCCTTTCCAAGCACATGTCAGCACAAATACAGAACTAAAACACATATATAGATTAGAAATAAACAGGCATGAAAAATAAAATGACAATATGGCCAGCATGTATTAACATTACATGTTAAGTATTTAAGATCACAGTAATATAATTAACGAAAATCGCTAAAAAAGCGCTGCACACATTACTATGATCATCGAGTCTTCACAAGGGGCAGCATCAGCAATTCCACAGGTGCCTGTGCTTCTCGAGGGCAGCACTTCTGGTGGGAAGTGAAGTTTCATCCAGCTTTTTTTTGGCATTGGTAGTGTTAAGGGGAAATTTCCCTACCCAAAAGGGGACTAAACTCAGATTGGTTTTGGGATGGGAGGAAGTTAGCTGCTACCCTGTGGCAGGGGGGGGGGGGGGGGGTCAGGCAGAAGTTATCTCACAGACTAACTATTTTAATTCGTAGCAGAACTAGGCTTTGAAAGAATCTCTGACAAATAGTGCTATGCAGATGCCGATACCACAGTATCTGCAGATATTTATAGTAGATATTTAAAGTATCAGTATCGGAAGTATCTGACATAATAAATTCAGATACTCTGCACCGATACCGCAGTTTACCTTTGCTTGGCTGGACACCAGAGGATAAGAAATAGGGTGGCGACTTTGGAGTAAGGCAGGCTCAACTGCTGCTGCTTTGAGGTAGTAGTTGTGCCTTTCTTATGCCAAGAACTAAACTGACAGGCTGTCACTTAACAACCAGAAAGGATGGGCAGGAAAAGATGCCCTGCTGTGACAGGTGCTGTAAGAAAAAGGTAATTATCTGCCTGTATTGCTGGTCTCCAAATTACCAGCTTTACAGGGGTCGCACAACAGCTTGTGGCGGGCGCAGGGCCACACACGACAAGCTAAGGTAGAATGGACTATAGATTCCTTGCGAGTCCTCTGTTTGTACGACAAACTCTGATTGACATCTGGCTTTAAAAGTTTAGAGCGCCGTACCTCCCCCCACACTAATGAAGCGTGAGTGAGATTGAGATGTGACTACATGTAGTGCCGGAGCAGCACAAAGACGAGGGCTTCAGGCCGTTCTGCAACCTACAGTTCTACAATATATGGTGAGCATAACTCCGGCTTGACGGTCAGGTGGCATCCTAGATCTCGAGGCTCCGTTATTAATCCATTAACTGAATATTATTCAGGGCTAGGGGTAGCATCTTATTGTATTAATCTTTGTGAGAGATTACAGAAGTAAAGTAACTTATGTTTATTGTTCTATGTAAAGATAATTGTATTCTGTTCTCAAGTATTAATGGTGGTTGTAATAAACGTGTTTTATGTATAGAATCTTACGTATTGGTTTAGCCATCGACAGCTACTAACCCCCCATAAGTCTCCCTATCCTAAAGAGTTATATATATTAAGGTACTGAGAATAAGTGGAGTCAGTAAGAGCTACGAGCTATATTAAGAGTTAGGGATAGGGACATATCCTACAAACACTGGTGGAGCGCCTCACAATTCCACCTCGCAGTTAGGCGAGTACACTCATTTTATTTAGAAATTTCACTTTTGCTTTGTGTAGAGAATTGTACATAGCTGGAAGAACACGTGGCCGCGCAGCCAACCACGACGTGCGTAGACGTAATAATTCATTATTCACTGACGTCTTGCTCTAGTTTTTATTTTAATATTAAATCCTTATTACAGTGTTATTTTATTGTCAGTCATGTTCATCAGTTACGTGTAAATCACAGCAAACCTGCGTGAGCGCATAACATCTGTTAGACCTTGCAGACAGAGCACATGCAGCAAGTGATAGTGTGGCAGGTCAGCATTATGCACGTGTAGAAGACCTTGCCAGCTCAGCACCGACGTCACGGTGTTCGTCCCACTAGTTTAGAAACCCTTTACTGCTTCCTTACTTTAGTGCATAAGAACTACTTGTGATTGTATGCGGGACAACCTGTTTCCCTTATATACGAGAAACACACTACTTGTTTTTGTGTTTTTGAGGAGTGCTTTCCAAATTCTTCTTTTCTTCGTATTTATAATTAATTATAAGTTACACTATACCATCCACGCTAACATGCCGTCATGACCACAGCACACAATTCTACCACAAACAATAAGAAATATAGTTAAAACACTCACACTTGCATCAGACTCACCTACACGAACACTAAGACGTACACGAGCAGTTGCTAAACCAGCTATCCAGTGCTAATACAAAACTTATTACCCCCCTTGAAAGTACTTCTTAACACCTCTCAACATTTCACTGGCCTGGTACAAGCGGTTATATTCCACCACGCCTTCACAAGTCACTTCAAACAACAAATACACACCTAATTTCCATTCCTGCGACAAACACTGACAACACCATAAATCCACCTACCCAACCACAAACCACACCATTCCCGGTAAATATTTTAATTCCTGAAACACTACATTCGCACCTGCTCAGGAGAAAATCACGCAAGCGTTGAGGACTTTTTAGACACTTTTAATGCCATCAGTGAGTTAAACAACTAGACTGACCTTGACAAACGACTCCAATTAAAATTTATTTAGTAAGGGTTGCAAAGAGAACCTTATTATGCCAGTGCAGCTTATATCACTTGGAAGCGAATTGAAAAACTATTACAGACATTCTTGAAATTCGACACACAAGACAAGTACTGACAACTCTTATACTCCATCAAACAGAAACATGGCGACACTGCTCAGATTCACATTGAAAATTTAACATTTTACAAGAATAAGTGTGCACCACAATTGCCTTAGCTTGAATTCGTTAACAAAATTTGGAATTCTCTCCTACCATCTCTCGACAACACTCGACCAGCTGCTACACAACATAACAAATATAGAGCTTGGTATGTACAGATATACTCGAAACATTGAACAGCCCACACAGAATCCACAACATACTAAACTTCACTAGGAAATTGCTATTTTGAAACAACAGTTGGACACGCTCAAGAACGATTACAAACACCCAGTGCAACACGTTCAAACACATACACTTCCACTCCCACCCACCCACTACCCACAGAAGCCATACGTTAAGACCAGGTACAACCACCCCACATGCATGAATGGACACATACAGACATGCAGAACCCTATAAACACAGCACACACCACCAAGCAGACACCTTTCAGGACACACCCGTGAAATTACGGATATGTACACGGGACAATTTGTGAACACAGTTACAGGGGAAAACGTGTCTCCCCACCCAGGAACAGCAAATCCGAGTTCGTGATGCTTGTAGGACTATATTTAATAAAGTCGTACCACAGCGCGCCAACATCGCTAGGTGTAATTCCTGTAGCAGCCTGCCTGTCTCCCACAACCCACCCCCTGTGCAAAGAAATGTGTGCACGCCAACAGAAAATAGAGTTCAACATGCCACATCGAGAATACATTTTACGCCGCCGGCAAACCCAGTTTCCATGGCTAGGTCAGGCAGGGTTTCGCCACATGCAAAACAGTGCACTTCTACACCGCCCGTGAAGCCAGCAGCTGTAGTTATGTCAGGAAAAGTAGCGTCAAAACAAACACCGCGAGAGCTGACGACAAACCCAGAAACTACAGTCAGGCCACATATACATTCGACGCAGCACATTGCACGGGCGCAGCCAATTCAAGGTGACACACTGGAGGAAGTTTTCCCCATCCCCTCCACCAAACGCGGCCGACCAACGTTGCCACAGCACGGCCCACTTCACTGCGTTGCCAAACATCACGAAAGTGTCACCCACCAACAGGAAGTTGCCGGTCCACGAAGCCTCACGCACGACATGTGTGCACTCTGTTTCTATGCTGGACACAAGGCCAGACATTGTACTTTGTATCCAAAACAAACTTTAGAGTTTTCTACAGACATTGGGGGTCGTTTCAAGCGCTTCAAAAACAAGTTTGGACCAACACCACGAATAGTATACATGCAGGACTCGCGTAAGAATCGTATCATACCCAATACACAGTGTTTTCACAATACTACGAGCCAGGCCTGCGATGATGAATTGTGATTGACAAACACACTGAGCGAGTCTGTGCCTCAACTTCCTCTAACAAGCACAAACACCGTACACTCAAGGTGGACTGTCAGTATGCCATACACCAGCGACACCCCACGTTCCAGTTACAATTAAGGGAACTAAATATTACGCACTAGCGGATGCTGGATGCTCTCGTAGTTGTATAGCTAGTACACTGATATCCGATCAACGTCTTTTTCCGTTAAGGGAACAAATAACTTTAGTCGGAGCTACGAGTGTGTTAACTCCACCTAAAATTGAAACAAACATAAATTTGAATGTATCAGGGCGCACATACCCTCGGAGGTTTTTCGTTGTCGATAATCTACAACTGAATTTAATCCTCAGTGTTTACTTCATCAAACGTTATGTCGTTATAACAATTTTGAAACATGACATAATGCTTATTCATGGACAATGATCTCAACAAATTAGGTACACAGGTATCTCTACACTTAGGGCATTCTACAGTCGATTCCAATATTTCTCTTGAACATTCCTTAAAAGCATTAGAGTCTTTTTAATCAAATTCTCCTCGATTGTCTCATATAAACAAGAACTTAACGGACACAGACAGCTGCTATCATCAGCATTATTCATTCGTACAGCGATCGGTTTGCCAACTTTATTTTAGAGTAAACTGAGGCAGAGGACTTTGTCTGAAAGCAAACGTAAAGTCAAATGTTATTTCAATTGAAAACTTATCATTTGACTTTACGTTTGCTTTCCGACGTGTTGTTTCTTATGGAGCTTCACACAATGGAACTCTAAAAGGTAAAGTCAAGCACTCTTGACTTTACTATTTCGAATAGTTGAAATATTAAGCATATTAAACAAGCTCGCTTTAAATTAAATAAATGGCAAAAATATACAATGTGAAGAGGAAATATATGAATTTACATATTTTAATAAAGTAAACAAATGAGTTTTCTGTATTGAAATAAAATTTTAATGTAAATTTTAAGCGTATTTTTAAAGAAGGCGCATAAAATTCATTCCTGGATAATATAATTATTTACATAACAAGTTACGCTTTTTTAACGAAGCTCGCAGAGCCGATGTTCAATTGTCTGAACTCTGACTTTACAATATTGTATTGTGTATTGGTGGTTTTATCAGAGGAAAGGAAACTTAAAAGTCATATGTTAAAGTTTTCTATTGTGTAACAAGCTTCACTTTCGTGCCTCGGCTTCCAATCCATAGAGTAATACCACCATGGCAAAACCATGGAGGTAATAAAATCCATAGACTAAAGATGAGGTAGACCAATGTCGCTGGCTGCGCACAACCAATATCCGTGTCCTAACAATGAACTGTTTACTGCCTACACGTCTAGCAAAAATGGCGTGTTTAAGGTTAGAACACTAGTAAGCAAGAGTTTTAGAAATGTTTTTATTCTTCCTCTAAACAATTTGTAATACTTTTTGATTACATTCAAACTTATAAAAATACTTTGTTAATGTAACAGTTCTTGTCATCTAAAAATTATGATATAAACAAACAGGTTCATCACTGTTGACCATTTGACTTTGAAAGTTGTGTTCCTTTGGAGTAGGTCAATTTGGGTAGATGCGCAGAAGAATAAGCAGTCTACCTCATCCTTAGTCTATGATAAAAACATACCAAAAAGGACCTCGCTGCTATGAATGTAACAGGTGTGGCCATATCTCGCGGAACTGTGACCAAGTAACTAGTAGAAAGCGCATAGACAAACCCAGTAATGGTACGAAATCAATGTTTGCAGCTGCTTTTCCGACGCAATTGCATTCTCAAGTGAATGTTGACTGGTATTTTGACTCGTGTGCTTCATTTCATAGATATAGTGACTTAAGATGTCTGGAAAATTCTATAAAGGCTCCTACATTGACAATTACTGCAGCCAGTAACAATAAAATGGTATCAGATACCACTGGCAATATGATTCTTCCTGTGAGCATTTGTGGTGACACCTCTGACATTCAGGTGAGCTATATTTACCATGTACCTGATAAGTAAGTAAACCTATTGTCAGTAGGACGAATTGGTTTGAAAGGAAATAATGTTGTGTTTGACAGCACAGGAGGTCGAGTTTACAACTCAGCAAATCAACTGATTGCTACTGCAACTTTGGTGGACGGTATATTTAAGTTAGACGTTCCGTCTACCAATAAAGTATACTCTATGCGATGCACTGACATCACTCTATGGCACAGATGCATTGCTCACCTTAATTTTGATAGTTTGAAGAGGTTGCGTGGTATAGTCAGTGATATTGACTTTTCATCTGTCGAGACACGTTCCATCATTTGTGACATATGCTAGGCAAAGGTCACAGTTTGCCTTTCCCAACAAGTGATTCGACTAGAGTTAGTGAATTCCGACCTGGTAGGTCCAATGAAAGTGGGGTGTCGTTGGATCGAGATATATTTTGACTTTTCTTGATTTCAGCCACAAATCGTTTGTTTACTTATTAAAATCGAAGGATCAAGTTGCTGAAAACTTTACACGGTACGTTGAGACCCAGTTGGCAGGAAAATTAAGATTTTGCGTACCGGCAATGGAGGGGAATATTGTAATCATGATCTTCGTGAATTTTTAAAATCTTCAGGCATTTTGCATCAAACAAGTTGCCCTTACATGACGGCTCAGAATGGAAAATCGGGTGCTTCTCGATCGAGCGAGATGTCTATTATTACAGTCAGGGCTACCCAATGCCTTTTGGGCAGAGGCAGTGTATTCTGCTGACTATCGTTTGAACAGAGACCACCCCAGAACAAGTGTGGTCAGGTAAACAGCCATCTATAAAATATCTTCGAACATTTGGATGTAAGGCATTTGCACATGTTTCCTCCTTTAAAAAGATTGAAACTGAGCCCGCAGTCGGCACCTTGCATTTTTGTTGGGTGCTGTTTGGAATCAAAAGGGTATAGACTTTATGATCCAGCAAAAAAGATTATGTTTGTGTTAAGATATTCCACCTTTGCCAAAGACCAGTGGGGCAGTTCCTTGTTGACTTAATCTAAACCTCAGATGACTGGAAATTTGCATGTAATCCCTGATGAGCCTGATGCAATTGGCGAATCCATTCCCACTGGTCAATATATTGATGATTCTGATTTCTTGCCACCTCTGACTGCTAATGTACCTCGTGGAGTGTTTACTGCTGCTAGACCTCTCAGAGACAGTAAAGCTCCCTCTGCCTTAAGAGATTTTGTCACCTATGCTGCTTTTATTGGTGACATAGCAGATCCTGTTACTCGTAAAGAATATTTGCATCGTGCGGACAAGGATATATGGTTTGCAGCCATGGACCGTGAATTAAAATCGCAACTGGACAACAAAACAAGGGAATTGTTCGACCTCCCCACTACAGGGAAAACACTGAATTGTAAATGGGTGTTCAGAACAAAGAAGAATGCCTCTGGCAAAATTGTTCAACACAGAGCTCAGCTTGTGATTAAGGGATACGCCTAAAGCCTTTTCTCTAGTTGTGCAGTATAACTCAATTCGATTTCTTTTGGCCTTGGCTGCAGAGCACGACCTCGATATTGACCAAATGGATGCAGTGTTAGCGTTCCTACAAGGAGACCTGGACAAGGAAATTTACATGTGTCGGCCTCTAGGATATTACAACAAATCGAACCAAGTATGTTGACTAAAGAAAAGTCTATATGGACTTAAGCAAGCCAGTAGAGTCTGGAACATCAAATTGGATTCCTGTTTGAAAAGCATCGGACTTCATTAATGAAGATTTCATTCATGCGTATATTGCAAAGTGGATGGTAAAAAGATGCTATTTGTGGCTGTGGGGGTTTATGACTTTTTGATATTTACAAATGATGGAAAGCTGAAGCGACCTGTGAAACTGCAACTTTCGAAGATGTTCAAGATGACTGATTTTGGAAAGCAAAATTCGTCCTTGGATTCTAATTGACTCGTGACTGCAAAGAAAGGAAAATTTGGCTCAATCAGGAAGCTTACACCAAGCAAGTCCTGAAGCACTTTGATATGGACCAGTGTAAACCTGATTCGACCCCTTTGAGTGCCAATGAAAAATTTATGAAGTCGCAATCGCCAAAATTAGAAGAGGAAGTGGGTAAAATGAGTAATGTTCCATACCAGGAAGCAATTTCCAGCCTGCTGTCTATATCGTGGTGCACGAAAAGACAACCAACTATTGCACGCTCAACAACTGAGACTGAGTACATGTCCATGACTGCTGCAACTCAGTAAGCACTATGGTTGTGAGAACTATCTCAAGAAATAATTCCATACACTGGCGAGATTCCTACAATCATCTTTGTGGACAACCAAGGAGTTCGAAATTTTGCAATGAATGGGACTTATCAAGCTAGAACCAAACACATTGGTGTTAGGCACCACTTCATCCATAAAAAAAAAGTTCTCAGCAAGCAAATTGATTTCAAGTACATGCCCACAAAAGATATGGTTACCGAATCCTTGATGAAGGCACTCAACTGCGAATAATTCAAGAATTGTATTCATCATCAGGGGCTCGCCAAATAAGGAGGATGTTGGAATATTAGGTGAGTCAACACTGTTAGATGGACTTTCTGCCTGTCCTGTAGAAGGTGCGTCGGTTCTCTACATTGTTGTCTTATGTGCAATATCATTGTTGTTTATCTAATCTGTGTCATTCTGTATGTTAATATAAAATTGTGTCAGTTCCTTCAATTCAGCAAGTATTGTATATACATCAATTACCTATGCAAGTCACATAGGATTCCTTGGGGAGTACGTCACATTACTGCGTCGTACCATCACCGAGCCAACACTGCAGAGCAAGATATCAGAAAATACAATTGCGCATCTATGTGGGAAATAACCATGCATTGTGGACAGAAAACCTCCCAGGAGATCGGTTTACACTGAGAACACATGTTAATGAGGCGACAGAGAAAGCATTGGCCCACATTCTTCAGGTCGTGACCTTCCCCCCCTGGGCAAGTTCACCAGTGGTTTGAGGGAGGGCGCCGAGACGGGGAAGAGGACAAAGGAGTGAGAGAGAGGATGATGCAGGAAGCGAGGGAAAGACAACACCGCTATACAGCCCAGCGGACACTGGATATCCCCCCACCCTACCTGGTACCGGGGTAACTCGTGTACGTCAGAATGCACCACTGGTCAGCTGTCCAATGTGGTTTCTGTGCAGGGTTCACCGCAAAATGGAGCTACCCCACCCAGTGACATCAGCACGAGATAACACCTGCTACAAGGTACGGATAATTCGCCCCGCCACACAGTTTTTCACTGCTGTTCGAATGTGGGTACAGGGACAACAGCGGTATGCATTGTTTCAAGAATTGGGGACACCCATATGCTGAGCCTGCATCGCCCACATAACAGCAGCAGTTGCGGCGACGAGTCAGATGAGGGGGGCTCCCCCTTCGTCCATCAATACAAAGAGAGCACGTGCAGGTTGTTTAGTCTGTGGGTGCGAAGGAGTGCCAAGCACAACTGTAAACACAAGACCGGCGAAACTTCAACAACACACACTCACATCACAGGAAGCCTATAACCTGCGGCCACAGGACCATCTACGATGTTGCAGCAAAGAAGATTGATGATGTCAAGTGAACGGCCTCGACAGGAGGGGGCTTTTGACGTGAACTGCATCCTCATTCCTTAAGACAGTTCACCACTCCGCCATCTGCGAGCCGCCCAACAATCTCTGTGCCACTTATGGGCATTGCAGCCTAAGCCACCGTCCCACATCTGTGCAGTTCAGTGTAAAGTGTTTGTTTTATTTATTCAGAGTAAATGTCATAAGTATTATTAAAGTGAGTGCTCCGTTGTTTCATTGTCCATGCGATCCAAAGCACGTGCCAGTGTCTTGACTATAATGTTATGTTTTGATACATGGTATTTTAGTCCAGTGTATATATCGTGGTGTTTTTATTATTATTTATCATTATTTATCATTATTGTTTCCCCTATGTGCCTAACACGTAAGTACCAAGGCTAACAGGCTATTATTTATGTATTTACTTGAAAGATTATATGTGTAATCTAATTTATGTTTATTTTAAAGTGTGAGATTCAAGATGAGACAATGGCTTGTGTGCTGAGTGCGTTCTCTATACTGAATGTTTGGAAACGAGCACACATAAGAGGTAAACACAAACAGTATGCAAGGGATAATATTAGTTGTAAATTTTGTGACATAAGAATTGTGAGATTGAACATCACGTGGACAAAAGAGATAACATTAACCTTTACAGACAATACTAAAAAACTGGCCGATACTGGCAACGTAGAATGTCCGGCTAGCAGATCTGACCGGAGTGACCAGCGCCCGACCACGTGGCCATTAATTTTGGAAACCATAAAAGTTTGTTATGTGTGTTTCTGAGGGTATTGCCTATCTGTAGCCAATTTGCCCACCGCACCAGGATACATAATTTAGTGTGGGAAGGAATGACACAGGTAAAGAGCAGAGTGAGCGCGACCATGTGCATGTGGCGCAGGAATCCAAAAATAGACCCTGAGAAATTTCCGTTATTTAATTTGTGCAATAGAAGGGCAAGGTCAGTTCACGCAAGGGGACACAACTTATAAAGATGTCTGTCTTCACAGACCTAAAGCCCTCAGTGTTTTCAAAGTTTTTTTTTTTTTTTTTTTATTTTCTGTAATGTATATTCATGTATCTTTCATGTCGACATCATCCATGCAGTGCGATGTTTTGGTATAATGAATAATATTTACTGGGTTAATTTCAGGAGCAATATGTAAAAACAGGCGTGCAGGGTACATGTCCGATTTGCAAATGTTGTGTGCACAGAAGTAGTGCAGCGCCGGGTGCCAGCCCGTCAAGCCAGCTAGCATGCAGTGCGGAGAAAGTCAGTAGTCGTTCGTCTTTGTAAGGGGTGTACTGCACCACGTCGGAGCACGTTTCGCGTGCTCGGGCAGCCATCACCACGTTGGACTAATGACTTCACAGCAAAAGTTACTATAGCATAGCGGAACCTTTTTGGTATTTCAGCTACCCGAGACCCCACCGCCCTTCGCACCTTCCCAGTGCTTGCAACTCACCCGGGTAGACTTAAATTGTATTTAAATTATTCATGTGACCTCATGTCTTTTGCACATGACGGGTTCGTAAGTAGCACCAAATGTACCTGACTGGTGAACTATTCTGGATGGTCACACACCTTAATAATTTCATAATTAATCAGAACACTCACACACTCGCTCACATAAAAGATCGACAAAATAATATACTTTAAAATTACACAACACTGATGATGGGAATTCTGAAGGCCAACGCACTGACATGCAATCAGGCTACACATGTAGAAAATACAGGGAACTCTGTCTACCCTCTGTTCGCTTAGTGAATAACACGAACACTTGATGTGTTTCGGACGCACACGTATCCCTTGTTCCCATTTGTGCCACTGCAGACGCGTCAACCACACTGCAACACCCGATCGATCGACATTAGGTCACAGTCTCGATCAGTGCAGGTCGACAAGTACTGCATTTACACTTTTATGGCCGCCCTGCAACTCGTGGCCGCGGGTCATAATACTTTACATTCATCACAAGAGGTAACTTTCGTAATGAAGGGATATGTGGCCTAAATGTGTGTCCCACGAAGTCACGAACGTTCGACATAACAGCCATTGGAGGGAACACTGTAATAAGCAGCACCGCTTATTCCCACAGCATTCCGATGTGCACGATGTCGACAGGCCCTATGGCCGTATCTGAAGTGCGACGTGGCTCCAAGTGGTATCAAAAAACGGGGAATCACATTCCCACAAGAAGTGTAAAGTGAGGAGCGGCTCGCTAGCCGCATTAATTAAGAGGACCATTTTTAGTCATTTTTTAAAGCAGTGTTTGCACCACAATTAACTAAGAAAACCACCCGCTCCAGTATATAGAGTTTGTAACATATCATAGAAGACAGGTCGTAGCTCCACCCCTAATGATGAAATCCATGTTTCGTCATATCCATACGCATTACTGTAATTATCACCATTACGACACATGCCGATATTAATATGATAATTATAAGAGTGTACATGTAATCATCTATCGAGAATCAGCCACATGAGGCATCATTTCATTAAAGATCACCCTTCAAGTATTGTGATATTCTCGTGACGTGACATTCTTAGCTATATGTGGGGCTCTAGTGTTCACGAGTAAGTCACAAACAAGTTTTAGTTCAGTCATAATTATGTACAATTTCATTTTCATTAATCATGTTCATTATTATTTTTCATGTTTTCATTTTGGTACAGGATTCGCCGGACATGCGGCGAAGCCAACGTCATGTCGTTAGTCACAATTCAGCACTCCAGACGAACAGCAGTACAGATGGCAAGTTCTGCGTTATCCCCCCTCGGCACTTCAATTTAAGATATAACATTTCAATGCAATAGTTAACGTTAATTCCAGAACTTTTGATTACTTAGTTACCCGCTCGTTCACATCATAGCGCCGCTCTGTGGTGCAGAGATTGGTGCTGGCGAAATCGATCACATGGCAGTTTCCATCATCGTCGTACTGATACTGTATGGCCCCTAGGCCCTCCTGACTTCCGTCCGTTTGTAGGTATAAATGCAGGCTAAAATCATATCTAGCTAGTGTGGGACAGGATCTGAATTTTTCCTTAATTTCCATGAACACTTTTTCTGTGTCACTGGTCTACTGAAAATACAATTGTGGCGACAACAAATCCATTTGTGGTGCTGTTATCACTGCAAAATGGTCTACTTGCTCTATGGGGCAATTAATTAACCCGAAAAATTACCTGATTTGTTATTGCTTACATGATGGTGCATAGTCCTCTATTTTCATCAGTTGTTTGGGGTTTGGCATAAGTGTTCCTCCAAACTGGTTGACCATACAAATATGTCATCCGAATATGCAAGAGTATACTCCTCGATATACTCCTGAAAAGTTTGTGGGAGCACAAATTGAAATTGCCTCCTGTCTGGAGACATGAAACCTGTTTTCTCTGGGTCCTCTAATTTAACAGGGACTTGCCAGTACCTGGTTTTTTAGTCCAGTGGAGGTAAAAATGTTGGTTTTACCGATGTAACTAAGTGCATCTTTCACACTTATGCACGTCGGGAATGCGCTACATGACACATGGTTGAGAGGCCTGAAGTCTACACAAACCACCAGATGCTATATTTTTTCGGTGCAAAAGTAATTGCCGAGTTGCACACTGGCAGCAGGTTGGCACAATTACACCATCGCCCAACATTTCTTGGATCTGTTGCCGAATAATCTCGCCTGATGTGACAAATAGCTCTGTGGAGGTGTGCAGATAAGCCCTTCTTCCACAAATGGAATCTCGTGTTCCGCAACTGCCGTGCGATTTAAGGTGTCATGCGTGGCAAAAAAGTCCCCACACTCGTCCAACAATCGCTGGAAAGCTGCCTAATGTTCGGGTGGTGTATCATTATCAATTTCCTTTAGGGAGGTTGGGGGTGACCTATCAGCTAAGCGCCAGTCTTTGTGTTGTATACTATGTGCTGCTCTTTGGCACCAAAGTGGATTTGGCATGCTGTGGGCTATACAACAGTATTTTGTTCCATCAACCATAGCACTCGAAGAATTGCATCTTCTCTAACTTCCTGTGGAATTATTGCTGTTGTTGTTGTTGTCTCAATATCCCGCAATCATTCCATAATGGTAGTTTGGCCTGGCACCTTGTTACTATGTTGGTTAGTGGCTAGCCTGACCACGATTAGTAGGCATGACATCATATTTGCAAACAAAATGTAGCTGGATAAGATTGTGGGAGGCTGCCGTATCGATTAACACATGACAATGTCTACCGTTGACGTAAGTATGCGGATAAATTGTGACTTCCTGCTACAAACCTGGTTTAAGAGGGCTTGATGTGGTGACATTTCATGTTGTTCCTGTTGCTGCAGGACTGATGAATCAGGAGTGTCTGGCCTCCTCACTCTTGCTTCCCATTTCCCTGCTGTATGATGTTGTTCTCTTGTGTGTGAGCATTTCAGATGCGGGTTGTTGGGGCATGTGTTGTTCCAATCGTAAACTTCACCTTCACAATATCGTCGGTGGTGGTTGGTTCTTATCGCACTTCGAACCATTACTTCCCAAACTCTTTACATCACATTTTCCGGATTGTTAACTGTTATCCTGGTTGTTTGTTTAGCGGTTACCGAACTGGTTTGTGGGTTTTAATCCTGGTGTTAGCCGAAAGATTTTGAAATTTTGCTCACTTTGATTCGCATTTTGTCCTTTTACGCTTCCACTCCACTTTTTGTTCCGGTGGGTGTGGGTGGAATCGGCATAATAGGTGGATTTTTATTGTGATGAACGCAATCAAAGATTCGTTCGTTTGTTGCTCTTCTTGTGTGAGTTTGCTCTGTGCTTGGAGCGACATGAAGGCTCCTCTGAAACGACACCGGAACGACCAGAGAAATTCACTCCAATGCAGTCCATGGTGATTGAAAGATTGCCACCTAGAATTTGTTTCACCTCGGATTTGCTTTCCAACACAACTGCACCTTTACTCTTCGCTAGCACACCATACCTGGTTAGTCGCGATGTACAGTCACTCAGGAAGGCGGCTGGATCTCCCATGGGTTTCTGGCAAATTTCAGCAAGGCAGCAGCTTGAGTGTTTGCAGAACCATTCTAGGGAAGTAGGTTGTATGGACAGGAATATAGTTTGTGTGGTTTACCATATTGGGCACCAGGTCTCGCCTGAGAGCATGAGTTGTTGATGATGTGTAATCAGCCTATTGGTTACCATTTAACAAACACCCAACAACAGCATCTCTACAACTCCAACAGCAGAAAGGCAGAGGTTAACAATCCAATGGAAGTTTTCGTCCGAACGCATGGCCCATAGCACTCTGAGATCACAGAGAGTTGTCATGCTACAGTAACATCCATCATCATGGCATTGCCTTGACAATGCCTGGCGCCTAGTCGGGTAATTCCAACATTCCACAGACATCACACTTCACTGCCTCAAAAATCCAATTTAAACCGTTTCCAAGCTACCGCACATCGTTAATTGTTGCCCTCCCGTGGGGCGAAAACTTCCCACAAGAATTTTCCATTATGCCACATGATATCAATTGACTTGACTAAGCATGTGGCAGGAATGGATATCTACATTTTCCGCAACCTTTCAGGCATAATTCCAACCATTTAAGTTTTTCCTGTCTAATTTATACCCACCAACGACGAGAGGACGACGGGATCACATCAACAACGGTAACAGCAGCATCGTGATGCCTCCCAGACTGGGGAAAGCCCACTACGCCGTGACCCACACCATGCTGCGTGAATGAGGAGCAGGGAGCAACAAAGAGAAGGAGAAACGATGCGTGGAAAGTGCGATCCATCTCCCGCACACTTAGCATGCTGGCGGCGAAGTGATAACCCGCATCGTGCTACACATGGCTGAGAGCTGTCACATCGTTGACCCCTACATCCCCAGTGAAGAGGGCACTCCCTTCTCCCAACCACGCGCATCCGCGAACCTATTACCCACGCTGTATGCATGGCTCTGTTAACAAACAAAGCATAGCTGGCAGGATCGCCGACAGCGCACTGGTGCTGTGGCATCGTGAGTTTTTATGCCCTATGTCCCAGGACCTCATAGCAAAAAATTAGGAAGGCAACAACAACCGCGAATGCCATCGTCAGTTCAGCCTAACATTCAGGTGCGTCGCAATCAGCCGCGAGAACAAACCAGACTATAATATTTCGCGAAGGACAGTGAACACATTAGTACAAACAAAAATTTAAAAATTCAGAATTTCTAAATTCCAATCTCCCGAATTATTTCGGTAATTTACTATGTAGTAGTCAAGGCATTATTATGCTGCAGTTTACGCAGTGCACAATTAATTACCATCGAGAGTGTTTAAGTGTAAGGGAGTTGAATACTGCAGTTGGGCCTTCATTCACCTGACTGGGGTGTAACTCGACAATCAAAAAACAGGGCACAAACTAAACGCAAACCACATTCGTTGAAGAAGAACAGTGAACACTCGTGGTAAATTTGTTGGATCAGTGGGACCACAAAATGCAATTCATCATCAACAATCACAGTTCAAATTTTATGGTCGCATGGGAAGGAAACAACATTGCAGGCACAGTCACGACAAGTGCTGGAGTAGGGTGGCAACAGTATGTGGAAGCAACACAGCAGGTGATGGAGCCACCACATGCTCATTTGACATTCGTGGCCGAGTCAAACCAAACCACACTGTCCACACTGCCCATACCAACCATAACCAACACATTGTTTGCATTACATCAATTGACACACTATTATCTGCCATTATCCCTCGTACTTTCCACACACGTATATCAAACAATGCTTTCAACAATGTTGACACCCTTTCAAAATTCCCCGCCAGTGACACCATGTCCAACCAACTACTTGGAAGTGATGGTGCCGCATCAGATACTGGTAGGGAACATAACACGGAGCGATAATGCAGGGGCTGACTCAACCAACATACCGCCAAGACTGGCTACAGCAAAGATTCTGGAAAAGTTCCAAACACTGCCAAATTTTGAGGGGACTTCGATGAAGGATCCCACAGCATTTTTGGATTACTACTTATCCTGTCTTACAAGGTATGGAGTCAGCAAGGAAGAATGGGCAATTTGTGTCAGAGCTCAACTTCAAGGGGAAGCGCACCCTTTGTGGCTTTCTCTTAATCATTACGGGCTCAAGTGGGAGGAGTTCCAGCGATCGTTCCAATGTCACTTCCGAGGGGCTATTCACATCACCGCAGGCCCAAAGCAAGCTGACCTTGGAGGGACCACTACAGGATGAGTCTCTCACAACATTCATCATTAGGAAAAGTCACTTGGTTAAACATTTTTATCCTCACTTGCCAGAGCGAGAGGTGCTAGTGGTGGTTGCCGAAACTGACAGGCCGGGATTTAGGACAGCCTTGACACCGCTTCTCAACAGTACTCTTGAAGATGTAATGCACACAGCGATGATCCTGGTATGCAAGTCCGAGAGACAGTGCTGCACTATTAGTACTGCACGATGGCGACACGAGCCATGGGATAGACCGATGAACAATATACAACAACAACAACAACAAAATTTTCCAGGATGCACCCATCAAAAGTGTTTAGGCAGGATTCAAAATCTCATGGTGTGCCGAGTCGAGTGGTCAGGAACCACTTGAAAAAATGCGACAAATAGTAATGATAGTGCAAGCAGGATGTGGAACCCGAATCAACCATCACAACGACCGTGCCAGTATTGCCATACTGAGCAATATCACTGGCATAACAACTGTGATGTGTGCCACATTTATAACCCCTAGACCATTCACCATGTCTGGGAGAAACCTGCAAAAGCATCTCATCAGCCCCTGCGAATACGTGAGTGGAGCCAGCGTGATGTGTGTGTATGGGTATGAATCCAATAGGCATGCTGTAGTATATGTAATTATTGTTATAGGTTTATGGTTCTTGCATGGCCCTACTGATTGCTATTTATTAGTTGTTCTTTTCTGTGTTTTAAAGTGCTAAATATGTTCACATAATTTTTCCTTGCCATTTTCAGAGTAAATATCTGTGTTTTATTATCTTGTGACCACGTGGTCCGGAACACGCTGCACTTTGTGCAGCAGTGTGACGTCTGTGGAATAGATATTGTATTTTGCAATTTAATATATGTTCGATGCGATGCAGTGTTTGAGTTAATTATATTGTTGAGAGTTTTTAATTGTGTTTATGTTTGCCATGTATGCATAATAAAAATGTTGACATGCGCAGCTGGCACTTAAATAAACACATTGTGTAGGCACATGTCAGGACACAATGCACGCACAATATTTATACAAATATTTTCAGAGTTATTTTGTTGCTTGCGCTGACCTGTTTTTATTAATTTAATATTCTCTCCAATTGAACAGTACCACATACAATACAAATAGTGGAGAAAACCAGCATTGTGTTAGGTGGTATGTGAACTATAGACACCAGTAACATATAATAACCATGTGCAGAAAAGTAGCAGAAAATAATAATGCTCTTTTGATGTTCGATTTATCATGCAGAATGTTTTGGTTATGTTGCAATAAAAAAATAAGGATTGTGAAATTGAATGTAGAGGAATCCCAGCATGAGCGGAGCTGTGCACGGTAAAATCGTAAAGCACTAATGTGAGGTTAGGGAACCTTATGTGGTAAGATTGTTTACATTTTTATATATTTTATTTTTCTTGTAATACTCAAATGAGATTTCTTGTATAATGTTTTCTATACACGTATTCATCTAGGGACACGATCACTCACTCCAGTTCATTAGTTAAGTGCGTTAGAGTAAATTGCTTGCCACATGACACTTCGGTAGTTGTTGGCGCCAGGAAGCAGGTAGCCTCACACCATGTTAGAAAGTAACACTAAGGTTACCACGTTAGATGAAAGTACGTCGCGTGTCTTCCCTGGGCACTTCAAAGATTGTACCAGCCATGTAGTTTTTCAATAGTCAATGTAATTCAGGAAAACTTCTGTTTTTCTTTAGCCCGGGTAGTGAACCATCTCACAGCCCGGTATATATATGACTGTACCGTAAATACTTGTAATTTCCAAACTTTCTTTGCCAACTTTTTCAGTTGTAAAGAGCACCCTGGTAAAACAGGGCCTCATGTATAAGTGCTTCTTCGGAACGTAATGAAATAAATAAGTATATCATGTGAACTGGTGAAATGTTATTTGTTTCACCAGCCACCTTATGGCCGTTTCATTGGGAAACTGCATTTTTCTTTAACGCATAAGGTACTATATAACAGCCCCAGGAGTGAGTACGAGCATATGGAGGTAGCTCCGATAAACTTCACTAGCCCAGGGACTTGGATATCTTAAGGAATTATTTTCTGCAATTTATATCAGTTACATCCGAAATTGAGGGGGCTACACGTCGGCCTTCGGCCACACGGCCTCATCAGCACTTGTGTTCTCTGCTGAAAACGATGGTGCCCACCCGGAACAACTATGGTTCTTTTCCCAGTCCACATAACGTTCTCTCCTTGATGGTCCAGTTACCTGCCACAACTGACATCGACAGTGCCTAGGCTTCAAGCCATTCACCCCTTCGTGCCAGCAGAGATGTCAAGAAAGCAAATAACATTACAGTGGAGCACCTTAATCGGCGAACCAGTGCCATGTGCATGTTATATGTCAAGTACAATGACGTAATATGCCGCTATTGTTGTTACTGTCTTGCTAGCTATCCAAAAATGTCATCCTGAGATTCACTTTATGTAGTGAGGTTAGGTTGCCGCTCTGACAAGATGCCAAGGCTATACAGACATTTGATGTAGTGTTCATCCTTCTTTGTAGTGTATTCTTCCTCCGTAATGCAGGGATCGTGGTAGAATCTGTAGCAAACTCCGCACACTAGCATCGCAGTATCCTATCCTTAGCACATATTTGCTCAGGTGCACTTACAGAAAGTTATCCTGAACAGTGATGTTGATTCGATCTGTGTTGATACTGGCAGACATGTGCATAAATTTGGTCTGCAAACTGGATTGATGAACGCCTTTAACTCTCGAGGATGTAAAGACTGTGTGCATAACTCCTCGTGTTTCCTGGATATTACATGTGCATTATCTTTGCTGCTAAGTTCCTAGTTCAATTGTTCTGATGCATGACTTAAGTGATGTAGTGTTGTAACGTCCTGTTATTTTCACGTGCCCTCTTCCAATATGTCGGTCAATGGCATGTTAGGGATAGGTGTTCGATATAAACACTTGGTACACAAGGGCAAGTATTTGCCATTCATTTTTGTCCAGTTCAGATTTCCTGTATCGTGTATGTGGCGTGGTTGCTGTAGAAATGCCATATTGTTATTTTCTTCTGCTGACCACATGGCCCTTGGCTCGTTGCTGTTACCTTCGTGTCGCATCATGGTAGGGGTGGTCCTGCCGGTCACGGTGCAGCACGGGTGGAAGCATTTCTGTCAAGTGCACTTTGCTCGTTCCCTTTATAAACAATTTTATGGCAAACATCCCACAGGTTGTTTGCTCTATTTTCTGGTGCTGATTACTTGATGTTGACACCTGGTATGATGAGAGCATGTTGTAAAAGGTTCGCCAGTAGAGAATTATGTAGAGACAAGTCACAAAGGATGATTGCATGTAAGTGCACCTGTGGTGCACAAGAAAATGGTGTGAGAGTGTGGGGGAAAATGGCAGGTATTTTGCAGGGAAAATCTTCTGTATTGGGGGATAGGTTGTGGTGAACGGTGTGATTCATGGATATTCTGGCAGGATATGGAATCCACACAGCTGAGCAAACCATTTGACGTCGGTCAAAGTGGCGAGACTTGAAAAGGCCACACGGCTAGGCAAGTCAAGTGACAGTGGGCCTCGTTCTGGTCCAGGAGGGATGGGGAGGTTATGTGGATTGGTTTGATGATTGGGAAGAAAATCTTTCCAGTTGGGTGCCAGTCTGTTCAGCAGCTAACATGATAAACTCTTAATCCAAGGGTGTACGTCCGATCACCCAAAGTGGCTGCACCTGCTGTACCACCATCACTGCATCCAAGTAGCTGATGTAGAGAATGGCTAAGTTTGTGTTATAAAAATCCTGAGAACTGAGCTAGCGAGGGCTGTAAGTATCCCTTGTGCATAGATCACTCCCGCTGGGTGTTTTGGGTCCCCTCATGCTCGAAGAATACATTACACGTACTTACCATGTGCATTTCCATTTTATAAGGCAGAAAAGTGGCCAGAAGCAAATAAACATGGGGAAAAAGTTTCCACACTATTTCTTTAAATAATCCCCAACAGAGCACTTACATAATATTATAAGCCAAATGGCTCGGCGAGCTGCTAAGCTTTAAAGCTAGCACATGGCTACACAAAAATTACAGTATCTTACATCACCGATGTGTACAAAACAACCATGGTTGTGAGAAGTGGCTCTATCCGAGCGTACAAGAATTAAAAAAATATTTCAGTGATTAAAAACTTAACTATTGTACCTAATATGGCCGGTCAAAATAATGAATGCCCAGAGAAGCCAGGTATGACGAACGTCTCACTGAGTGCCGAAAACACTACTGGAAAAATGGCAATGAAGTAGACGGCGCCTGACCACCCGCTTACCGCAAGACACGCAAATCCTGTTATTTCAACATATTCAGTTATGTGAAATGAGGTTGAGCATGGAACTGATACAGATATGGCAAATAATCAGTTAAGTACTTATAACTATGATATAGAAACGTCCACTGATTAAATAAAATTATTTGTGTCTGAAAACACTGTACAAGAAATAAAAGCTATTAGTACATGAATTGTTGTCGTCTGCGGACACTGTCCTTAGGCTTGTTGTCCATGCATGGATTTCTGCCACTTGACCCCGCTGGCAAGTCTCTAGGATGTCAGCCTTTCTTCCCACAACAACAAAACATGGTTACATGACAAACATACAAATAAATAAAAACTCTACAACTAACAACATAGCTATGCAAACTGCCTTCTTAAGTTAATATTAGGGTACGTAACTTGTGTGCACTTCCTACCTTAACGAATAGTTAAAACTTTATTATTGTGGCAACTAAAACACTCTAGTGACATATTTTGTAATATGTAAATAAACCCTGTACAGACTTCTAGACCATAAATAATGACTTCCGGACTAAGAGATAAATCTTATGCACAAATATAAGCTCTTCAAACATAATAGCAACAAACAGAATATACAAACCTCAATGTAACATGGCCGTAACGCCAGTCAAGTGATACAACACACACAACACTTTCAAAAATGTAAACAACAAAACACGTTTCCTCCTCAATCATAACCAACACTCGGATACACTTTTCTCCATAGCACACAAAACAAACCTGGCGACGGAAGAACTTTTTTACATAACAAGATATATATATATATATACACACACACACATTCGCACTGGTGCGACAAAAACACACTACAACCAAATATGTAGTACATTGACTTGGGCACTATCACTTCTTGCGTGTCGGTGCAGGGTTGTAGATGCTGTTGCGAAGGGTCTGTAAAACGGCCTAAAGTGGGAGCATATGATACACCTCACTAATTTAATCTCACGTAACTTGTCATTCACAAGAAAATGTAGTTAATATAATTATGAGTTTGGTGATCATTTGGCTTGGTTGATGTGTAGTGCATCTGTATTTTTATAGTATGTAAGTCTATTTGTTGAACACTGTCGAAGTGTTGACATGTGCCGAGCTCCCGGCCCTTTAGACAGTTTGTCCACTGTCAACAACATCACCAACAAGTAGACACACCATACCAAGTGTGGTAGCATGTTGGTGAGCTACACGACACTAAGCAAGACAGTGCAGTGTAGTGCAGTGCAATTGTATGTGGCAGGTAAACTGCAGCGAACAAGAGGAGAGTGGCCATATGGCCTCGTGCTCTCAGCACAAGTATACAGGATGTAGTACACCATATATATTATTATTTCCTATTATTACATAGAAGGGGCATTAATAGTGAGAAACTGTTACGAGTGCAAAGAAGGACACAGATAATAAACTCTCTATTTTTTTTTTCAGTTAGCCCTCAAATTCCACTACGCCAGGGTGTGAGAACCTTCACAGTTCTATGTGCACTCCAGTATACATGTTAGAAGCTAAGTCGGTTGGAGAATGGGATGCATCTCAGAGCAAGCTCTTTATGCCTTAGGTCGGGTTTAATTTTCATAATGGGTGCAAGCATCGTGGCCAAACAGGGTTATACTGCCATGGCCACAATTGTAGCCATGTGCGGGCCCATAAAGAAGAAGGGTCTAGATGGAAGAGCATAGCAAATCAAGAAAAGAGGAGAGGGCCGTGGAAAATCTATGTAAAATTCACAGTGGAGAAAATATTTCCTTTTAACTGGATTAGGGCTGGATAGAGTATGGTACTTGTTAGTTTGGAAAAAAAAATTCTGTTGATTTGATGCGGGTTGAAATGAAAATAGATTGCAGCTGGTATGTATTGCGGAGGACAGAACTGCTCACACGCCGATGCCAGTCATGCTGTGGACACAGGTGCCCTTGGAGTTGAGCTACTATCAATACTGCCATGTAGGCGAACCAGCACTGCAATACCGACA
Source organism: Dryococelus australis (assembly GCA_029891345.1). NCBI lineage: Eukaryota > Metazoa > Arthropoda > Insecta > Phasmatodea > Phasmatidae > Dryococelus > Dryococelus australis. The sequence continues at coordinate 118,034,844 of CM056999.1, read as the reverse complement.
GCAACTAAGGATGCAGGGCCCTCCTGTTTCTTGTCGAGTGCATCGGAAAATCAGACAGCTAAGTCATGACACCGACTCTATTTTAGCCCATCTGCACGATACCAGGATCTCCACTCAATTGGTGAAGGTGGGGAGAGTTGTTCGGGGAGACACCCCCTTCTCTTCCAGCCGAAATAGTCCATCGGTCTGGGAAACACGAGACATCCGGGGCCTAACAGTGCTGGTTGTGGCGAATCCACTGGCACAGGAGTCAAAGCTGACACCGGTGTGCTTCTAAGGTCCGATGTATTCCAATATATTCATCATGCACCCACAGTCGACAGCCTGCAAAATCCAGCAGTGATGATCGCTACACTTCGCATTTTTCAGCACCGAAAGATTCCTCTCCCTCCAATGATCATTGGGCCACCTCCAGCAGATGTGCTTCGCCATCTCTTACTGAGCTGCCCAGGTTCCCAATATCCACGACGACGGCGTTCTCGCACCGGCCAGTTGGTTCACGGGCTGGTATTTAATTATTTCCAGCCACCCCAGAGTCTGGGGATCCCCTTTCCGCACCCCCCATCACACTCATGATGCACCTCGCTTTCACTGGTTCTCAAGTCGTGGGCAGTTCCCAGCGAGTGAGAAGCCACAAGCACATTGTTCATTCCGCAACAGCCTAGATCGTATAAACTCTCTGAAGCCCTAGAATTCTTTTTAAGTGTTTTGTTAGTGTTTTGCTAGTGTAATCGTTCACATATCATCACCCACAGCTCATCCCATGTATCTTTTTACAGAGTTTATGTATGTTAATTATGTGTTGAATATTTTCTTAGCAAGTTATTGCAAGGTTATGTTGTGTCTAGAATAGTTTTAAGATGTAAGGTGCAGAAAGTAGTCCCATTTGGTACGCTCTGGCAGCAACCCCGGCTAGCGTGCCATGTTGGAGAGTCACTAGCCTCTGAGAGCTTAGAAAGGTATGTCGCGAACCGTTCTGTTCCACGCCCAGGCAGCATGCATCGTTAGTACCAAACATTTTTCACTTCAATTTTTAAGTATCTTCAGATCCTTTTTCATTAGCTGCCCGGGACACCACCCCTCACTTCCACAGTGCTTGCATTATCAGGTGATGCATAATTATGCACAGTGAGTCAACCATGGGCTTTGCGCAAATTTTGCACAGTTTAAGTACCACCAATTCGTACTTGTCCGGCTTGTGTTTTGTAAAGTGTTGCCTTCGGGGCATATTTAACCAATACTTAATAAAATATCACTACGTGAATCGGGTGTTTATATTGAGGTAAGTTGAAAGCCATTTAAGGGCACAGGCATTAACAATTTCTCGCCTAATTGCACGTGTGTGGAACAGTAGTATTTTTGTTTCCAAGTATTTCAGTGTGTAACATAGCATAGGAGTATGGATGCCCTTAATAATCCACCACGTAGTATGCATACAGTTTTTTTAAGATTCATCGGAGGAGTGTAGCAGCATGGAAGGATAGCTGCCCTTTGGCCATCGCCCTGGGTAAAATACCTCATCAATTTCACCTCACCCAGACGCATCGCCTCCTCAAATCATTAATTTTTCCAAATTTTTATTCTGGCTCCTGGACCACCATCCATAAACTACATCTCATGGAATCTGGACGCCATCAGTGTGTCCATGTGCATAGAAGAATGGGCAAATGCTGCATTATTTCAATTCTATTTATATTATCTTGTATAATAAGATAGAATGTGTAATATTTATAATGTAAGTTATGTTTATTTGTATCTGCCTTCTTTGGGCTGATAGACCTCAGGGAAAGGTTGTGGGAAAATATTTAAAGCGTTCTGGGAAAATTCTTGGTTTGGGCGCCAGTGCTAGAGAGCACAAGACAGGTTGGTGTCGTGATGGCCGACGGTCCATGTGGCCTTGCTGGTAATCTTTTGCCAATGGACCTGAAAGGGGCAAAAAGTGGTCACCATGCTTACTCCTCAAAATAGCGATGATTTCTGCAGCGCTATCCCATAGTGCATGGACTAATGGGAGCTGTCTGCCTCCACCGTATGCCAATACACATGTATAAATGTGCTGTTGTGGCCTCCCGATGCCATTAACATTTATGTAGTCAATTATGGTTATTTCCATATTCAGCCAATATGTGGCTGAATTACATAGACATGTCAATTGCACAGTCAGGTGGTTTATTCAATATTTTTCCTCAATGCAGAGCTCTGAAATGAATGGTTCGCAGTTAAAGCGAGGCGAGATATTTTGTTGTGCAAATGGCCGAAGGCCTACACAGAGTTACGGAATTAAATATATCAAGGCAGTGAACAAGACGACCAGGCTGTGAGGTGGCGCTGACTCTGGGCGTACAACAAACAAATGGCTCTTGTTATGCTAACATTATTTAAACAGAAATTAAAAGATCATCAGTGGAAACAACTTGAATTGGCCACAGCCCCGCGGCACAGCGGCCACCTCACGTCGAACCGAAACACAGACTTACTAAGCTGGGTACGAGGCCCTCTCATTGGCGGCAACCGCCGCCAATGTGTCACGTGACATGCCTTAGATTTAATATGAAAATTATAAAAGAATTAGGATGATTAGTCATTAGGCTGATGAGATGGGAACATTAAAATGTACTTTTGGGATTAGCAACAACTTACTTAAAAAATATTATAGAAACTAAAACTCTGTTACACCACTCCACACATGTGGTAAACTAACCTCACTTTGGGGGTTTTTGTTTAGGCTGGTTCTAAGAGCTGAAGCTATTCCCACTATCAATATCAACTAGTATTTTTATTTCACAAATAGTAAATACAAAACATCTTATAGCTAGGCATTGCCCTCAGAAACATACATAACAATCAATATTGCTTTTCTGAAATTACCGGCCATATTGTCACATGCACAACATATACCGGTCGTTTATGCTAGCCGGACATTCTATGTTAAAAGTATCGGCCATTATTTTAATACTGTCTGTAAAAGTTAGGGTTATCTCTTTGGCCACGCAATTTTTAGTTATGTAACTCTAATATCACAAATTTACAATTAGTATTATCACCTGCATGCCATTTAGTTATCACATACATGTGTTTGTTTCCAAATGTTCACAATAGGGGCATGCTCAGCGCACTGGCAGGTATGACATGTGACATATTCGATACATCATAATAAATGCCAATACAAATTACACTACCCACATAAACCTAAAAGTGAATGTTTATATAAGAGACAGTTTGCCTTGGTACTTATGTGTTAGGTACATGGGAAAACAATAATAATAAATTGATGTGACTAGACTGGACCATCGAGGAGAAAGGGTTATGTGGATGGGATTTTTGAAATACTACAATAGTTGTCCAAGGGTGCCAGTGTTCTCAGCAGAGAGCAATGGTATAGTTGGGTCGTGTGGCCGACGGTCTACATGTGGCGCTCTCGTTGTCCGTCGTCTCATTGTAACAGTTGTAGAAAGTTGCACTAATCATCCTTGATATACTCCAAAATATCTGGTTTAGTGAGAGTTATCGTTGCTACTCACATACACTCACTCATTCCCGGGGCTGTTATAGACCGCCTTATGCCTTATGAAAAATACAACTATAATATACTTATTTTATTCCAATTGACCTCCGACAAGCACAAACAACATTTCTCCCATTGAGACAGGGTACACGATGGCACTTAGAAAAGGTGATAAGATATCTACATTAAATTTAAGTAATTATGTCCCGACTGTATACAAAATGGATGGGGTTGTGAGACTACTCACTCCCCAGGTTAAACAAAACCTAGGTTCCAGTCAATTACATGAAAAACCATTGCAAACTACACGATAGGTCTCAAAATGGTGAAGTGCGCGGGGAGGGAACACGACACGACCACCTATCGTGGTAACCAAGAGGTGACTGACTAAAAAGGCGGCGGGCTCCCGCCTTCCTGGCTACAATTCCCACCCCCGTATCATGTGACCAATATCTTATTATCGCATAATAATAAAAAGAAAAGAAAGGGATGAACGTGACCCTAGATGTATATGTTCCATACAGAACACAACAATATAGGGTACAATCCAATATTACGAGAAAAATTATATATATATATATATATATATATATATATATAATATATATATATATATATAATATATATATATATATATATATAATATATATATATATTATATATATATATATATATAAACAAAACATAAACATCTACTTACCACGTAAGTTGCTCTAACCAAAATCTGGTGCCTTACAGTTTTCCTGTGCACGCCTCTACTCATGCCGGTATTACTCTGCATTCATTTCCACAACATTAATTTTACGCATCAACACAATCAAAACACTCTGTATGAAATATATTACATGAAACAAAGACTTACTATTATTCGGCCACATTTTGGCACAGGGTCAATATGTTACATCAAAAGTTTCCTGGTTTGTAATCCATGTAACGGGATTACTGGCTTTCTCAAGTATCACACTGTCCTTGATATTGTTAATTTCAAAATAATATAAAAGTAAAGCAATAAAAAGTAAGAGCACACAATAAAACAATACAATTACCATGTGTATATTCCATGTGCATAGAGTTCCACCACGTGGTTGCGTGGTTTGTATATGTTGTTCGAGACCATGTAGTCAAATGAACATAAACACTAACATTGCATCTGCATTGCCAGAGAAAATTACATGAAAATATTAAATCACACTATTTAACACTAACCAAGCACTAACTCGCGGTGCAGACAGTGATGCCAAGATGTTTTGATGGGTTCTCTCAGTGGGGTGAACCCTCTAGAACTGGGAATCGTAACATACGTAACAAAAATAATAAAACAACAATACATATGCACTGGAATAAAATACCCTGTATCAAACACAACACTACAATAAAAAAAACTGGCATGTGTGCTGTATCGCATGAACGATTACACAACGAAGTACTCACAGAATTTGAATAAAATGAAATGACATTTACCCCTGAATGAAAATAAAACATGAGCACATTACACTGAACTGCACTGCACTACATGCATTTGTGTACATACATGGGACGGCGGCTTCGGTTACAATGCTGACACGTGGTACAACTCTCAGATGGCTGTGTGTAGAATGGTCTTAAGACTGGAGGATGCAGTCCACGTCACTTCCCAAAGTGTTTTCATTTAAGTAGTAAAGGGCTGTCCTTACCTAGGCTGACAATAGCAATAGGTTTCCATGAACTTCATTTAATTATTGAAACAAAATTTAAGTGTAGGTATTCTCTGATTATAAACTATTTTGCAATATTTATAATATGTGACTAACATAACATGAATTTATATTGTTTTTTGTTTGGCTTTTGTAATGAGTACTTGAAATGTCACCAATATGTTTTGTACTTCTCCCAAGAAGGTGTCATTCAGGACTCATGGGGACCTGCAGTAAATAAATAAGATAATAAATTGACAAAACAAATAAAAAAAATCAATCTGCCTACCCCCACTTGGGCTTCACCACGACTAAATCGAATCACCTACTTATTGAATCGGAATCGACCATCCCTACAACATACCATGGTTTAGGAGTTGACATGACCCAGCCCTAAACCGTTCTCCATGGCTGGAGGAGCAACTGGCCAAGCAAGCTAACCACCTCTGTCCACACCGTAAACAGCCAGAGTCATGTGTGCAGTGTTCAGTTTGATTAAATAGGCATTCTGTAGAAAGTGTATATGTAGTTTGTTTACATCTGTTTCCGGGTTCCTATAGTGTACGTATTAGAATTGTTTCATTTTCTTTAAGTGCAATAATTGTTAGATATGTTAACGTAATTTCCAGACCTATTTTCAGAGTTAACATTATTTGTTGTCACCTGACGTGTAACGAAACATGCCGCACCGTGTGCACTAGTGTTACATCTGCCTGACTACCTGTTCCCTAATTGTGTATTGTGTATATCGCCCATGCGATAAGGTGCCTATATATTATTATTTAATTTAAAGTGTTTTGTAGTGTTATATTGTGTCCTATGTTTAACTGGATGAGTTTTATTGACGTGTGCAACACACGTAACCATAAACAAACATACAGCCACATGTTATGACACCACACACATTGAATATCAGTACGTAATTATCAGTGCCTTTTAATTGCTTGTTTTTGTTTTATTTTATTGTTTATATATATATTAGTAAAGAGGACAGTAATTACCAGTACTAATACTGCACAACCAGTACTTTGCATTACATCGTCTGCAAGCCATTGAATAAAATAACATAACATTACTCACACATGCCAAAATGTGGCCAAAAATAATAAGTGTTCTTTAATTTGTTTTCCATTATGAGAGCGCAAATGAATGTATATGAATCCGAGCACGTGCAGGTCCGTGCACCAGAAAAGTAAGGCATCAAGTTGTGGTAAGGGTGCCTTACATTATATAGCTAAGCATATGTTTTTATATATTTTTATTTCTCCTTATTACAGAAGTGTGATTTATCATGTACAGTTTTAAGTGTTTCATATTCATTAAGGGTCACATTCATCCAATCCATTTCATTTGTTATGTATTTTTTACATAATTTATAAGCATGTTATACGGCACATGATTTTATCCCAGGAAGGTGGAAGGCGACTGGCATGTTTCAGTAGTCGCCTCTTAGTTACTGCATGCGCCAGTCGTGCCACGCACCCTCTCTGGCACTTCATCGCTTCAGTACTAATAATGTAGCTTACAATAGTTTTAACTTAATTGTCGGATACCTCTTGTTTATTTCTAGCCTAGGGAGTGCACCGTTACACAATCTGGTCCATTTGTACATGGCCGGGATGTGACCACCAATTAATTTTCACGTAGGCATTTTACCACCTTTTCTGCATCATTGTTTACCCCACTTTAGCGGGGCAAGTTTTGTAATTGCTTTTGTTGAAGGTCTAAAAAAATAAATATTCATGTTGTGAATTGTCGGACTTTGTTTATTTCTTCGGTATCGTCTTGCGCACATGAATCGTTTGAATATTATTTTTCACAAGGCATATGGCGGCCTATAACAGCCCTGGAGTGATCATGGTTGTATTGTAATAGCCATAATAATTCCCATTAGAAGAGGCATTGGATATGGATATTGGGATAACTGTTACAGCTTCTAAAGCTATAAGATTGAGACGTCGGACATCAAGGAGAACACCGTTCAGGTCATCGACCACATGCCAGAATTGAACTCGTGCTCTCAACTGAGACGCTGGCACCCCTGGACAACATGGAGACATGTAAACTCGCATGTCTAAATGATGCCTAGTCTCCGCGATGTCATAGTATACAATCACACCATAGAGAAAAAAAATTCCAATATGAGCAGAAATCCTGGACACTGAACAGTTCACAACTAATTTTTGCCGGTAAAATGAATGGGAAATATTCATGGAGGTAGAGAATTTTACAGTTCGGGATAGTCATTCGCCGCATTCCATTACTGCTGAATATCACTGAGATCACTTGTGTTTCGTCAGTAACGTCAGAACAGTAGCTTGTACATCTTCTCTTCGACCTTTAAGTTGGTTGGTAACATGTATGTCTACAAAGCGTTTTTTTTTTTTTGCTAGCAGTTTCAAATGGAAATAAGCATTCTTGCCTTTAATGCTGTCTATAAAATTTAATATTGGTCTTCCTTTGCTCCTTCCAACTTCCAGTTTCCCATCAAACAAAGTGTTGCACCCGTTAGAATGACGAAGCGGGTGGCAAACGAAGCTATTTCTTCTCTTGTTTAAGGTTTTTAACTTACGTGTTCCGTACGTCCACATAGCTCTTGTTCCCATTTGTACCACCATAGATGCATCAACCACAACAGCAACACCCGACCAATCGACACTAGGTCTCGATGACGATAAGTGCAGATCGACAAGAACACCGCATTTACAGTTTTCTTGCCGCCCTGCAATCGCTGGTCCGAAGGCCACCATATTTTAATGCATTACGGGATTTAACTAATGTAATAAATTCGTATGTGGCCTAAAAGGGTGTTTACTGTGAACCACGAGAATTAGATGCAAAAGCCATTAGAGGGAACATGGGGGTAAGCCTCGTGGTCGTACCCGATGTGCTACATGGCTCCAAAAGGGATGATAAGGTGGGGAATAATATTCCCGATGCAAGTGCAATGTGGCGAGCAGCTCCCAAGTACCAGTAATTAATGAGAGGCAAAACAGTGGATTTTGTGTAGTGTTTCCCCATAGTTCACTAGGGAAGTCGCCCACTTATCCTAAACAAATTGTATGAAACCCGCAGATAGCAGGGCAAAACCACGCTCAAAAAAGTGAAAAGCATCTAATGTCATGGGAAGTGAAATACAAACACACACAATACCGTTATTTGCCGTATTTAACTCATCAGGCATACCTATGTTAGATAGAAGAGGGCAAATGTATTAATCTACCAATATTCAGCAGTGTGAGGCCTCATTTCACTAAATATTATCCTCCGATTGCGATGGCATACTTGTGACATCACATTCTTAGCCACATCAGGGCCTCCGACGTTCATGGGTATATCATCACGGTGTTTGTAGTCAGTAATCATAATTATGTTCAGAATTAATTTGTGTAATAATGTTGTTTTTAATGTTACTTTTTTTCCACATTTTGCATGTGGTGGTAGTCTCGACCACTTCACCAAGGCTGCAGCCATCTTAAATCAGCACGACTTCAGCACTCATTCGACCCAGCAGGCGGACAGTAAGCTCCCACGTTTACCACACTTGGCAATTCAACTTAAGTTTATTCACTTACGACAATAGTAATAACATAAAACCGGGACCATTTTGGCTTATTTATCCAAGGGAAGGTCCGGTCTACACCTGAGGTAACATTCCAGGACATCACGTGTGTAACTTCAAATCTTTCACGTAACCATTCATTAAGGCCCTCGCCTTACTTCACGGGAGCCGGGTGTGCTTATCAAGGGTAGGTACACATTAATATTATTGCAGAGTGACATTATTCTATACCCTAAGGGCCATAATACACAGTACCAGATTTCGTAAAAGCTTGTGCAAGGTTTGCCATAGCTACTGTTATACCAGCCTGTACAGCACCCGTCATGACATTTTTCGCCTGGGGCTGCCGAGATTTCATCACAGGTTTGGTAATTGGACCTGTCCTATTTTTTGTGGGAGGTTCCATGCCGGCTCTCGTACCTGGCCAATCATATTGCAGTTTCAGAGCGTAGGATGCCCCTGTGGCTACTACTTGAAATGTGTTGATGAAGAAACTGAAAAGGATGCTTCCATCTTGAATTTACATATGTGAGGTTGAAACTCTTTCAAATAGATATAAAATATGACAACGGTGAATAATATTGGCAATGACAACTTTTAGTTACTGTTTAAAACATTTCGAAATACTTAAACATTGCCTACTGCATGAAAAACTTAATTTAAAAAAAAAAATGTATGTTATCTACCATGTCTGAACCCAATACATTGTGTGTTAACTGGTGGTGCAATGGTAAAGTTGCAATACATGTAACTAGTTTGTAACCTTTGGGCATGAGTTCGAAACTCATCTCGCTCAAGTTTTTTTATCATTAAATTTTACATGTGGATAATATTCCGGTACATATAGAAAAAATATATTTTGCACCGGTCAGTTATTTTAGTCAAAATTAAAAATAACACACTTGTACTCTAGCGACTGCCCGTCGTTTCAAGAAAATGAATGAAACTATACTAGTAAGCAAATAATTAATGTAAAACACGAACGGTAATATAGCAATATTAAGATATGCTAGCTAGTATTGTTATAGGCCTACACAAGTTACCTACTGATGGCAGTTCTACGAATGGGGTTCACCTATACTACAAACCACATACTGCGCACCCACCAAATGTCAAATGCTAGTACGCGAACTGCTGTCATGTAATATGAATCTTCCATGACGGCTCATATAGCAGCTGGTATACCGGCTTGTACACCAGGGCTTATAGAAGCTTGTATAAGAACCAAGTATGTCTGCAGGTATCATGTATTATCCGCTTAACAGTCAATAAATATGTCGAATATTGAATCAGCTACTTTTATTATTTAATACTCTACTGAGTATCAATGGGCACTGCGCCCTAATGCAGTCTTATTTATGCATTTACTTTTGGTGTTAAAGTATTGCTTTATGAGGCCTGCCTCTCACAAGCAGGGTAACTTCAGAGTTACGATTGGCATGCGAAGTGGTCGACAACTCTGTCCCTTAGTAAAGGATGTTTCATAACTTACGGAATTATTAATCATACTTTGCGACTTACTTCAAACAGACATCGGACCCAGAGACCATGTAGACCATCGACCAACGACCTTCATCATCATCTGTCCTCTACCGAACATGGAGCTGGGTATATTCAACAGTTCCTGCCCTACTGCCATCCCAGGCGGGGTTCGAACTCAGTTCATGATATCTGGGGACAGCATCATGTTACAATTTTCTCTTTTGAGATCGTTCTCATTTGTGACTTTATCAGTTCAACATTTTCTCTAAAGTCGGCACCAACACCACATCTCAAATACCCTGAGTTTCAGTACCTCGGCTTTTCGCAGGGTCCATATTTCTGACCCATAACTTACTGATGGCTGCTAATGGACTGATAAAGGACTGAATGTGGTTTTGGGCGTGGTGAAGGTGAGGTCTAGGACATGGTTTACCCGACTAGGTGCCAAGTATCATCAAGGTGACGTTGAGATGATTGTTGTGAGACGATGACTCTGCTGATCCTGGGGTTCCGGGCTGTACGCCCTGACTAAATCTCCTCGCCGGCGATGCTGGTGTCCTCTGCCCCATTGATTATTTCTCCAGATTAGATTTAATTGTAGCTGTTTGCTAAACGGTAGCCGCTGGGTCGACTACATACCATGCTGACATTCTTGGCGGGAATCTTACAAACACTGAGACTCGTGAATGTGGATTGTCAGGGCCAACCACATACCCATATGACACAGAACACTTGTTAAAACATAGACACTGGCAAAGGTTGAAAGAAATTGACTGCTACTTCCATGATGCGTGGATATTATTAAGGCCCATCCCCTTGTATGCTCAAGGTGGTCGAAATAAATTACGTACTGTTCAGTTCACAGCAGTATTTATTCGACAATATTAACATCCCTCTGTGGGGAACACTGTACATGCGAAAGAGGTGACTTATAACTACCGGCCACTATGCTTAAGCTGCAAAAGTCTCATGACAACATAACATATATGGTGCTAAATGCTTCCCGGGGCGATGCCATTCCCACGGGAAGAGAGAGTGGTGTATTGTGCTTCTGAAAATAAGAAAAGTTTTCTGAAGTTAATTTAAGTCTATTGCAGTTGAATGTCCATACCAAAAATTATTAATACCGCCCAGTGCACGGGAAAAGCCGGAGCTTACATTATACACACCACCCTTGTACGATGCTACTTGCTGACTGACTCTCCCGCCTGATGTACGGGCGGGCCTCGTTTGACACATGCGCCAAGACGGAACTACTTCCTACCACAAACATATAACTCTTGCATCATACTCTGCTGCTTATTAAAACTTGCATGGAAAATTTCATAAAAGGCTTTGCAATACAAAAACGCTGGAGAATGATGATGGAGATAGAGCTAGATGAATTATGAAAGAATTACATATGCAAACATGTTCAACAAAACACTAGGGAACAAGGTCACACAACAAATCACAAACCATTTAATAACACATGACAGGAAATATCGTGTGTAGCTCCTGAGCTCTCTAGTTCGGTTATTTTTGGGGTCTACTTTTGTAGCACTCCACCTTGCAGAGTCTTCACTGAAGTCGCTGTTGGCAACCACTGGTTTGCGCTGCACCAGCGTGCCCTTACACTGCACTGCACTGTACTGCTCGTGATTCTGATCGCGCACCCACGACTTGGTGCACACTCTGCTCGTCAGTAAGAGCCCAACAGCCCTGTTGTGGTGGTGTTGCAAAACTCGGATGGACAAACTGTCTTAGGGGTGGGGAAATGTGGCTAGTACTCCATGCAGATATTTTCATGAAATGCTTTCGTACCTCCATGTTGATGGTCTTAGATATTAATAATAAACATTTCTTTCTTGCGAAAGCTTCCTTCGTCTGTGCAATTCGGGTATTTACTTCTGTTGTACATTTTCCATCATCTGTGATCACTCTTCACAGATATTAGAATTCCTTTACTTGGTCTAGTTTTTCTCCATCCATCAGCACAGTGGCAATTTGATCTCCAGTCCTAGTTCATGTCATTATATTTTCTACTTTTTGTTTACTCTCATATAGCACCTCTCGTTTAGTTATTCGTTCATATGATTTAATGCCTTTTCCATATCTCTTTTATTTTCAGTTATCAATGCTATATCATCTGGATATCGTATGGTGCTATACAACTTACCATTAATTTTTATGCCATGATTGCTAGTAGCTAAGAATTCCTTTATGGCTTCTTCAATGTAGATGTTAAATAATAATGGTGATAATCCACATCCTTGTCTTACACCTTTTCCAACTTTTGCTTCCACTCTTTCTTTGCCAATTAAAGATGTTTGGTTCTTGTGAAGTTAGTAGAGTATTCTTCTATCCTTGTAGTCTATTTTCAGATTTCTTAGAATTGCAAACAGCACATTCGAATTTACGTTATCGCAAACTTTCTCTATATTAAGAATGCACTTACCATTTATCTGTCTATTTCTAGTGATTTTTGCGTGCCTTTTCCTTTCCTGAATCCAAACTGTTCTTTCGAAATATTATCTTCTATTTTCCTCTCTATCCAGTGGTAGATAATTTGAATTATAATTTTAGAGACATTGGAGAGGAAGATCAGCGTTTTATGATCTTCTGTGTGTGCTATGCTTTTTTTTTTTTTAGATCGGAAAATTTAATTTATTTACTTTTATAGATTGTCTTTGCTTTTGTCTCGTAAGGCCTATGAGATGTCTGCTGGGATTTCATTTGGTCCTGAAACCTTTCTTTGTTTTAAATCTTTCAGGGCCTTATAAAATTCTTCTCTGATTATTGGTGGTCATACCTCATCAACTTTCACTTGGTCCTCACTTTCAAGGACCTCTGTATCTAATATTCCTTAGTATAGTTCTTCTGTGTATTCCTTCCAACTTAGCACTACGTCCTCTCCTTCAGTTAAGACTTTGTAATTCTTACTCCGTATAATGTTCAATACTTTTCGTTACCTTTCAGTATATGTTCATCTATGTATTTGCACTTCTTTTCGTACCATTCCTCTCTTACTCTCCTTGCTTCTCTATTAATCTTGTTCTGCAGTCTTGCATATTCTTCCTGGTTTCCTCTTGCTTTACATTTCATATGTTCTTCCATTAACTGTAACTTCCTGACACCTTTTTGGGGTCAATTCTTTCATCAGTTTCTTCTTTGAAATCATTGAAAGCTTGCTTGTTACTTTTCGCCTTGTTGATATATTGTAAAAAAACACAACAGGAATAACAACAAAGCAATGTCCAGTTGTAAACCTAAAAGTAAATTACTGCATATCCTCAGACTCTAAATAAGTCGCTGATAAATTTAATTCATGCTAATTAAATGTCGTAAAAACATATTTTTGAAAAACACTAAACAAGATATAAACCATATTCCTACACTACAGGGTACATAATACCCTGCTATATCTTTTACAAACACAACTCCAAAACAAGTGGAGAAATCAATCAATTCTTTGCAACCAAAATTATCTAGTGGCTATGATGGCATTAGCTGTAGGTTATTAAATCAATGCAATTTTGAATTCAGTGTTCCATTAAGCCATATTTGTAATGACATCTTCAATACAGAATTGTTTCCAAACAGACTCAAATCGGCTATCGTAACACCATTGTTCAAGAAAGGATTAAGAACAAAGTAAACAATTATAGACCCATCTCACTTCTTACATATTTTTCAAAAGTAATTGAAAAACTAATTTACAGGAGGTTGTTGCAACATCTTGAGAATCACAAAATCTTATCAAATTTCCAGTTTGGCTTTAGTAAAAACATGTAAACAAATGATGCAATTTTCAAACTAACAAATAGCATTCTTAATTCACTTGATAAAAATATACCATCTAATGGAATATTTTACAACCTCACTAAATCATTTGACTGTGTAAATCATAACATACTTATAGAAATATTAAAGTTTTATTGAGTCTCACTTACACCAAATAAACTAATAAGCTCATATCTTTCAAACAGACAACAAGTGCAGATCAAAGGAAAAACTTCTTAATTCTACTCTGAACCAGGAAAAATCAAGTGTGGGGTCCCACAAGGATCAATATTAGGCCCCCTACTTTTTCTAGTTAATATAAATAAATTACTTTCCATGTGCATTAACCCCAGAAACTACTTCAATTTTATTTGCAAATGATACTAGTATCTTAGTCTCTGGAGACTCAGATTATCTTACACAAAAAACAGATACAACATTTACAGAGCTAAATGAATGGTTTACTGCAAATAAATTAAATATCAACCTAGATATAACAGATCTTATGAATTTCCTCACAAAGAACAGAAAAAACATGAATTCATATGTTAGCAGTAACAGATACAAAATTAATGAAACTGCAGTGATTTAGTCTCATGGCTTAAAAGTAGACAATCTATTTAACTGGAAACCTCACATTGCATATATATGACCTAAGCTAAGTTCAGCATGTTTCGCCCTGCGGAGTGTTGCAGAGGTCTTGAACAAAAATACAGCAAAAATGGTATATTTTGCTTATTTCCATTCCTTCCTGTGTTATGGTATAACTTTTTGGGGTAATTCCACTGACAGCAAAAAAGTGTTTCACATCCTAAAGAGAGCTGTAAGAATAATCAATGGCAAAAGAAAGTCAGACTCATGTAGACCTCTTTTCAAGATCTCCGAGATTTTAACATTATCATGTGTCCACATTTCCAGTACTTATATTCATTTCCAAAAACAGTCATTTATTTCAGAAAAATGAATCCTTTCATAATCACGACAGTAGAATAAAAAAAAAAACACATGGCTTCAGTTAACTTAAAACTTGTCCAGAAAGGGCCATCCTACCTTGGTGGGCAACTTTTCAATAAGTTACCACAACACCGTCATGAAATTTGCTTCTCTAACCAAAAATTCTTAAAAAAAAACAGCTGAATTTTTTTTTCTGAACTAACATTTTATAGTGTAGATGAATATCTAAACTACAAAAATTAAGTAATTATTGCATAACATGTTTTTGAACGCATTTCTTGTTCCTGTTTTTCTCATTTCCTTTTTCTTCTGTTTCAGTAAAACGACGACACCCCACAGTATGTTGGAGGAGAATTGGTCAAATTATGAGGAAAAGATATGATGCGTGTATGTGTAGTCTGACATATATGTATATGTGTTTACAATGTGCAGTGTATAAACTTTGTATGCTGTAATTCGACTTGCACAATATCTTTGTATAGCTATGTATTGAAAATATCGTATAGATGCAATAAAACAAACAAAAAAACATATTTTACATGATTGTGGTCCGAGTCTACATCTGCATCAATATATATTACATGGATTATCTTGGTTGCGATAGTGGTCTTTTATTATTATATAATCTATCTGGTATCTGTCACCATTTCCTGACATGGTCTAAGTGTATCTGCTTAGTTTTAGTTGTTGGAAGCATGTGTTTGCAATCACTAGTGTATGGCATTTGCAGAACTCTGTAAGCCTGTTCCCTCTTTCATTCCTCTTTATTTCCAAGGCAATACTTTCGCCACACAATTCTCAGTTCTACCCTCACCTACTACGGTATTCCACTCTCCCATGATGACTACATTATCATCATCTTTAACTTTCATTAATATTACCTCCGGCTGTTCATATATAACTTCTTATTCCTTATCTGAGTGTCCTGATGTGGGTTTGTATGTATGGATTAATATATTGCATCATTAGGCTCTGTTTTTGGTGTTATCATAATTATTATTTCGCTAAATCAATAAATATTTCGCATGCGCTTGTGATTTGATAGTTTCGAAACACTTGGCAGCAGAGCAAAAGCGGGCTTGTAAATATAAACAAACAAAATCAAGGTAATGCTAGTTACCATGTCACAGAATATTTTATAAATAAACCTGCCGGTGATTTACTTATATAAAAACGTACATTCCACACATGTTAAGTTCTAACCTATATAAATTAGGGGGAAAAAAAAAAACAATTTTGTAGTATCCTATAATTGTGTCTTTTTTTACCTTCCAATACTTATCGTGCATCTTCTATGGGCGCAATAATCCTGTAAGTCGCATCGTCCTCATTAACAACATTTAGTTCTTGACCCGTATTTGAAAGTCTTAACAATTAATCGTTTACTGACACTGCACAAACTCATCCAGCTCCAGCAATTCTCAGTGCTCTCAAAGTACTCGTTTAAGATTCGCGCAAGGCGCGAACCACCCAGACACTGGCAGAAACAGCTGCCAGTCACCATCAGTGGTCATCAGCAGTAACGGAACAATAGCTGACGTTACTGATATTACTGAACCAGTGTAATCAGTAGTATCGGAAAGCGGCGATTGTAGTTCCTCATTTGAAATTTGAATATCTACTCAGTATAGCCATTGTTAAACACGAAATATTATTTCAGAGATGAGTGGTAAACTTTTGCGTTTTAAATGAGTTTAAAAAATAGTTTCTTTTGTTAACTTCATACATAGGATGTAAAAACGGCTAAGAAATCTAATGATAATTTTATGATCAATCAAATAAACATATATATTTGTTATTTAGATAACTGAAGGGAAGTTTTATTCACAGCTGTTCAATGTTTTGAAAAATTTTTCAGTGTATTCGTTGTGGATTTGAGTTTGCTTGTATACCGTAGGACGTAATTCCAAAGGAAATTGTTGTTTGTCTAAATGACTGCGAAGAAGACAATTGTAATAAATTGTACGTGAATATTGAGTTCGAAACTTGAATATTAATCATGTCGCACACCGATCTTGATGAATTAGCATCTAAGTTAGAAAAAGCGCACGTTACAACTGATTTGCCCAAGAGTGGCGTGAGTTTTAAAAATAAACAATTGAAGTTGGACACTGAAGATGATGGTAAGTTATAAAATCCTCGTGTTATTAGATTAACTGGTTTCATCATGTTTGTTATGTGTGCTTAATCATTGTTTTATTGTTTAAGACGAGCGGTTAGCGTGCATAAAAGTACCAGTTCAGAACAGTTTTCATGCCAAATAAAAAACAAAGCCCTTAAAACCCTTTCTTTACAATTTAAAAGCATCCTCTTTGCCTAAAATGTGATTTCAGATAAAGTCTGTACATTTATGGTAATTTGATAGTAGGTAGCTGACAGTACAATGAGCCGATCACCTTTGAGTGCATTGTTGATCCCTCAGTTGGTGTGTACTACAGTAAAATGTTGTAAATTGACTTGTCCAATATCTTTGTACAGCAGTGTAGTGATAAAATATGTTATGGACGCAATAAAACAGATGGGCAGCTGGTGAGTGTTGTTTTTGTGGCCCCAAAATAGGTGGCAGAATGATCACAGTTTTTTTTTTTAATTTGCATTTGAACCGCTAATATTTTTTAATGTTATATTACTTCCTTGTAATTTATTGTTATTTTTGTTTTTAATATTTTAACCTTTTTTTAGAATCCTAGAAATTGTGGCTTGTTTATTTATATTTGGTATCATGGTAAGTTGGTAAGTACTGTAGATGTTTTGCTGGTGGGCTTTTTAATGTGGATAACTGCTTATGCGTACCAATTTTTTGCAACTAAATATATAAGTATTTAATACAATATCAATAGCAGTGTACTGACTTTGGTATACTGTACATTTGTTTATGTCCCTATACTCAGAATGGTTTATGGGTTTCCTGCACTTGCATGAGATAGAAGAAGCAGCAGAATAAAGTATCTTAGGGATTGTATTGCAGGGAAAAACAGAGAGGGTGGTTGCAAAGGGAAGGAGGTGTTTGGGTATGTTGGGAAGGGTGCTGAAGGAAGTCAGATGTAAGATGGAGAAGGCATATGGCACAATGATATGGCCGATGTTAGAATACGTGGCAGCAGTATAGGACCTGTTTGTGGTGTGGAGGTTGAAGAGCTGGAGAAGGAACAAAGAAGGGCAGCAAGATGGATGAAGAGTAAGTGGAGAAGGCAGGGGCAGAATGGTGAGGATTAAGGATACTATAGGCCATCACTTTTGATGAATGAAATGGTATTGAGCTCATCGAAGGACAGGATGACAGCTGAAAAGCAGGTCAGGATGACGTACAGTTTGGTGAAGGTTACACTGCCAGGTAACTATAGGGGGTCTTTAGAGGGCAAAGATTGTATGCTTGTGAGGTCTGTGAGGCAGTGGAATGTGTTGCAGGAGGAATTGGTATCTGTGAGGGGAGTTGGAAAGTTCAGGAAGGGCATGGAAAAGGAGTTTAGTTGGGTAGGTGAGAGGTGAGTGAACTCTCCACCAGGCATTTGCCCAATTGCGGGTGATGGTTATATATATATTATATTATGCACTTAACAAACTTACATGTCATTGGCTCACAACTTTGTAACCTACTGGACTCAAGTTAGCTCTATCCACTTGATCTATCCCACCTTCCTCATGATTTGTAGGGCGCGCACCAAAGAACAAAAACCCCATAAGTACCATCTCACACACCTATTCACAATATTTTGCACCAAAAAACCTGCACTGATACAACTTTTGTATAAACATGTTCCTAGTGTTGCCTGTCATTTTATAATTTTTTGTAGTGTTATAGGCGTATAGCAGAAACATTGCATGCATGCCCTTCAAGTGTGCAAATGCCTACTTTTAAGAGAGTCCGTCACCTATTCACGAAGAAAGAAACTTCCATAATTACAACTTCCAAGACCTATATAAAAGGTTTATGATAAATTAATAAAAGTGGTAAAATTCCAGAATAGGGGCTTTTTTCATAAAATGAAAAAATCTCGGAAAGTGGTATGATTCCACTCTACTAATTACACAGAATACGAATTTACTAAGGTCATCCACATTCTACCAATAGAAACCCCAAAAACGATAGTAGGGAGCTAGTAGGGCTATGAGCTGCATGGAAATTGCAGGGTAAAATTTTATCATGAAAATGTACATAGTTTTTATTTTGCTTTTTACATTGTAATTTCCCTGATCTTCATAGCCCTCCCCACTAATGTATTTGTAATATTATCAATTTAGGTAATGTTTAGTTAGTATTTTTGCAATTTAATGTATTTTTGTGAATAAGTATTACAGTATGTACATATTTTTCACTCGTTTTACCCCACAATTTCCCTGATATTCATGGCCCTCCCCACTATTGTATTTGTAGCTTGTATTGGTAATATTGTCAATTTAGGTAAATTGTTTGGTTAGGTAATTTTGCAAGTTAACATACTTTTGTGATTAAATTAAGGTTACATTAAATTTGTTTTAGAACTCACAGATTCAAATGCCATAAAGCACAAGACAACATCAATCCATTTGACACCACTACACAGACACTAATCACCACACAAATATTTTTTCACTTTTGCCGTGCTATATTAGCACACACACGCTCGTAATTTGACACAATTATTAGATTTAACACATCAAACATGAATTGCAATAGAACACATGTTTAAGCACTCGTAAATCCCCAACCTACAGAAAGATTTACACAAGGTGGTTCTCTAACGACCGGTGACATCAGACTGTGATGTTATCCTGTCTCTCGTCCATTATTGGTCACCGTCTATGGTATTGCAACATAGCATCGTATAGCACTTTTATAAACACAGTGTATGATTGTCGGTTTAAATAATCTACCATATGAATATTTATTCGGCTAGTACTGTTGTCTTGTGAGTATAAATAAGGTAAGCCTTGAGCAATTAAAGTGCATTACATAATGTTCCGATACTGTTTGATATGTTGTTTGCTTATAACCTGAGGGCTGTCACATAAATATACCCACCCTGAAAACAAAGTTTTGTACATTAAATATTTGTTCCTAACTATTCTTACAAGTACTACAATTATTCGACACAATATAAATATATTCTACGAAAAATTGTACTTGTTATGTAGCATAAATGGAGCAATCTTTATAACCCTCCTCCCTATCATATTTTATTTTTCTTACAGAAAACGATTTGAAGCCCTTCCAAATTCCTATTAATTATGATTACTAATAATCATATCTAACATATCCAGGTATTATTTTTCAGATGTTCGAAAAAGTCCCTACTCTGGAATTTTACCTACCATGAATATGATGATTGGAAAGATACTTTATGCTGTTCACGATAAAGTGAGCTCTTTTGAAATCAACCTTAGAGAAAAAAATGCTCTGCTCCTACCTGTATATATTTTAATGGGTGCAGAGTGACACGCACTCAGTAAAGTTGGTAATGATGTTGGGGGGGGGGGGGAGAAAGTAGTTCCTTATCTGTTAGGTAAAACCATTTGTGACAACTTAAATTATTTATCTCACTTTCTGTTTTTTTTTATGCATAGAAATGTAACAGGGTGTCCACATTCTAGAAAGTCTGGGAAAAGTCAGGGAAGTTGAAATTGGTCAGGGAAAGTCAGGGAATTTGCTTGACATCCTGGAAAAGTCATGGAAATTCTCTAGTTGCCCTGAAAGAGTTACATGGTGCCAAAAGAGTATGCGAAAACCTGGCTCTGAGGGTAAAAAAACAGTATGTTAAGCTTACTGTTGAAAGTCAGAAGGAGAAGTGTAAGAAAGTTACACTGATTTTGTATTTCACAAGCACTCTCTTGGACTTCATGAATTTTTTTCATACACTTATTGGCAAGCTGTGTTTAATCTTGTCACATGGAAATGCTTCCATAGAAAGTGGCTTCGCTTCTCAATAAACAAATCTCTCCTTGTTGAAAATTTATTAGAAGAAGCTTTAGTGGCTCAACGTATTATTTGTGCTACTGTCAAGAGTATGAGTGGTGTAGAAGAGGCGACTATTACAAGAAGTATTCTTACTTCTGTGCGAGCTGCAAGGCAAAGATACCAAGCTTATTTGGAGAAGAAAAAGAAGTTGACTGCAGAAGAAGAGAAACAAATGAGAGAGAAAAAGGAAAATTGAGCAACAGCTCGGGGAGCTAGAAGAAAAGAGGAAAATCATGAAATTGGAGCGGGAGAAAGAAGACATTGAAATTGAACGCAAGAAAAAATTTCTTGAGAGTATGAAAAGGTTTTAGAAGATGTGTAGTTAATGTTTAGTTCCTTAAAGTTGTGTTTTGAGACTAGACAATGACTGACTTAATTAATGACTGTTATTGTTTATTATTTTGTACAAAATTAATGTGTAAATGCATTCTTACAGTGTTTTTTGCATTTATGATTTTTTTACAATTAGTTTTTGATAGTCTATAATTAAAAAAAGTTAAATAAAAAAGAAATGAAGAAAGTGGAGAGAACATCTATGGGGATGGTGGAGGCTGGATTTTCTTTATTTCTTTTTCCCCAGAAAATTGCCAAATTAAAAAAAAATTTAGTCAGGTAAATTTTATTACAGATTTGTGTGGACAACCTGTGTAAAAATGAGTAGATTTGTAAGATATATTCTTTTCTAATAATTTCACATTTCCACTTGACCGATGCATGAATAAAGGGATGAGGCCCAGGTGATGTAAATTTTACACAAGGTGGTAGACTACACAACGTGCATACAAGTAGATTTTAAGCAGGGCTTTCAAAATGCTCATTTACCATGAACAGTGTATAATCAATTAGTATATCCACATCCTGTTAATATTAATGACCACTTGAAAAATAAATTAAGCTCTGAAAGATTTGAAAAACAAGAAAATCTACATTAAAGGAAGTAGCCCTACCCATTTTAGTTTTTAGTTTTAAAAATTTGTGTTTTAAAAAGAATCTTTAATTTACTCATGACGGCTAGGAGCCAGCCACAGTCAGCCTGTGACGGCACTCGCTGCTAACCTAACACGTGTGCAGTGCCGCTACATGGACTTTCCCTAAACGGGATACTCAATTTCAGTGTACTATGTATTTCTTTTTCAGGGTTAAAATGTTTGTAATGTTTAACATGATTTATTTCAGGGTTTGTGTAATGTTAATATTTTTAATTCAAAGTGCGCACGGCGCCGAAGAGAAAGACCATAACATTCAGGCAAAGACACCTTCAAAAGACAATTTAATATTTACCAGCAAACATAACTATGAATTTTGTCTGTAAAATTGTTTGATAATTCTTTTTGGTGCCATTTCAATTTGCAATATAATATTTTTACTCTGCGTGCATAACACTTCCATTTGTGTGAACCCCGTAGGCAGCCATGGTAGGTCCGCGCGACCCCTGCCTCTAGGCAGTCGTCCTAGGCGAACTGGTGAGGTAAGATGCTGTCACGTGCGTGCTTCATACTTTTGCACTGATATAGGTTTCAATAGCACTTTTAGTTTACTGGTTAACCTTTGCTTTGTGTACGTTTTGCCAGACATCCCCAGCGTAATGCTATCTGCTTAACTTAATTATTTGCAGCCCTTGCAACTTTTTGGAATCTAAACGAGATGAGAGGAGATGTCGAAGAGGCCATGTGGCCCGTGCAACTTGTGTATGAGCTGCCATCCACCCATGTTTAGGGCTTTTCATGGTAATTTCTGCCTAATTGCAATGAGCAATATTAAGGATAATGTGTGTATATAATTATTTGAGGGTTTTTGTCATGTTAAATGTGTTAGCGGCCACATCGCCCACATGGTTACTACCAGTCAGTACCTGCACCATCACCACGTTTAGAGGGTTAATTCTTGTTCCATTGTGTGCACCATTATTTTATCTCATGGTTCATGTATTAATTTCATTCAGAGTTCTTGTGTTTTTCATGTTTGATGCAATTTTTACCACGCGGTTATTTCAGGTACATGTAATTTCCTTTATTCTGCATGCTAAAGCTTTTATATGCTTGTTTATTACAGAAATAATTTTTCTAGTGCCAATACAAATTCGGGCAGATGAGTGCATTCACACTTACACACATGGTCCACTACGAACTTCAGCCAGCGGCATCCGCGCCATTCAAGACTACTTTCACACAATTGTGTTTTTATTTTGCCTGTGTATATCGTGCCCCGTGTTCATCAAGTGTTACTTGTGTAATTTTGTATAGTGTTATTGTTTTATGCCTTAACCTGCTGTGTGTATTGACCATCGCCACACACCACGTGGTTCGGGGATGAGCCTCTCCCGATGAGTTGACGTTAGCGGCATAGATGATCACATGTGATCACCCATACTCAGTGTCCTGTCTCTAGGCAAAACCTATAGTCCATCATAGTGGTTGTAGGTCCTTTGCTTTGTAGAGGCTGTCTCTTCAAACACCGCGGAGCATCATCCACGCAGAGTGTGCAAGTTGAGTAACGTGCTGGAGGAATCACTCACCGGAACTGTCACCACGTCGCTTGCAATTTGCCACTAAACATCAACAGGGTGAGGCCTCAAGTGTGATGCACATGACAGTAGGGATACAGGACTTGCGTACTAAGTGTGATGTGTACATTGTGCCGGACTTGTGCAAGGACATGATCCTTGGGTTACCGTGATTAATCGACAAGCAAGTTGTCATCGAGCTACATCTCAACCACCGACATGTGGGAGGTGAACGCTGTACACTGTAGGAGCCACGTCGCTGGCAACAATAACTGCTGTGCCGCTGGAGAGTTTGTGCATGAAGTACCGGAGCAGTACAAGGGGAGGCTGCAACATCTGCTGGACCAGTATGCCAGTGTGTTCCACACTGAGGGGAAGCTCCAACGCACAGACATCACCAAACATACCATCATTACCATGCACGAGGACCCGGTCTACACAAAACCAAGGGTCCCAGGTATTTACTTCCGGAACGTGATAAACCAGCAGGTATATGAACTGTTGAGTGACCATGTAATTGTACCCACTCAAAGTCTTTACAATTTAGGCATTATCTTAGCCCCTAAAAAAGACGATGAGTGGAGATTTTGTGTTGACTTTCGCCCGCCTTAGTACGATCACGGTAAATATGCTACCACCTGTCATAAATATTAAAGACACTCTGTCAACGTAGGGGGCGGGAGGATTCACGCACCTCTTAGCTGTCCTTTGGGAGTTGGAAATGGCCAATGGATGCAGTGGGACCAGCTTGTAATGGGTGTAAGGAGTGTGCTTCCCCAGTAGTTTCACTGGGGGAGGTAGGTACGGGCAACCAGCCTTTAATGGGTGTAAGGCTATGCCTGGTGGGGTATGCGTTATTACAGGAAGCACTACTCCTCTCTGCCCTGTTCGGGGTCATCGGAGTGCCACTTGCTAAGACCTGGTTGGACGGGAAGCCTATTCCTGTCGGTATTGCTGGGATGGTTAAGGCCTGGTGGGAGCTTTGTTGCCTGAAAAGGAAGCTTGCTCCCTCTATCTGCTCCAGAGGATAATGGCTGGTGACCGAAGCCACTGAGGGCAGCTGATCTGAGAAGTGTCAGAGCTATTACCAGCTCTAGTAACGAAGAGTAAGCTGGAGTGTGAACCAGAAAGGGCATGTGCAGCGTCTCTTATAGTCTCTCCTATCCCAAGGGAACCCATTACCTCCTTGTGGTACCGCCGGGTAACCTCTGTATAGAGGTTAGCAAAAGTGGGAAACTCCTGGGCGTCCCCTATGCCTTGTTTACTTAAAGGGGTAACTGTCACCTGTGATATGCTTGAATCGTGGACAATCATGATGGTGGTTCTTGGTGATGGGCCGGTCGATTCCTTTACGGTCAGAGGGGCCCAAAAGCTGAGTCTCAATGTGAAGAAATTCAAGCTATGGAGACGGACCATGTTCGGGTTGGGGTAGTAGTCCACCGAGGTGGAGAACCCTTGAGAAAAGGAAGGAGGAGCACGGGCTGACCTCGCTTTCCCCTTAGAGGTTTCCTCAGCTAGAGAGGGCAGGAGGAGCAGTCCTGAGGAATGGGGCTATCTCCCAGATTCAAGCTCGCCCTCTCCGGTGCCCTAAGGTCAGATTGAGGTTGGATTCGTGCTGGCAGTAGGGAGTGCCTGGGCTATATGCCCAGGTATCCGTTAGGTAGTAGGTTTCTTTCGAACACAGGAGAAATGGGAAGGCCAGGTGACAGCTGGTGACAAATGAGAATGTGCCTGAGCGGTGGGAGGAGAGGCAGGGCCCAAGGACGGGGTTTGCTGATTACTTCGTTCAGATGTCCTGCAACCCCAAACCCGTAAAAGCGACAAATAAGAATGCCTGAGCAGTGGGAGGGGAGGCGGGGCCTGAGGACGGGGTTTGCTGATTACCTCGTCCAAGTAGCCTGCAACACCGAACCCGTAAAATGGCTTCAATACTGGATACTCGAAAAACCCCGGGATGGCTAATGCTGAGAGGGGTCGAGAAATTTTAATTTGTATTTGTCAACATTAGAGCCTACAGTGTTTACGTCCTTAGATCTAAAGTCAGGATATTGGCAAGTACCTATCCACCTCCAAGACAGTAAAAAGACCGCTTTCATTACATCGGATGGGAGAAAATTTCAGTTTATTTCAATGCCATTCGGGCTAAAATGTTCAGCTGCCACTTTTCAAAATCTCATGGTAAATTTTTTGGACAGGTACATTGGAGACTTTGCGATGGCACACCTTGATGACGTATTAGTGTGGTCGAGCAATTGGGAAGAACAGTTACACCATCTGAGCCTTGTGTTTGAGAGATTAGTGTGTAACAAACTGACATGTAGAGTTGACAAGTGTAAAGTGGGCATAAGTAGGATGGAGTTCTTAGGGCATTGCATCTCGGGGAATGGACATGAACCGGAAACACAACACATACAACAAATACAGGAGAAATCAGCCCCCAGGTTGCGCAAACAAGTGCGAAAATTTTTTGGACTAATTAATTGGTTGCTGGAATTTATTCCTAATTTTTCTTTCATTACCGCACCACTCACAGAACTGCTGTCAGAAAAACGGAAATCTCTATGTACCCCACAAGCAGACAAAGCAATTTAAGCACAGCACCGAAGAGAAACGATAACATTCAGGTGAAGACGCCTTCAAAAGACAATTTAATATTTACCAGTAAACATAACTTGGAATTTTGTCTGTAGAATTTTTTGATAATTCTTTTGGTGCCATTTCAATTTGCAATATAATATTTTTACTTGGCGTGCATAGCACTTCGGTTGTGCGGTTTTTTGGAATTTAAACGAGATGAGAGGAGATGGAGGAGAGGCCATGTGACCCGCGCAACTTGTGTATGAGTTGCCATCCGCCCATGTTGAGGGCTTTTCATGGTAATTTCTGTTTAATTACGACAAGTAATACTAAGGGTAATGTGTGTGCACAATTATTTGAGGGTTTTTGTCATGGTAAATGTGTTTGCTGCCACATCGCCCTAGGCCACATGGTTAGCTATCACTAAGTCTGTATATGTGCCATCACCTTGTTTAGAGAGCTAATTCTTGTTCCATCGTATGCGCCATAATTTTATCTCAGGTTTTTAATTTTATTCAGGGTCCTTGTATTTTTCATGTTTGATGCATTTTGTTCTTGACTACGCGGTCATTTCAGGTAAGTGTAATTTCCAGTCATCCAGCATGCTGAGCACGTTTGTATGCTTGTTTATTACAGAAATAATTTTTCTAGTGCCGATACAAATTCAGATTTATAAGTATTGACCAAAATTACCGTGAAATATTGTGCTTTCACACCTGCACACGTGGTCTGCTATGAACTTCATCCAGCGGCATCCACGCCATTTAAGACTATGTTCACACAATTGTGTGTTTATTTTGCCTGTTCATATCATGCCCCATATTCATCAAGTGTTATTTTTGTAATTTTGTACAGTGTTATTGTTTTCTGCCCTCACCTGCTATGTGTATTGACCGTTGCCACACACCACGTGGTTCGGGGATGAGTCCCGATGAGTTTTTCGTTAGCGGCATAGATGATCGCACGTGTTCACCTCATATTCAGTGTCTTCAAACACCGCGGAGCATCATCCATGCAGTGGTGTGCAAGTTGAGTAACGTGCTGGGGGAATCACTCACCGGAACTGGCTAGTCGCGTCCGAGTTATAAACACCTCAATTAATTTTATGGCATGGTGTAACTGGGAAGAATAAATACCTCACAGTGTAAAAGTTGTAAGTCTTTGTAGCGTCAGTTACCTAGCTTCACCAAGTGTTTTGTTTGCAGTGTTTTGGTATAAAAGTGGTTTTGTAAGTACACACGGGTAAGATGAACACACAGAACCCACAGCATCCCTGAGATCCAAAGTGCGGTGTGTAAGAACCACCGCAGGTGCCCATCAAAACAGTTAATAGTATATTTTAAGTGTCTCACCCGACTGTGTCATCACATATTTAATATGTGTTTACTGCAAGGTATGTTTCCCCCGAATCTGAAGAGTGGTAAAGTTATTCCTTTATTTAAAAAATGTGATAAATAGTCAAATGACATCCCTATAGCCATTTTATCTGTATTTGCAAACTTGCTTGAAAAATTAAAACCATATAATTTCTATTCTTTCCTGAACAATATAATATACTTATCATCAATATAGGTTTGTGAGATGTAAATTTACCCAACATGCATTACATAGTTTTGTAAGTGGAATGATAAATTTCTTTGATACAACATGTAGCAACAATTTTTGTATGTTTGCCCAAGGCTTTTAATTGCATTGATCATTAAATCATTTTAAACTATTACATTACAAGAGTTCTGGCACATGCAAGATCTTATCTGTTGAATAGAAGTCAGGTTACTTGCATAATACTTGTAATGATAGCCTAGTAATTTGTAACTAAGCACTGTCTGGGAAAAAATAATTTCTGTAGGTGTCCCGCAAGGTTCAATTTTGGACCATTGTAACCTATTGTATTTACTCTATTTGTTAATTATCTCCCTTTAAATATCATAAATGGACTATTATTATGTTTGCTAATGATACTAATATAATTTTTAAAAATTCATCTTATTCTATCCTAATCTCAAATGTTAAACTAACAAGAGACTATTAGCCTACAATATTTTAAGTATGAATAATTAAAAATTGTCAGTTTTTGTCAATGTTTTTTCTTTGCAGATGATCTGATACTGAAAATCCTTCCCGTAATTCTATTAACATACGTTAATGAAAGTTTAAAGAATGTTACAGATATTAATTTCTTATGTATTATTATAAGTGATGGTATGCTTTCTTGGCATAAGCATATTGCTGACAAATGCTTAAATGCTTTACTAGCTCCCCATTCATTGAGAAAAAGTTATAATTTAAATACTTAATGATATTTGATGCCAACATTTACTTACTGTTTAATTATGATATATCCTGGATAAAAATTTTTAGAATAATGGCAGGATTACCACATTCTACTTCTTGTATTGATTTGTTTAAGAAATTTAATATAATGACTTTCAAATATGCACTGTAGCCTATGTATTTTATACTGTAGTTAATATGTATTACATTAAAAAATATATATTTTTTATATCTACCGCCAGGCTGACAGGACGTACGGGGTTCT
Organism: Dryococelus australis; assembly: GCA_029891345.1. Taxonomy (NCBI): domain Eukaryota; kingdom Metazoa; phylum Arthropoda; class Insecta; order Phasmatodea; family Phasmatidae; genus Dryococelus; species Dryococelus australis. Next base: position 118,006,352 of record CM056999.1, on the reverse strand, counting down.
TTGAATAGGGAGGCTGGGAAGGGTGGTTACATGAAATGACCATTCACACAAGTAGAATGTGCACTCATTTAATACTCTTGCCAGTACACTATACAACATTGTATCCGTCTCACTGCATTGTTACCCTAGCTGCGAGCACAACTGCTCTCTGGTTATGGTAGCGGATTGGATTGGATTACATAGCAGTGTGTTATGATAAAAGCTGTCAAAATCAGTTAGATATTTCAATATTTTGTAATAAAGTGATTGCTAGTATCACTGTATAATTAATTAAGCAGGGTAAAAATTTGAATTTATTCTTGCCATACTACTGTCAATCCTTTTTGCATCTAGGTTGTAATACTATTGGTCGGTTGCCTTATATCGGTATATACTTAACAGCTGGAGATTTATTTATATATTTTTAGGACCTTACCTTGTTCCCATAATTCATTCAGGAAGTTTTTGTGTCAATTTATTGTATCTCAATTTGTGTAGTTCCTAAAGCAGGTATGTTAGCTGTGCAGACTGTATGTGCTTGCTCTCAATTTGTTTCCAGCAAAGGAAGTTATCGAGGCCATCCAGAAATGTGAGAACCTGGAATACCTGCACTTGGGAGGGAACACACTTGGTGTTGATGCTGCTAAAGGGATCTCAAAGGCTCTGGAGAGCCATAGGGAGTTTAAAAGAGCTTTGTGGATGGATATGTTTACTGGGCGAATGAAGACTGAAATTCCAAAGGCTTTGGTAAGTACATAAAATTTTGTTTGTATTTAAAAGTACATTATAATTACAGCAGTTAAATTTGTTTTGTTGAAACTTTACAACTACAAAAAAGCTGTAACAGTAATGTAATTAGTGGGTTGTTAGTTTATTAACAATTGTCCATGTGTGGTGGTATGCACCACTTAAATTTAAGGTAATTGTATTTAGGGCTGTATATAAAGGAGGATATAGTGTGTTTAAACCCTTCCCTTACTGTACCTAATAAAGACATTTCTCACAGTGTCATTAAGAAGTATATTAGCCTACCTCAAGATACGTTATAATTTCTTTTCCTTTAGTTAGTACTTATTTTTCACAGATTATTTATTCATTCCACTTAGCATTCTCCTCTTGATCAATATATACTTCGTTCCCTGGTTATAATAGTAGTAGTTATTTTAAGTTCTTCAAAAAAATTTTTTAAGTTTGTATGCATTTGGCTCTGTAGTTTTTGGTTAACTGTAAAACATGTTTAGATACTTTAACATTGTCATTTGAGTGCATTAATAAATTTAGATAAATTACAGATGACATGCAAATGTTTCTGAACTGCACACTATTTTCCGATTTGGATTATTGAGTTTTCCAAATTCACCTATTATGAATTTAATCATTCTGAACCCCATACCTTCACAATGCCAGCTATATTACACAATACAAAATTTTTAGAATAGTGATTTATTACTGCTTGTCAGTTGTTATCAGCAATAATTGTAAGGTGGTAGATGGAAGTAGATGTGCAGATGTATTCCCAGGGTGCCAGGCAGTGAGCAGAAACTCTTACCAGTGAAGCAGTCAAATAGAGTATGTTTTTTTAAATATGAAACCAGGCCATTTTAAGAAGAATTGTAAACAATTCCAGGAAAAATTGAAAATGCAGGAATCAAAAAATGCGTAGGGCAGTGGTCTAATCCGCAACAGAAAAAGGTTAGGCCACTTAAAAAACACAAGATTTCAAAGAAAGTAAGAACCCAAAACCAACAAAAAAAAAATCACACGCTAAGGTATGGTCAACATGTGTTGTGAAAGATTTTATTAAAGAATAGTTCGGGAATAAGTGGCATTGTTTTAGTAATAGAAATTGCAGAAAATGCAAGACAAATGGCCCTTTAAAAAAAAAGGAAGTGCCATAATATCCTACCCTAACCAAACCATTTTTGCCATTTCTTAGCACACAGTTAGGTTCTTGGGAAATCAACGGTCTTGTTGATACTGGTTCAGTTCATAGTTTTATTTATGCTTCAGTTTTTAAGGAATTATGCAACAAGGGATATGTTAAAAGTACACAACCAGTGAATATAAAGTGTGTCACAGCTTCAGACCAACCTTTTCTAGTCAGTATTGCTGCCATTGTAAAAATTAAAATTGATTTGTTTACATGGACTTTACCATTTTTAGTGTGCGACACTATTGGAACTCACCTCATCCTAGGGTCTGATTTTATCTTAAAAATTGGTATGGTAACTGATATTCAAGACAGGTCAATTATGTTTAGTTTATTAAGCAAGTTATCATTCCTTTTTCCAATTCCAGTAAGACTAGAGGAGTACAAGTGACTGAAATTAGTAACAATCAGAGTCCCCTAAGCTTAAGTCATCTTGATACTGAAAAGCAGAAGGTTATAACAAATTTGTGTGCTGACTTCCCAGACGTTTTAACCCCAAAATTAGGTCGCACAAATTTAAAGGCTGTTCACGATAAAATGAGCACTTTAGAAATGACCTTAGAAAAAAGTCACTGCTCCTGCATCCGTATATTTTGACGCCGGCTAACAGCCAGCGGCGCTAGAGCCCATGACGGCATTCACCACGCACGTGTTACGTTTCCCGCACGTGTTACGTGTCCCGCAAGTGCGCACAGGGGCCAATAATCATTCGGAACTCTCGTATAATTTTTTTTTTCCCCGTGTAAAATGTGTTGTATTGTATTTGCAGGGTTTAATATGTCTTTAAATGTGTTCAAGTGTTTATTACTATTTTAAAATTGTTCGGTTGTAAAATTTAAAGTGCCCGTGGCACCGAGATTAAGAACACTAATATTCCGGCATGAACGCCATCATAAAGAGACACTGGAATAATATGAAAAATTCATAAGAAAATTATAAAATGTAAAACAATACTCAATTTAATTTGTGCCATTTTACTTTCACAAATAAAATATTTTACTCGGCGTGCATAGCACTTCCGCTTATGTGAACCCCGTAGGCGGCCATGGTAGGTCCGTGCGACGCTTGTCTCTGGACAGTTTGTCGAGCAGAACGGGCGGGGTAAGACACTTTCACTTATGCACTACAACTTTTGTTCACTGATTTAGGTTTCGATAGTTAATTTAGTTTACCGGTTAACCTTAGCTTGCGTACATTTTGCCAGAAATTTTCCCCACCATTATGCTTCCGCTTTATTAATTTATTGCGCCCATGTATGTGAATAGGAATGTAGTTCTGTGAAGAAAGATTTTCTAAAGAAAAAGCCTTAGTGTCTGCTTTTAGGAGGGGGAGTCTGTGCCATTTTAAAACTTTTCTAGGAAATTTTCGGGCACAGTATTTTTTTTTTACAGACTTGAGTATATTTTGAAATGTTGAATAATATATATGTTCAGTATTTCACATAAGGCGTAGGCCAATATTTATTCATCACTATATATTTGTTTTTGGCAATTAACGGATTTCTGCAAATTGCTATAGTTTGGTCTTATAAGCATGCATTGGAAATAAATTCAGTTTTCTTTTGATGTAATTCTAATTCCCAGCTAAACAAGAAATTGCAAAGTAGCACGCAGTAAAAAAAAACGTTATTATACACTATTTAAATTTTTTTTGTAGTTATTATTACAGTTTTGAGGTGAATTTAATTATTTGTGATTATTATTGATAACCAGTTGGATATATTCTTGTTCTTTTAGAATAATTTGAATTATGTTATTCATTTTTATTAGGTCTTTTTGAACTCTGTCTTTTCCAACCAGTTGTAGGGAATTATAACTTAGTGGTCTGCTAATCAATTGCCTATTTTGTTTGAGGCTGACATTTTAATTTTACATCTTGGCCAACATCCAGTTGCAAGAGAGAGACAGCAGAGAAGCTTAGACATACGTCATTCAAGCAGGGCTCAGTGGCTCTACCATGGTGTTAGGCAAACCGTTGGCTGCTGTCACATCCGTTTCTATCACGTTTACGCCTTAAATTTCAGGCCGCACACAGCTTGGCAAGAGATGCTTCTAACCAGAGTGAATTATAGCTGCGTTCGCTGTTTAGCGACAAAAAGGGTGCCTTTTGGGCTTGCCAGTGCAGCACTTCATTGTCGCGCTGTCTATCTGGAGATTTGGAGCTACATTTTAGTTAACGTTGCTACCGTGGAGCACTGCTAACCAGCCGCATCTTCTCATTGTGTGCATTTTCAGCATGTTACTCGTCTACTGGCGCTTGGAGTTACCTACACGTTTTTCGCTGCTGGCAGCGGAGTTTGAGTTTTTCTACAATGAATGTAGTTTTCGAGAGATTTCAGTACCAACTACGATGTTGTTGGTAGTTTAGGTTTATTTGTAATGCCGTAGTGAAGAATGTAGTGATTTGTTAATTTATATTGTTGTTTTAGTATTTGTAGTCAATCGTGTGTTAGTATGTTCTACACCTAGTCAAGTTTTTCCAACCTCCAGCATGGGTGAGATACTCCGATTTTACCTAGAATTCTTATCCGCGAGCTACCAAAACCAATCTTTGATTCAAAATAATTTTCGTTCCCTCTTCATCCGCTTTATTCGGGAAATTGGTGTAACCCCATGTTCCGGCTTTAAAGTTTCATCCCGTTCCCATGTCAGTCAGCGCAGCTTCTAATTTTGATTAACCTATATTCACGTCATGCAACCAGCTGGATCATCGCCGCTGATGTTTTTTGGTGTACAGATACAAACTGCAAATAATACTTTAATTTATTATAAAGCTATTTTCTTGTTTGAGTCAAAAATGGTTGCAATACGGTTCAAAATCATTACCTATGCAGTGAAAGTAATAATGGTAAATGTACGAGAATTTAATTTTTGTTTTTAAGTGAATTGCTGTAAACTGTAAGGGATCCTGTTTAATTTTTTTTGTTTCTTTAGCAGCAAAAAGTTATTAGAGATATGAGTGAATAACTTGCGAAAAGTTTGTGGTTTTCACTGGTTGTTTTTTTTTTTTTTTTTTTTTTTTTTCGAGTTTGCACAATAATAGTTCATGATAATACTCAGAACTTGTTAATTCTACTTATGTCAAATGCAGTTGTTGAGGATTGATATTTTTATATATATATATATATATATATATATATATATATATATATATATATATGCCACCAACTTGCAACTTGTTAAATTCTCGTGATATTTATTTGTTGATATACCTCTGAGTAATTTTTCTATCCTATTTAAATATGTGGAGATTATGTTAAATTGTGTTATGACTTGCAATGCTAGCCAATACATTTTTCTATATTAATTTTTTTTATTCTTAAACAAAGGTAGCAAAAGTTTTATGTAATTAATGAGGGAAAGTATCTTAACACCAGCTCTCGCACCTCCATGTATGGTTCCCATACAGCTGCAGCATATTCTAACATTGGCTGTACCATTGTGCCGTATGCCTTCTTCTTCACCTTACAACCGACTCCCTTCAACACCCTTCACAACATACCTAGAGCCCTTCTTCCCTTTGCAATTACCCTCTCTACCTGTTTTTTTTTTTTCCATCTTAGGTCTCCCTGCAATAGAATCCCTAGATACGTATATTCTGCTTCTTCTGTCTTTCTCCCCTCCCATCTGTACATGTACCTGCTTATCACCTTCTTTGGTGTGCAAAACTTACTACTTTAGTTTTTCTTGTATTTATCTTTTTTTTTCCCCCCATGGTCCACAACCATATCCTGTTGATGTCTATCTGCAAGTCCTCCCTTCCCCCTCATGCAAGGGCCCCCCCCCCCTTCTCTTTAAAGACACAACACAATCATCTGCAAATAATCTTATTTTTCCCCTAATCCCCAAACCTATGTCATTTACCATCATGGTAAACACAACAGAGGACCCAGCACGCTTCCCTGCGGCACCTCTGACGTAACCTCTTCCTCTGATATTGCTTCTCCCACTTTCACCCTCTGTCTTCACCCCCTGATGAAGTCCCCAATCCATTCCAGTACCTCCTGGTTCAGTATCAGTGCCTCCACTTTCTTCATCAATGTCCCATGGGGCACCTTATCAAATGCTTTTTCAAAATCTATAAAGCAGGCATCCACCTGCTTCCCCTCATCTGCTACCTGCACCAGATCCTCTTAACAGCCCAGCTAGCTGCATCTCACATGAGTATCCCTTCCTGAAACCATGTTGTGACTAGAGATTGGTCGATACTGCATTTTCTCTATACTTGATACCATTTTCGATACCAAAACATTCTCACGATACTCTATACCGATACTTTTCTTGATACCAAATTTAAATTGTGTCATGAACACAAAACAAACTTGGCCAAGAAACCGTGCTTTTCATTGGCTGCTACTCAAATTTCGTCATGTCATTTCGGGTTCATTGGGGTGCAACTCTAGCTTTAATCGGCACCTGTTTATCGCTTCGTAAAACTGCTCGTTCCACAATTTTCCTTAACTGCAGTCCACAATGAAGCAACACGAATATAATTTGAGTATCTAGGTTTAAGGTTGCGGTTGACTGCATAACAGAAAATCTTAGTGTATTTGATTGGCGATAAAACATTTGTTTATTAAGTTGATAGGCTTTAGTCTGCTACAGACTAAAGAAGACTTTTACTTAATTTTGGCATCTAAATAATACAACACACTCCCTGAAATAATTATTAACCCATATTTAAATATGACACTTTACAAGATCTGCGAATGCATTTTAACGACACCTGTCACGTGTCGTCCCCCCCCCCCCCCACCCTTCACGGGATGGACGATGACACAACTTACTTACGGTAGTTGGGCGCCAGCGGTACTTCCCAGACACCGCACTTCGAGGAGAGGGTTCTCAGAGATGCTGTGGGTTCTGTGTGTCCGTCTCACCCGAGTGTCTTTACAAAACACTGTTCAATACTAAACATTTTACCGCTGAAAAATGGTGGGAGTTGGCGGTTGTGACGCTACAAATAAACACACACATTTTTCACTAAGCAACATACCATTTATTGATTCCCAAGTATAAAATTGTGCCAGGAAGATGAATTAATGATTGAAACTTGGACGTGTCTGGCTAATTCCGTCGGGTTCTTCCCTCAGCTCGCAATTATTCTAGCACACTCCTAGATAAATGATTTTCTCCGGGGTGTTTGAGAACACCGCTCCCATAAGGAAAGAGGTCTACAGCTGCTAGGATGGACTGTAGATTTTTCCTGGAGACAGGACACTGAGAATTACAAGATAAACACTGAACATGTGGATTATTTTATGTCACTAATGCGGACTCGTCGGGACGTGTCTCCCAGCACGTGGTGAGTGTGGTGGCGGTCTTTACGCATAGCCGGCTAGGACGAAAATAATGTAGCCGTACAAATTACACAAATGATGATCCAACATGAGACACAATATGAATAGGCATAATAACCATGCAGATACGTGAAAGTATATTTAGATGGTGTGAATGCCGCTGGATACAGTGCTTAGCGGACCACGTAGTGCAGGTGGAATTGCAGTAGTTTTCTGTGAAAATGGCAAATAATTAGCGGACAAAGTGGTATCGGTGTGGCGAAAATTATTTCCTTCCTGATTAAAGCATACAAAAGCTCTTAGTGCACCTGATGGCGAAAGAATCAACATGTGCAAAAGACTGCATGGTCGTGCATACAAAAGCATGAATCGTGAAAATACACGGAACCCTGAATAAAATATTACATATAACCATGAGAGTTACTAAAGCGCACATGATATTACAAAAAAATATACCCTTAAAGCGTATGGATGGCGCAGATACGGACTTGGCGATATCTGACAGCTTGGCCATGGGCGATGTGGCTGTAACACAATTAAACATGAAAAATACCCTGAAATACATGTATAGAATTATCACCCTTAATATTGCACGCAGCAATTAAGCAGAAATTACAATGAAAAGCCTTTAGTGTAGACGGATGGCACCTGATTTACAAGTTACGTGGGCCGCATGGCCTCTCCGACATCATCTCCTCCTTTTCTCATTTAAATTCCAAAAAGCCACAAGGTCTGCAAATTATTTAAGTGGAAGCATAATGCTGAAGAATGCCTGGCAAAACGTACCTACGCAAGGCAAAGGTTAACTGATATACTAAAAGTGGGCTATGGAAATCTAACTCAGTGCAAAAAGTTGAAGTGCATACGTGACAGCGTCTTACCTCGCCAGCTCTCCTTGACAGACTGCCCAGAGGCAAGCGTTGTGCAGACCTACCATGGCCGCCTACGGGGTTCACACAAGCGGAAGTACTCTGCACGCCGAGTAAAACTTTTATCATCCAAAGAAATGGCACATAAATAATTCAAGTACATAATCACTCTAAGCTTTAAAATTATTTTTAATTAGAACCAAGCATGGGGCAACATTTTATGAACATACAATTTTAACATTTTTGAACACTTGGACTCTGAAATAAAATAAAGAAACATGATTTACACTTTGAAATAAATATCCTGTTATGGGAAAGTCCAGGTTATGGCCTCTTCGCACTTGTGCTTACCCACGTGTCACATGAGTGGTGAGCGCCATCATGGTCTTAACACTGCGGGCTGTTAGCTGGCGTCAAAGTATTATAAGAGCACACAATAGTTACACTTTCGAATGGTGTGATGGAAGTAATGTTTTCACTGACAAGAACATTTTTTATGACTTCTTATTACTAGACGTATGCTCCGACTAGTTACTAAGTACACTTTAAAATACGCTCTTTCTAGGATGCGGATCATTTAAACCTCGATAATTTTACATAGGTTTATTATGCCAAGTTTACTCTTCAATGCTACGCTTTAATAATTAGCATTTCAGCAGTAGTGTCAATGCAGAATTCAAAATACTCAGGGTAAGAAGATAAGTACTCTTGGTTTTGTAGTTTTGTTTGTAGGGGCTCCAGTAGGCAGCATCATGTTCAGTTTTTATGACTGTTTGTTTAAGAAGTTAAAAGTTTAGGAGTCTCTTGGATATTTAAGGTAACTTCGGTGAGGAGGATTTGTGTTTTTTTTAGTAGGCGATCCCATTTTTTTGACGCAGACGTAAGTTTATCTCTGTTGAGTCGGTAGTTCAGGGTGTTTAGTGTCGATAATAAGAGTGAAACAGTGTTGATACTTTTTTTTTATTTGGTTGAACAGACTTTTCTTCCAGTCAATAAATTTGTGCTCCAGTTGTCATGAATGTTAATAGCTAAGACAAATAGAAGCTTGTAAAGTTTGAATTTTATAATAGATTATGAAATTGCCTATTACCTTGGTGGTAGTACAATGACGTGTAATAAAGTAATTATAACCGAAGCTAAATTTGGTTTTTGATTGTAAAGGGCTAGTAGTTGAAAATATAATTATTTGCTTGTGGTTCTAATAATTTTTAAATGTTATTAGTTTGTTTATTGTTTTGACAAAATAATAAACAAATTTTGATTTGAATATTTCTTTTTTTTTTTTTTTTTATAAAATTTTAAGTCAAAGTTTTAAATTCTAAAAACGTACTTTTATTATTTTCATTTTGAAAATTATATTTATTTATCTGGTTATGCTCATATTTGTATATAAAATTTTTTTTATTTGAATTTATTAAATTTAAAGTTTTTCTTAACATCTCTTTTATTTCTAAATGATAGATATCCCCCCCCCCCCCCCTCCTTTTTATGAATTTGGTTTAATGTCTATTTCTTGAACCTATTATTTTTATTTTGAGTGTGATTATTATTTATGAAGTTATTTATTTTAATAATTTAATTTTTTAAATATCCCGTCAGTGTCCCTTCTAAAGATTACGTACTACGTCTTGCATGGATTGCAGAGTGCTACTGCAATCTAAGTGTAATAAGTGTAATGTTTTAGTTTGAAAGTAAAGGGCTTCAATGTTCTCCGAACAAATACCTTGTGGTGGAACGCCCCCCGTATTTTTATGAAGATAGGTCGGAGATGTATGATGGAGAAAGTTTATTTTATACAGTGTTTTTATAGGAATTTATTTGCCACTAAAGATGAGCTGTAGTTTACTTGTTTTTGTGGAGTTGAGAGAGAGTATCTCAACGTTGAAGATGTTTGTCCCTCTATAGCGAGTTTAGGGGTTTAGTCGCAGTGTGTTTCCCTGCATCCCCCTCCCCTACGAGTTGTCTCATTTTAACTTGTTGCACGTGTCGAATGTGTTCTTCCCCCCCCCCCCCTTAACGCCCCACCCCCTGCCACAATATACAGGTACTCACCAACACAGGTCTTAACCAAAACTTGCTTAGGGCAGAATTTTTTAGCATTAATATATACGACTAGGTTAGAAATTAAATTGTTTCACCCCCTTTGTGGTGGCATAGTTTTAGAATACTACCACCACAGCCACCCCATACTTGTGTTAGAGGCGACTAATCTGGACACTGTCAAGATCTGAAATTAGTTCGGCCCATCATGTTGTGCTTCATTCTTCATCTTCTTCTACCGTATTTTGGCATGTATAGGCCGCACCAGAAGTTTTTGATGAAAAAATATAGATAGTGAATATTTAAAGTATAGACAGCAGTGAATTTTTGTATTCCTATAAATATTGTTAAGTTACAATACTGTACAAACGTAATAAATTCCAACTTAATTTCTCCTGTACAAAACATTTGTGACAGAAAATTTGTGTTATGTCGCAATGTTTACAAATATACATAACACAATTACTATTTCACAGATGGAAACGTGACTTGAGAAAGCAAAACCACTCCAACATGTTACACAAAATGTCATCTTATCAATGTGCAAAAAGTGCCGGGGCGGGCGTGCGAACTACGTAATATATCTTTCTCTTGTACAGCAGAGAAATTATTTTCTCATGTTTTTTTTTTTTTAATATGCTGCCTATACATGCCAAAATACAGTATTTTATTATCTTTCTATAAGCAGCTCACTAAATCCTCTCGCATCTTCCCTCTCTACAGCATCATCTCAGGCCAGTGTAATGTCCTTTTTCCTAATGAGGGTCTGTCCTCACAACTGAGTGCTGCCCCCAAATTGTGTGACCATACGTGGTGCCTTTGTTGGTGACAGTCTAGTGAAACCTCACTGGCCCAGCAGGCAAATCTAGGTGTGGAGCCTGGATCCACGTATTTGTACAATCATATAGCACCACTTTGTGCCTACTTGGCAGTTGGCAGAAGGGCTTGTCATAACCAATTAGCTCATGCTCCTAGACCTGCCGAGAAGACATGTTACTGCTGTATGGAGGAGGCTGGTGTAATCTACCACAAATCTTCTGAAATGTCACCAAAGGGTGTCCTCTATAGTGGGGAGCCTGGGATGTTTTCCCCGATATAGAATTAAAACTGGTCTCGCTCAGGATGTACGATTTTGCCCTTAGTTTTCCATTATACACTTTGGTGTGCTACTGGGGCAGTAATTTGCAGTGAATAGCAGCAAAGGATTGCTGTTCTTAATTACTGCTTAGGTCTGTGGGAGGTTGGTCCCCCTCCTAATGGCGTAGTCCGTGAGGTATTTCAACTGCTGTCTTCTTTTTTTTCCCCTGCTTCCACCTCCCCTTCTTCCTCCTCCCCGAACGGCAGGCTAAGGTCAGCAAGTCCTAGTACGGGGGCCTACACCATGGCTTTGAAAAGGTGTTGCTTCTTGAATTACAAAAAGTCATTGATAGAGTAGCTGGTGGTCCTGTTACTGACTGGAAGATCAGTGTAAGGTACGAGCTTCTGGTTGAGATGTCGAATGCTGCCCAGTCAAAAGGGCTCTTGGCAATGAACACTCTCAGTGGGGCAACTGTAAAGTTCCCTGTTGAAGTTAAGTTCCATATGTCCCTCAACTCCAGCAAGGGCATCTTATGGTGTCCCGACCTGATTGACATCCTGGAAAGCGAAGTCTTCAGCGGCAAAACCAGTATGTCATTGATGTTCGCAGTGTGCTAAAGACAACTGATGGTGTTAAGTTACCTACAGCTACCTTCAGCTTGACTTTAGGTGTGCGTGATCTCCCATCTGTTATCAAAGTCGGCTACATAAATGTGTCTGTTAAGCAGCTTATTCCTGTTCCTCTACATTGATATAACTCAACAATTTAGTCAATAATCTGTGAAATGTCGGAACTCACCAGCTTGTCCAAAGTGTGCTGACCCACCACATTCTGATACCTTTCAGTGCAGCTAACCTCTATGGTGTGTGAACTGCAGCAAAGGACACCCTGTCTGGTCGAAGGAGTACCCTGTTTACCAGGAGGAGCAGGCTGTTCAATGCATGCGGACCACAGACAAGGTTCCATGCTCTCCAGGGCCTGAAGCCTGCTGTTCCCTACAGTGTTTTTGCCAATGCTCTACCAGCAGTAAAGGATGCATGTACGTAGACAGTCGATGTGGCTACCCAGACAGAAATGTCTGAGAGTGTACTAAAGCCACAGCAAGTTCTGACGACCCAAACCACGACAGTTGATTCGCAGTGTGGGCCAGCTGATAAAAACTGTCAAAGCCTGTTGTTAGTAAATCTTGGCAGCGAGCTGCTGCAAAGAAAGTTGACAAGTCAAAGACTCCATCCCTTACATCCTTTCATGCATGTGAACCTAATATGCAGGATTGCATCATCAACATGCCTGCCTGTCTCATCTGATCCAGAAGCAAAGATGGCGATTCGCAAAACACTGGCAAAGGCTAAGAGGGCTTTAAGCCAGTGATTGATCAACAGACACAGGTGGAAATTAAAATAATTGTTTCCGCACACTTCCTTTCCATAACTCATGTCCCTCGGATGCCTTCAAGAACCCACTTTTGTCCCACTGATACAACCTCCTTTCAAGGTCACACTTTTTTTTTACCACCTGGATAATGTGTTGGTGGACCATAACCATGCCCGTGGCAGTGTCTGTCTTGTGGTGAAAGATTCTGTTAATATCATGAATCTGTTGCCCTTTACACTGCTCTGCAGGCGGTGGCGGTCAGAGTGTTACTCTGTGTATTTGTCTCTATTTGTAGCATCTATCCACCCCCAAACCAGCATGTCAGTTTAGCTGACTTTGAGGAGCTTTCATCTCAGCTCCCACCTCCATTTATGGTCATTGGTAGTTTAATACTCACAATCAGATATGGGGTTCTGACCACAGGAATGGCCAGGGTCATGTATTCGAGTCTTGAATCACCAGTTATAATGTCACCCTGTTGAACAGTATAGGATGTTCACAGTAAAGTGAGCACTTTTGAGGCTGTAGTTACTTTCCTACCACCGTAGCTTAGAGGTTTTGAGTACCAATGAGGGTAAAGTAAGGTGATTATGTAATAGTGCCGGATCGCAAGGACGGGGGAAACTAGAGATCCCTGAGAAAACCTGTTAACCAGCGGCATCGTCTGTCACAATTCCCTCATGCGAAAATTTGTTAGCGACCTCTTCGGGAATCACACCTAGTTTGTCCAGGTGCGTGGCAAGAAATTGTATGGCCACTATATCACCATGGCCTCATCAGAAGGATGAGACACGAAAAGATATGATCAGTAGTTATTGACTGGAAACAAGGAGCAAAGGGAGGTATGAAAGGCTTCCTGGAATCCCAAAGACAGTGTAGAGCTTTGGTGAGCCTAAAAAGTCACCCTCAGGCTGAGGGTGCAGATCTGCAGCTGGGTCAGTGTCTGGTGATAAGAAACTGCAGCAACGGATATTTTAGTTATCAAATCTATTGAAGATGAGTTTACATGGAGAGAGCCAGATATGCATGATGCAAGGTTCAGTGTAATTGTAAACATAATTTTTTAAATATAAATAAAGCTCGTAGATTTGCTCTACAGTCACAGTATATATTTTTTATTTCTTTATAGGCCTGGAAATATGTTATTTAAGTGTTCAGTGGTTGAATTTAAACATTTGAGTTTGAAGCATGAAATTCAAATTGCAATGGAGGAAGGGAAAGTCGATAACTTTAAACAAAATTTAATCATAGTTTTCAAAATTATTTAACTAATTGCAGTTATGTCTTGCATTGCATGTTAACCCGAAGTGTCCACCGCTCTTCAAAATTTAAAATATACAATCTATCAGTAAAGTTTTCTTATTTTTTACAGTTTTGTGTGCCGCAGCTGTTAGCCTAAGCAACATTTTGAGACAGTCATAAGTTTTCCCAGCATATTGTGCATATGTGAGAGCGAAGCTGCATTATTCATGAAATTATGTACAAAATTATTGGTGCTGCAATCATAGCTGCTGTTCACACGTTTTATTACAGAATTGAATATAGAATCAGTACAGTATTTTGTGTACAGTGTTTTAAGGTCATATTTTTTGTTTATGTGTAGCAGTAGTAACATTTCTGTGTGTTAAAATACTATTTTTTTTGTAGCTGCTATATTTTCTTGCTGTGGTGATGATAATTTCATGCTGCAGAATGTTAAACTGTTTCCCACGTGTTTGAAAATTGATAGTTTTCCACGAGCTGTTGAACTACATGTAGGTATAGTGTAGTGTGTTGGCAGTGTGCTACAATTTTCACCCGAATGCTTGTTTTCAGGATTGCAGGGAACAAATAATAGATTGTGTATAATTATTTACTGCAGTGGCAGGCAGTTTTGTACCTATTTGTTTACAATTGTGTTCTTGTTATTTTTAATATATCATTAATGATTTACTAGGGCAGCGTAATTTTAGGTGAAAATCTCCTTCACATGCTGTTAATTTGGGCGGAGATGACATTCGTAATTTAAAAAAAAATCTGGTAACAATGTTTGTATTTACGAGCCCAACTCTTTGTGTGTGCTACTTGAATGAGCTGGTTTTACAATAATTGCTTGTTGATTTCACACAAGTATGATGAATGCGGCATGATGAGTTGTAACCATAGCAAGGCAGGCTGCCTGTTATTGACCAGTGGTAATAAATAAGTCACAGTTATTACTTTTGTCGGTGTTAAACGACGACAGAAAAGAAAAAGCATTTGTAAAAAAAATAAAGAAAAAATAAAAGACAGAAAATTCAGTAACACGAGTTAAACATTTTTTTCCGTTATTTGTCTCTACATTCTCTCTGTTCGCAAAATGATTATCTGTTGTATTGTTTAACCGTTTTGTTAAGTTTTTAAATGTTATTTTTCCCTGGGCTATATTTAAAAGGGCACTCTTCTTGTTGGTAGTAACATATTCACTCAAAGGAATATGGCAGCACAATCTCAGATGACCTTCATCGCCAACCAAATGTTGCTTGATTGGGAAACCACATTGAATTTTTTTGGTGTTGGGCATGATGTTGTATCATGAAACTAGTTTTACACACAACAGAAACATTCACTGACAAGCTGAATGACTTATTCTACTTGATAGTTTCTTGTATAATGTTTCTGGTGTATGGGAATTCTGAGAGAGAAGCTGGAAATGTACTGGAAATTTAATTTACAGTCTCGTTGGACATCTGCACATGGTCTAAAACATTAGATTCAGTTTTATGGGAACTTTTGTGTAGTATTCAATTATTTCACCTTGATTAAGTTGTTTTACACTATTCTGTGTTAATTAAACAATTTACCCTGTCATTGATATTTACTTGGATATCAAGTTGTTGTAATTTGCAGTTCTGTCCTCCATAAACTAACCAACATTTTCTACATGTTTGTACCAAATATAAATGATGAGATTCTGAACTATTTCAGTTTAGTTTGGAAACAGGTAGTGTATGAAAGTTTTTTCCAAAATCCATTACTTTATTAATTAAAAACTGCACTTTTATCAAAGCATGTATTTCAGTGGTTATTGCAAAATGACTTATTAATTTTTTTTGTAAAGAAATATTTGTGAAATTACGTGGGTGGCCAGTTATTTATTGGGTTAAAGTTGTGACGAGTCTCTGTGTATTGTGTAGCTGTAATATCACTTTTTCCGTTTGCAGAAATTTCTTGGTGCTGGCTTAGCACTTTCTGGAGCGCAGCTTATAGAGCTTGACCTCAGCGATAATGCTTTCGGGCCCATTGGTATGGAAGGATTGGCAGCTCTACTACGGAGTCCTACTTGTTATACTCTGCAGGTGTTGAGACTTAATAACAATGGCTTAGGGATTACTGGTGGGAAGGTAATAACTGTTACCATTAATAGTAATAATCACATTTTTCTTTCATTCAGATGTAGGGTTAGTTTACACAAGGTTTTTGTAATTAGATTAGAACTTGAAGCTCTTGAATTTTAGTAGATTTTGCATGAAATATCAGCATTTAATGTGCTTGTATTTGTAGGAATGTATATATGTGTGCATGTGCACGTGCGGGTATATGAACACTTGTGTATGTGTGTAATGTGTGTTTAGTATGTATGTTTTGCTTAAAAGGAAAATGTGTAAGTCCACTTTTGATGAAAAATTATTGAGTTGTAGAAACTAATTCCTAAAAGAGGGATTTATTGGCATCTGAAATTGATTAGCAAAAGTTAAACTGCAGTATGTTACTAAACAAAGATTTTTAAACGATTCAAAAGTTAAATATTTCAGATAGAATTCAAGTGGATAGCTTTTTGCTGTAATTTCAATATTATGGTTGTGCCAATTAAAGTAAAGAAGTGAAAACATTTCAGTAATTTAACATTGTAAGATTGTCTTTACATTATTTTTTTGTAAGACAGCTGATAGTGTCATTTTCTATATATACAGGATAGGTAATCCTTAAGCCTATACTGTTTTCTGAAATTTAATAATGCATTGTTTTCTATCAACACAATGAAATTAGAAGAAAACTCACATTTACTTTTATATAATTTTTCTTGTGGTGGTGGGGCCACTGTGACTGAGCGATTGGCACGCTCGCCTCCTACCAAGGCGAACCATGTTCAATCCCTGGCCGAGTTGCCGGATTTTCGCAAGTGGGAATCATGCCGGACAATGCTGTTGGTTGGTGGGTTTTTTTTTGGGGCATCTCCTGTTTCCCCTGCCCCTTCATTCCGGCGCCGCTCCATACTCACTTCAATCACCCTCATCTGCTCTCAGACCTCGCTGTTAAGAGCCACCCAAATCTTTTCACTCACTTACTCACTCACTCTTGTGGTGGTGAGTTGAGCTTAAATGTTTGTTTGTCTTGTTTATGTATTATGAATGTGTACATGAATGCTTTTAAAAATTCTCATTATACTATTTTCTGTTAAACTTCACATGACCAGTGTTGGTCTATCAACATTTCAACATGAATTTACTGGGACTAGTTTTTATAGATCACAGAAATGCACTTATTCTGTCTGAAAGCTTAACTATTTGCCAATGATAATTTATTGCAGATAGCAAATTTAGTTAAAAAAAAATTTTTGTGTTCCTGTGATTGTGGTTCTTTGTATGATGCAGTAGCAGTTTGGAGGTTGATATTGTTATTAGGGTTTGAGCAAAATGTTTCTTGTATGAAAATATGGTAAATTGTGTAATCTTATTTGTTTTTTATTGCTTTATTATAGGGATTAATGTAATTTGTTAGTCGTAAATTTATATTGTGTTTTTGTTCCAAATAATTAATTTCACCATAGTTGGTTAATGTGGCATGATCAGGACCTCAGGTACAAAACTCTATGGGTCTGGTAATTTATTAAAAACCATAGCTATTACATTTTCCACTGACATAAATTTTTGTCCATTATGGCTAAGCCAGAGACTGTAATTTATATGAAAATGCTACTCACTGATGAAATTTAATGGTGTAATTTGACCTCCTTCTTCATAACATTGTATGAAAATGCAATTAATATGTACTACATATCTTCGTTGCAATATATTTATGGCCACTCATTTTAACTAACAACTGACTTCTTTAAAGCAAGCCAAAAACTTTGTTGATCAAACATATAATGATACAATAGTCATAAAACATGCTAACTCCCAGCAAGGCATGCAGCCTAGGCTCGGTCACATCATGAACTGACTCCCTATCGTGGATAGAACAGTGATCTAACATTTTAAAAGTTGGCTTGTACTGTCTCACAATGCTATCAAAAATTACTCTTAACATGTGTGGGAGTAAAAATGCTGTTACATCTTCTGTCTCCTGCACAGAGAAGGCGACATTGACATCAATATACATGTGCACTCATCACTGGAACAGCGTGGATTTAGATGCAGGGGCATATGGCAAAACATACCAAGTAATTAATTAGTATATGAACTAGAGAAGTCGCATATCTAGTCTTAAGTACAAGCTGCCATCAACAAGTTACAAGAATGGATTTAAAATTGTTAACTGTGCAAATGAAATATACAGTATTTTGCACTCTTTTACTCATATTAACTTATTAGTCTGTAATTCCATAACCCGTGGCCACCAGTAAGGAAGTCATGCCTAAGCAAACAATAAGGGAAAGAGTAATGATAATAGCTTGAAAAAGCGTTACTTAAATATCCCTCATCATTGTAGCCGGATTGGAATTGAAGCAGGCCTCCCTCAACCATATGTCGCTTTACGCGTGAGGACAGGAACAGCTTGACTGAAAACCTTGCTTGACACCTTCCACAGCGGACAAGTAGAACTCTGGACTTCTTTCTGATTCATGGAGTTGTTCCGATGACTTTGGTTGTACACAATCTATTGGATACATTGCTGCACACTCTTTAAGTCCCACTTCATCCCAACAATATTAAAATAATAAGTAACTGTTAAGAAATTATGGAGGATATATGTAATGCAGTGCATGGAATATTATAGAATTCTGCACTCACTATCAATTAATAAATAGCTACCATGAAGTTCAAACCAATTCTTATTTACTACTTGAAGATTACTAGTGCTACGCAATATTTAATTTTACTGAAAACAGACTAATTGTTATCTTATCAATTTCAGCGTAGGCAAGAGATTGTAGATTTCGCAAAATATCTGTATTACAATAGTGTGGAACATACAAGGTGTATTGGAATCATTACTTTATTCATTTGAATTCCT
This sequence comes from Dryococelus australis, assembly GCA_029891345.1. Taxonomy (NCBI): domain Eukaryota; kingdom Metazoa; phylum Arthropoda; class Insecta; order Phasmatodea; family Phasmatidae; genus Dryococelus; species Dryococelus australis. Next base: position 117,987,588 of record CM056999.1, on the reverse strand, counting down.
GAAGACAATATTTTTTCCCCACTTCACATAAACCAGTTACTGCGACCGAAAGCTCTAATTACAGGCAACCAAGCGTACAAAATTATAATAAAGTGAACAGTATTCAGTGATAGCAACACACCATCATATCTTGCATTTAACTCAATGTGCAGAATTCATTAAATGTAGCTTGCTACAGCATCCTTTACGGTTAACAGCATTTCCAATGTTGTAATTAAGCTTGATTCAGGGATTGAGGCAACTCCGGCCTGATAGGCTTATGATATTGTTATAGATGTGCAATATTAAATATTCCTACAACTGAATCGTCTTCCAGGATCTTTAATTCCACATAGTTGTGTTGACTTACTCTTGCTGTGCAGTATGGACCATGAAAAATTGGTAACGGCTTCATGGTTATGTGCTCAACTTGATAGCTAACATTTTGTGCGTGCACTAAGACAAGGTCGCCAGGTTGGAAGTTGGTTCTTTAGCAACTTCTCTCGTCCTACTTCATGCATCGGCTGCTCTGGTACAACCTCTGTTTTACCAGACTTCGTATCTCCTGCAGTAACTTTTCACTATTTGCCTCTCTGTCTTCGTAAATGTTATAGTTGGTTATTTCTTTTGGACTGCGAATAGGTAATCTTGACAGCACACTCAACAGAATCTCAGATGGTGTTAGGTCCGTGAATAAGAGAACTGTTTTTTTTAAGATGGTGTTCTATTGCAGGGAGGCGGTTTCACCAATTTTGTTGTTAATTGTGTCATAATGTTCGTAACATGCACCCTAATTTTCTCATGAAGCACTCAAAAGGATTTGATTGCGGGTGGCATACTGAGATGCTAGTAGGCATGATACCCAGTTTTGTTAAGATTGTAGACCATACTTCAGAAGTGAATTGAGTTCCATTATCAGTTAGGATAACTCTTGGCGTACTGACTTCATGTACAAAGAGTTTACACTTATTAAGTGCCGCTGTAGCCGTGACATGCACTAAAGCATATAGCTTCACAAACTTTGAGAAAATTTCCAAGAACTTTGTAACAAATCTCATGCAGGTAATGGAGACTGGTAATGGGCTGAAAATGTCAACCACCAGTAGGCTTAATAGCTCTTCAGGTAGTATATTTTACCGTTATGCCCGCAAATTCTCAGTGCTATACTTGAACTTCTAACATAAATCATATGTGTGCAATATTTCATGCATGGTACGGTGCATATAAAATTCACTGTGTAGTGCTTCACAACACTTAGTTACACTATAGTGACCTAAGAACTGAGTTACACTATAGTGATCTAAGAACTGATGTGCAGTAGTAATTACTTCAGATTGCAGAGCTGCTGGCAAAATAATCTTACTTATCCTTAAGTGGACAATACTTCTTTGTACGAGCATACAGAAAACCCAAAGGTGTGTTGTCCAGAGACAACTACAGGCATCATTGGGTTCAGTAACAGCAATGCGCTTGTGAATTTTTATACAAACTGAATATGTGTCCAGCTATTAATTAAATCTCCCTAATTCTGGACATGGCACTTCACAGAATTGATTTATTTTTCTGTTATTGGGATAGAACACACAGTTCACAAGGCTTAGCTGGTCCAGGTTGCTCTGGTTACTGTAGACATTGACAGGGTTATGATACTCGCGGTATCTGCCTCTGTATTGTCTTGACCGTTAATATGATATATCTTCAGATTGAACTCCTGGATAAGCAAGTCTTTTTCCCAAATATTTTTCCTGTCTTGATGAAAGTTAATGTTTGGTGAACCATAAACAAATTTACTTCTTCTCCTAAAAACAGATCACAGAATTTCTGAAGGGACCACACTTTACTTGAGTGAGACATACCCCAGGGGCAAAATCCAACACATCAGTGTACATGTGGTATGGTGGACCTTTTACAGGGTGATGTAGTTCCAGCTTGTGCATATACCAAAGCTTTTAAGTTGTTGAATGCTACTTCGCACTTGTGAGACCAATTCTGCACTGCATCTTTCTTCAGCAGAGTCAACATTGGTACAGTGATCTCGACAGCTTGGTAGAAATATCTGCGGTAAAACTCGATGTACCCAAAAATGCCTTCAGCTGACCTGTATTACTTGGCGTTGGGGATGATTGTATATGATGTAGTTTACTTGAATCAGTCTTGATTCCTAATAGCATTAAGATATTATTGAGGAAAGGAACGTCTGCTCTACAAAAGAAGAACTTGTTGAGCTTGACAGTCATTCCAGCTTCTTCGAGACACGTGAGTACTGTTTAAATGTGTTGCAGTTCTTCAAATATGGAACTGATAGTCGAAATGTCGTTGACATAACACCTAGCAAAAGTATAGCAGGTGGGTAGCAGAATTGCATCTAGGCACTAGGTGAAATCAGCTATTGCATTGCATAACCCAAATGGAAACCTTTGGAAGCAGTACTATCTAAGGTTAATAAGAAAGTCAGTGTACAACTGAGAATTAGGATGTAGTGGCAGTTGCCAGCAGCCAGGAAGGAGTCTTATGTCTAAGGATATGAGGAAATGGTTCCAGAAGACAGGCATAACACAGCTTTTGCTGCTATCAGGGTCTTTGTCACAAACTGTTACATCGTAGAGGTAGCAATCCGCCAGACACAGACGCACTGTGCCATCTTTCTTGCAAGCATAAACAGTAGGGCTATAATAGGGACTGGATACTTCTTAATAATCCCCCATGCAAGCACATATTCTAAATATTCTTTTGCTTCCTTGTATAAGCAGCTGGTATCTTCAGTAGTTTGTGGTAGAAGGGCTTATCTGTGGTTAGAGTTATTTTGACTTTATATTTAGTACAAAGGACAGGTTTTTTGCTAAAAACAACCTCATGCGATAGCGAAATGTTAACAAGTTGTTCAAGTTGACTATTATTCATAGTTTTAGCATGGAATACAACATCGCGAAACTGGTTTCCATTTAATTCCATGATGGAATTTACACCAGCCTACGAAATTGGGTTTGTGCTACACTTTCTCAGAGAGCACACCATAACATTTCCTGTTTTGCAATGAGTTTGTTGTATCCAGTCCACATTTGAAATCTCTTTGGATTGAATTAAGCAATCGTCAAAGTCGATATTAATGTAATTTTTGCACGAGAATTCAACTGCCAGAATTAGATGAGTAAAAAGTTCTAGTACTATGTGATGCGACATACTGCATTTTTTCTTTCGCCTATGCCTTTGAGCAGTGTGTGTGTGTATTATTGGACTTGCTTGTGAGGTGATGCTAATAATTTTAAGTTGTGGTACTGGTTTAACAGGAATACGCATACCGGTGCGCTAAATTGAAGAATAAATTCTTCTGACACACAAGTAACCTCTATGTCACTATCAAGAATTGCTGTACATGGTACCCCTTAATCTCTTACTTTCATTTCTCGACACAAAGGTTCTAATAGTTCATGTTCAATAGTATTGCTATCCGAGAGAGTGCATACTCTCATCCTTTTCCCTCAGTGCAATGGTGTTTACTTTGTGCTGTAGTGCAGGTGATATTGATACTTGAAATCTTTACACTATGGCCATGGTCGGTGCTAGAATGCTGTTAACTCCGACCCCATTTAGTTTAACTTATTATCGTGTAAACATGGCAAAATGCCATAGTGGTACAGTGACTGACGAGATGTGTTTTCAGGTCGTTCAAAGGGAGGCGCGCTGGGATCAAACAGAATATTCCCCCCCCCCCCCCCTTTTTTATGCACTCACTTAGAAGGGCTATGATCATGTATATCCTGACTTTGGCATTTATGTGAACTTGGGTGGGTGCTATTTTCTTCCTGTCTGTCTGAATATATGGACCACCTCTCCTGTGTTTTCATTTGCAGTGGGAACTCCGAAAATTCAACTACATTTTTTTCTCAAATTCTGTGAAGCATTACCTTTAGTACTATTGTATCACTTCTTTTTGTCTCCATTAGAGAATTAAACCAGTAATTGTCTCACGTTCTGTCAACGTAATGACGTTGATTGTGGACTGATGTTCGTGGAGATGTTTGTTCTCCAGATGCCTCAATCTTACATGTAGATTATTGACATCTTGAGAACTCGTGATGGCTGGCTGCAGATGATTGATGCGGATGTAGTCAGCCTGGACGGCAGTGAGGATGCTGTTTTTGACTACACTAAACTTAAGATTCCACCTCTCTATAGCTGAACTCCAAAAGCTGGTGTTGGCGATTCCCAGGCGTGCCTCAGTCTTGTTCACTATGCCACTCAGGAAGGGATGATAATCAGGGTGTGTATGAGTAGGAGAAGAGACAAGAGGTTACACAAACACTGGAGTAGGCAATATCTCTAATAAGTGGAGTGCGGTCTCGTTCCACCTGTCTTTCTGCTGTAGGGAGAGCTAGACCAGTCTGCTGCTTGGCAGCGCAATCCTTTGCTCCTCCCTCCTTGCACCGTGTCTCATCTTACATGGCATTGAGTAGAGATGGCTGCTGAGAACGGTAGGTCGAGCACCACAGACACAAAGAGAAACCCTAGATTAGTTTCAGCTTAGTAACGGCTTGGTAGCACGAGCCCCGGTGCCTCAGAAAATCCCTCACTCTAGCAGGCAGATCAGAGGCGCTGGAGACGTGGAGGCAACCACTGCTATTACTGAGTGTGCGTTTCCAGCCAAGGCCAGGCCATATCACCTGAGCAAATATCCCTGCCAGCACCTAGGTGCTCGGTGGGGATATAACTCCAGTGTACTGTCTCTCCTGGGTTGAAAAGATATTCCTAGTGGTAGGGGCTCGTCTATGATATTCCTCGAGTACCTGGGTGTTCGGTAGGAATATGATAGATGGCCATCTAATGGGTGGTTATTGGTCTGGAGCCTCCTGAGGAGGTGTGTCTGGCCGTAGCTAGTTTGTGTTAAAATACCGCGTCTCCGGTAGTAGTGATTGATGCAATGTTCTCCTAGCAGCTGACTTTGAAAGTACTCTAGGAATGAGACTCGCAGTTGAAAGAAACAAAGCCGTGTTTATTAATCGCTTAATAACACAGTGACTAGTGCTCTCCTGCCAAGCAGATGGGTGGCTGGAAGTATCCTACGTTAGCGAGGTGTAGGCGACCTGGTTCTATGCTAATTGGGAGTTAATAAAAACTGTCGAAGATTAAACAAAGCAGAAACAAACTGACTATAAATGAAGTGTCTATAAGAGACGGGGAAGTATGGCGTGTGGTATGACTCTAGTTACCAATGAAGAGTTTCTGGTAAAGTTACCAAAGAAGAGCTTCTGGTAATTGTTGACGATTGGCAACACTGGACCATCTGGTCGTGGATGCTGCAGAGCTGTAACGGTGACATCAAGGACGGCAGCTTCTGGTGGCTGTTGAAGAAAGTGAGCAGTTAGTGGCAGCCTCTGGAGGGCTGCTGAAGATCTAACAGTAGTTGGAGGGCCCCAGCACTGGAAGTGGTGGAGTGAGCTCGAAGACTGAAGGAAACAACTGGTGAGGTCCGCCGTGCATGGACTTATATAGTTAGGGTTGCAGGTGTCGCGGCGGCTGCAGGGGGAGGCATGTGATGTTTCTCTGGTGCGAGGCCGGAGCGGGGGTAGCACCCTCTAGTCATCTCTCGGCCTTCGCGTATATATTCAGTGGCGCTTGGGCATGTCCTGATACGGCTGACGGCTTGTAGGCTCTCAGTGCGGGGAAGGGGGTGACGTGCCGCTGTCTTGCGTAACCCTTCGTATCCACGTGTACGGCTGCCGTCCAGGATTGTGGCAGGCCACGACTTCTGTGTACGGGTTGGCGCTGGGTTGGACTCACTCAAGGGTAGAAGTAGGTACTGTATACTAGGTTTGCAGTGAGATGAGTCGTAATCGTAATTAAATAGTTGATTAAGTGGCACGCGTCAACCTCCTCAGTTGTTGGTGCAACCTACCCAGTGCAGTTGGTTATGATGAGGAAGTTCGTTTAGCACCATCAATATGAATTTCTTACCAGACACAGGCAAAATCTTGTGCTGGGTACACTTGTATATCATTGTCGAGTGGCAGTCAAGAGAATTTTGGCAACTCAGAAAAAAACTTCTCACTCAGGAGTCTAGCATGCAACTCTCCTTAAATTTTCCGGCACCAGATTTTGCCACGGAAAACTTGCCAGAACAATGAACACTACAAACTCACAGTGTCACATTCTATCTCCCGTGAATGAAATGTTCTGTCTCTTAAAGCAATATCTATGTACTGCAAATGCTCGTTAGTTGGGGCTTTCCAAACTTCAAAATACTTATTCAACCGATTGAGAAAAGATACAGGATTTTCAATTTCCTTGCTCCTAAACCCAGGCAATTCTTCTATTAGTAGATCAACAGAAGTTTGTATTGGAACATACTGCACGGGTGGACTTTGTATAACCATTTTCTGTGGACTCTTTCCACTCTTAAGTGCGTTAAAGTTTGGCTTCAGCTCTTTTGCAGAAATTTTTTTTGTTTTCACATTAATTTTCGATTCATACTAATTACTTCTGAATGGCAGTTAGCACCTGTTTGACTTTCTCTCAGGTATCACTCTGACAGGGATAGGGCATTGGACTTAGTCACACACCTCACGCCCATGAAGTGACTGCGTGTGATGTGTGGTCCTACCGTGTGCAGCAAAGTGTAGCGTCTCCCAACTCAAGCGGACACCCTATTTTAGCACTCAGCGCCTAAACGCGGTGAGCACTGAGAGTCAGGCCTCGCTGTTGACAGTCTCTGCACCTGAGTGAGAGTTTCGAGGACAGTATCCCCACACCCAGTGAACACTATCTCCAGCACCGAAATGCGGTGGAGATAGTATGCAGCAGAGCAAGCAAGCTGGTCTCGAGAGATTGAGTACCTAGTGTCGGGGCTCTACCGTTTTAAACTCTGTGGAGCACGGAATGGGTGGCTGTGGATTTTGTCCCCACCGGGTAGCCTTCCAGGCCAACATAGGCAAGGCACCTCAGGCATTAAGGTTCTTGACTTACCAATGTTTTTGTACGATTCTGGCATCGCGGTATAAAACCTCTACTATTGCTACTTTTGCTACTTTGAAAACCACTAATGTTAAAACATATTTTTCCAAACTAGGATTTATAATTAACCTCCCCAAACGTTAGTTCGAATCCAACAGCAAAAAGCCCAACGTGTAGAACCACGCACCAGCCGGTCATGCATCAAAGTAATTATTTAAAAACTGCAGCAGAAGGGTAGGGGAGGGGCTCAGATTTCTTTTTCCCTGGGCCTTGCATTACTGAGGTACTGCGGGTGTTTAGTAATAGCTTGGTTGAAATGTGTTCATTTTTGTTGGATTGTTGTCGTTTACAAAGAAATGATTTTTCAAAGATTATAGAGTTGTTCAAAAGTATGGTATTATGCAAGTATTTATAAAGAATTTTTTTATGTAATTTAAATTTTTTTATAAAATGGTTGCATGATATATGTAATTTAGTATACAAATACGGTTTGTAAAATTCATCATGAGCCTAGAAAACACTTTTTCTTCCGCTTGTTCAGAAATTAATATGTAAAATAATTGATGGCTCATTACTGGTATTCCTAGGACTATAGATTAATTTTTATGTGGCCTAAAAATAACTGTTACAAAACATAATGGCAGTGATGACGTATGTGTAAAAAAAAAATTTTGTATTGTAGTCTACAATAAGTTTAATTGAAATCACTTTGTAATCAAGTTGCCAGTGTTATGCACGTGAACAGTCTACTTGTGTGTTTGCAGTTGTTGTCTAGGGCACTCCTTGACTGCCATGCCAGCAGTAAGGCAATTGGTAAAGCCCTTGGACTACAGGTGTTTGTGGCTGGTCGTAACAGGCTTGAGAACGATGGTGCCATGGCACTTGCTGAAGTCTTTGAGGTAATGTAGTGTAACTTCAATGAGGCAACGTTCATGTAAGTGTAGTTATTTCATTTGATTCCTGTCAGCATACAACAACATAAAAATTGTAGACTCTAAAGATTGACAACTAAAAATTTGTATTTTAATGAAGTTGGTGTGACTGCAGACAGGAACCATCTTATTTCAGTAAGGATGGTTGTTTAATTTTTTTGCTTTTCTGTGCTTGTTAAATGGATGAGGGAAGTACAGTGATACTGATAGGCCACACATTTAACTCAGTGTAGATATTTTAGTGGACTTTTTTTAATAAAAGACAAAATTTAGCTCATTTAATCATGAAGTGACTTCCTTGGATCGACCTTACTTAATAGCAACATCAGCATTGGCAGTGTCATCCTTGGATGAATCTGTGTCCCTCTAATTATAATCACTGAAAATCTTTTAAGGCTAGTACTTGTGGGTCCCTTCTTTTGTACTCGTGCACATTTACACCCAACTAGGGTGACTCTTAACATCCTTGCCTAACTGTACAATGGGCAGTCTTATCAAAAAATTTTCATTTCATCAAATCCCTACCATATGCTGGACCGCATTTGGTCATTGCTAATGCTAAGCATGTGTCAAGGCCTACAAGAGCCCTTATCAAAATGGAAATCTAACATAAAATAACATCCTGTGCTTATGAACTGACACACTTCCTTATAGTCCTAGATATAGGCATAGCCTATGCTTACATAGCAGCTAAGAGAAAGGAAATATATAACCAAAGATACATATAGAAGGGAAATATTAAGTACTTAATATATAATAATACTTAATAAATTAATAAAATGTGAAAATAAAAAATGACTGGAATTCATAACATGCATGAGATTATTGAGTCTTATTTTTCTAACAAACTTTCTGTCTGGTGCTGTATCTTAAGCTTATTTGTGGCACTATTTTTATGCTAATTTTTAAAGGAATCTGTGTTCCTATATGCAGTTCTGAGGAATAATTTTAACTGTAACACATTTACCTTTCAAAATATTGTTTCATCAATGAATACAGTTTTATTTTCTAGTAAACATTTAACTACTGATTTGTTAGGTTCTGCATCTTAGGCGGATTTGCAGCCCAGTTTTAGGCTAATTTTACTATTGATAGTAATTGTGCAAATAAAAAGGTGGACAGGGGAATGGTATGATCAAAAATATTATCTTAACACTTGTGTTTTATTGTACCCTAAAATAATTGGTTAAAAAACGAGTTACATAGTTTGTTAGTTATATTCTGTCAAAAATATTTTCCATCCAAATTTTCTGAAGCTGAATGCTAGGCTTGAAAAAAGAAGATTTGGTAATTTTTTAGAGGTTACTTAACCTCATTCTGCCAAAGTCAAATTCAACTAGAAAATATAATGTTATTATATATACATTATTTTTTGTTCATTAGGAAGAAGGGTGGCCATTCCTTTTTTATATAATAGCGACAAAAGTGTTAATATACTTTTACTATATTCTTTGTTATATGTTGTTCATGAAATTAAGAGGAAAAAATGTAGAATATAAGAAATGGAGGTAACGTTTTCTGCAAACATTTAGTCCCCAAAAAGCCCGTAAATGGTCCCTTTTCTCCATTTTCTGGTAGTCCCTAAAACACCCTATTTTTGTAGGTCCAGTTGAATGTCAACCCTGTATTCCATCATGGAATATTCTGGCTTTGTGCATATGTATTCTTGACTTAAGAATACCTGGCTTGCATTCTGTCATGTCTGGTAAAACTGCTGTGTTTGAGTGCATTTCTTGTTGTCCCATTTTGTTCCTACTTATTTTGTCCGTTTTGTCCGTTTTGTCCTAACTCTCTCTCTCTCTCCTCTCCTCTCTCTCTCTCTCCTCTCTCTCCTCCTCCTCTCTCCTCTCTCTCTCTCTCTCTCTCTCTCTCTCTCTCTCTCTCTCTCTCCTCTCTCTCTCTCTCTCTCTCTCTCTCTCCTCTCTCTCTCTCTCTCTCTCTCTCTCTCTCCTCTCTCTCTCTCTCTCTCTCTCTCCTCTCTCTCTCTCTCTCTCTCTCTCTCTCTCTCTCTCTCTCTCTCTCTCTCTCTCTCTCTCTCTCTCCTCTCTCTCTCTCTCTCTCTCTCTCTCTCTCTCTCTCTCCTCTCTCTCTCTCTCTCTCTCTCTCTCTCTCTCTCTCTCTCTCTCTCTCTCTCTCTCTCCTCTCTCTCTCTCTCTCTCTCTCTCCTCTCTCTCAATTTGCTGTTCTGTTTTTTACTCTATTTCCCTCTTAGACTTTCCAATAGTTTTGCTTTTTCATATTTTTTGACTCATATTCCTCTATAACTTTCCCTATTTATGTTTTGCTTTCTTTTTCTCACATTTCTCATACGTCTTCTTTTTTTTCCTGTGTCAGGTCCTTTCTTGACATATCTGCATTGAATGCCGAAAAATCTCCATCTAGTTAAAACAACCTAGTCAAAAATTTCTACCTCACTTAATATTTTTTCATCTAAATACATTAAACATTATTGAGGTTCAATGTATTTAGTGTTAGTTTTCAAAATCATCTACTTTAAAACAGCTGAACTCAATAAATGTTGAACACCATTTTGTCAAGCACAGGATTGTTCAGTTACAGTCAAGCTGTTGCAAGTTTGCTAAGAAGCTTACTTTTTAAATTAGAGTCTTGTATATTGTCTTAACGGTTCCTTGCCACCAATGAATTCCTGAGAGCACTCTAAAGCTACCTGAATAAATTAACGTGACCAAAAACTTATTCACATTCTAACTTTCAGCGGGTGGACTGCTCGCCTCCTACCAAGATTAACCTGGTTCAATCCCCGGCCGGGTTACTCCTGGATTTTTGCAAGTGGAATCGTGCTGGAAGATGCTACTGATTGACAATGTTTCTCACGGTGCACTACTCCATTGTCATTTCATTTCATCCTCATCAGCTCTCAAAGAGCCACCCAAATCTCTCAACTCTTGACTAATTGTCGTCATTCAGTGTATTTAAGACTGCTAAGGTTCAACGGACAAAAGAACTACAGACCTTAATTTTTAATTTTGTTCTGGAACCTTGCCATAAATATTTCCCCTTCCACTCCTCCCATGTTTTTATTTTAAATTGCAACCATTGATATAAATAATCGCTAACTCTGGCTTAATTATGTTTTAAATTTTTTCTGTGATTATTTATCAATTTTCTTTGTCTAAACTTATTTACTGTCATAAATGTTGTGAAACATCATTAAATAAAAATATATGTATAGTTTATTAAATGAAAATATAGGTATAGCTATTTTTGACACAAATGAAAGTGAACATAATGTGAGCTATTTAAAAGATGTAACAGAACTTTATATAAGGTATATCTTGGTATGGAGAATTCAGTAGTATGCTTTTGCAGCAAAGGAGGCGCTTAACTGTTGCAGCATGTTTGTTTTAGGTGATGGGTACACTGGAAGAAGTATCTATGCCACAGAATGGCATTTGGCACAAGGGCATCACTGCCTCTCTGCAAAGCATTTGCTGTGAATTACGAACTGCGAGTGGTTAACTTGAACGACAACACAGTACGAGAGAAGGGTGCTGCTTCCATGGCTCAAGCACTGCCCAACCTACATAAGCTGAACAACTTGAACCTAGGTGACTGCCTCTTGAAGACCAAGGGTGCACTGCTGCTTGCTGAGGCACTTGCTGAGGGTCACACTGAGCTGCAGGTTTGACAAGTGCTTAAGAAGTATATAAAGCTATGTTACTTGGTGTAATACTACAACTTTTCTTGCTTAGAAAAAGTACACATACTTAGTGATGGGCAAGTTTGATTTTTACAGCTTCAAGTCGAGTCAGGCTGTATGAAAATCGAGTTGAATTCAGTATAAAATTTTTGAGTTAAAATAGAGTTTACACCATAAATGTAAATGTGTACCTATGTACACTAATATATTGCCTGCTACTTATATAGTCTATTTGCATTTTCTTCACACTTTTAAATCAAACCTTTGAAAAATCACCCCATGTATGATGTTTTTGGTTATTTCCTAAATATGTCATATTTCTCAAGCATTTTATACTTGTGTTAATAGTTAAATAGTACCTCTTTTTTTGGTTTAACTGAACTTTAACTTATATATTATCCGTAAGTTACAATATTTCCTTTATAATAATATTTAAAAAAAATCAGAAAATAGGTATATTGGTAATGAATGCCTCATTAAGAAATGGTTCTTATGGAAACTGATATTACATTGCATGCGCACAAATACAGCATGCATTATCCCTTAAGCATAGCCCAATTTTCTTGACTCGATTATGCTTTGTTTGCATGAAGTGGTGGAATATGCTGGAAGTTAACTTTAGCACTATAACTTACTCCACCTCATGTACTCATTGTTTACCAAGAAAAAAATTTGGGAATGGTTTCTACAAATAATCATTTGGTTGGGTAAAAGCTTCACAGCGCTGCATTTTCCCTCCCACCAACAAGTGAATGACTACAGCAGGTCGAAAAGGTAGAAAAGGAACAGTAACGTCAGCCACTTGATGATAGAAAAATAAAATAAAAACAACAGTTACAGGGGGTGGGGGGGGGGGTAGCTTTCGCATTGGTCTGTTTGCATGTTGCAGAGTGAGTGGACAGACAGTTAACATTAAAAGTTTTTGTTTGTTAATAATTCTGCTTTTCTTATGTATACGTTTTTAAAATGGTAATCATGAGAAAAATAATCGCAAGTGTACCGTATCTATGCTTATTTCTGTTGAAGGTGTAACGTGCCGTGACCTAAAGAGGCTTTTCATGTTTAAATATCTTGTATGGTTGTATGAATTTGTATCATCCTAAGATTGTACCTGTTGACCGTGATGTTGTGTGTTGTCCGCTGCACTGGTGCCGCCATTCAGGCGGCAAGAGAGAGGAAGTGGCGTGTCACGACTCTTCAACTTTTATCATTGCCTTAGTGTTGGAACATCATAAACAAAAACAGATGTCAAGACATGTAGTGGAAATATTATTACACCATTGTAACTCTAATGGTTTAGCAAGGTAAAATTATTGATTCGCAAGACACAAAACGTGATTGTTAGGTGTAAATATTTGTTTGTTTATAAACCACCATGACTTGACCTGCACATTCAGTAACTCGATGCCTGCTGGTAAAAAACTAAACTCGAATGACAAGTCAATCTTTGTTAGTTTGACTCGAGTTTTTGATGTCCATAAATAAGCCAGTGCTATAAAATCATACATGTATAGTAATGTTTTTTTTTGGGGAAATTTTTTGATGATAAAGAGTAAATCTCAATAATTTGAACTGTGTTAATTCGAAATTCTATGTAAATCAAAGTTGTCAACCATCCCTGAACATAATAGGATTTTACATGCTTTGGAAGTTTGGTTATAAATTTCAAAAACTGCTGCATGCGGCCGCCTTGCCTACGGACATTTGTTAATAACAGACCACTGAGGCACGGAATAAGCAACTGGGCTGTCATCTTCTAAGTCCGCTGCCATCTTTCTGCTTTTTTCTACCTCATTTAACCGTCTTTTTTTTAAGCATTGCTTTTAGGTTTCTGGGAGAAAAAAAAGAAAGGCAGCTAAATTTTTGTAAACTTCTTACAATGTTAACACCATTTTCAATAGGAAAAAAAGACACTTCCTAAGAAAAAATTTATTGACAAACAAAAATTTAATTTGGAAAATTTGAAATTATGTAATTTGTAGTTCAAAAATTTTAGCCCCAAACATTTTGAATTTTCAAGGTTTTACTGTACCATTAAATAACCAATGCATAAGGTCAATATTCCTGCCATACATACTGTAATATGTCACATACTAATTTGGTACTACAGTGGAACCCTTTTATAACATCATCTTGCTTAATAAGCTGCCTTGTCTTAGTTCACAAAAATCATGTTTTTCAATACAAAATTACCCTCGTCTAAAGTTTTCCCTTATTTGTATATGACTGGCAATTCTTGGGGTCTTCTTGGGCCCTTGACAAATTTTATAACAGTGATGCGTGATGTTCACGGCTCTGGATGAGTGATGTTATGTAGAAGCAGGTTTTTTTAGTGCAGGCTAGTCGCACTTGGTAAAAGTGGCGAATAGTAAATTACTTGGTCACAGGGACCCTACCTGTATGAAGTGTAGGCAGTCGCTTGCCTGCTGTGTGAAGTCTGTGTTCGGATTGACTGTTTACCGGGCGGTATGAACCGAGGTCGGTGACTTACGCCGACACTGGGGCAGCTGGGTAGCGCTGCTGGCTTGTTGGTCAAGGTACGACTGTTGGTGGAGCTGGCTTGTCCCCAGCGGATACTGAACCAAGGTCAGGCCAGTCCTAAGGGCAGCTTCTCTCCTCGGCGCATAGCGGCCACCACTCTGGATGTTGTGTCCCTGGTACCTTCTGGGAAGCTGCGGGGTGAATTTGCAGGTGGTTTGAGCTCATTCACGGGGTTATCTTGGCAAAGTGCCTTATTAAACTGGATGCAGCCTCAGGTAGCTTTGTAGGTAGTATTTGCTATCCTTTCCTGCAAATCTTTCCCACCCCTTTTGGTAAAAGGCATGAGGGTACTAAACCTTGCCTCAGCAGAAAGGAGCAGGCGAAGTACAGTTCCCTGGCTAGTGTGTCCTGCTGCCGTGGCATCTGGGCAGACACCGATCCTAACCTTTACTCCAGCCGGCAACACAAACTGTGCGGTGGTTGGAGAGCAGGTTTTCTCAGAATGATTCCAACAACAACAGATGTAGTCCTAGAGCAGACAGGCCCAACCCAGAACTGGTCAAACATTCCCTCCAGCAACTCGCATGGTGCGGTGGACGGAGTGCAAGCTAGTCTGGTGGTCTTTCCTCTCTAGGGGAGTATGACTAGTGGTTGTGGCTCTACTATTTGATGCACGAGGTGCACCGAACAGGTGGCAGTCAAGTGTTTATGTACTCTGACTTACAAGTCGCTGAAGGGGAGTCCGCAGTCCTACACTAGGCGGTAAAATAGAGAATTCAAATCCTGGTCTCCTGCTCCTTTCTGGAATCTCGATGTCACCTAAGGAATTGAGAAATCAGTGTAGGTTAGGAAAATGTTTATTAAGAGAGGAATAGAACACGGTAGCCCGCACTACCTCCTGACTACCTTGAGCTGACCGGAAGTAATATACTACGCAATAATCCAGGTGAAGGGGATCTGGTTTTAAACTAAAGGGTGGCAGTTTAAATTAAGGTAGCTAAGTAACTTTCCCGATATACGCTGTTTCTGAGTCCTGAAGGGACTTAGGGGGCCACTTCCTGAAAGGAACCTCGGGTAGCCATTGGCAGGGCAATCAACTGGGAAGGTTGACGTCTTCTAGAAGGTCTGCAGGAGGAGAGCTTCAGGAAGGTCTGGATGCTGGCAGCGGCAATGCTGAAGAGCTTCTGTGTGTCTAGGCGACGTAGAGGTCAGAGAGCTCCAGCACAAAAGGTGGTGGAGTGATCTGCCGGGTTGAAGTGGCTCCTAGAAGAGCCAGGCGACAACTGCCCAAATCGGCCAGTGCGTGGGCACGTTTACTGCTGTCCGAAGCCTCCGCCGAGGCTTAGAGTGGGGAGGCGGAAGGCACTTGTCTGTAGGCAGTGTTAAGGGTTGTCTGCTGGGGGAGCGCAAGTGGTACCATCCCTTGGTGCGCCCTTCAACTACCTGCTCGCCAGGAGTGGCAGCGGTGATTTGCCCGTTGGCTCACTCAAACTTTGCATCCTCTCAAGGGGAGTGGCTTGGCATTGCTTACTGACCACGCTGATGAAAAGTATAATTATGTTATGTCTGTTTTATTTCCTGCAACCAGCAAATATCCTGTAGCCACTCTAGTAGTAATTATACGGTTCGGACCCCATCTGGTGCACTTTGGGAAATGCACATAGATGAAGCGAAGTTGTTTTCTTCTGGGTCAGTAAGCATCACACATCAATTTGAGTGCCCTTCCCCCCACCCCAGGTTCGACTGAGGTTCATCTGCGTGATGAAGAAGGTCGCCATCCTCTCGAAGATGATGTAGAACTGTCATCCCTCAAATATGGCATTTTGCCTCTATCGCTCTTCGCTCTGTGTGCTGAGTCTGACTGGAGTGGCAGCACGTGATGCTTGACTCCTCTCAGGCTGGCTGGCCAGCGTGTCTCTCTTACATACTTGCCAGCAGGGATGTGGC
Source organism: Dryococelus australis (assembly GCA_029891345.1). Lineage (NCBI taxonomy): Eukaryota > Metazoa > Arthropoda > Insecta > Phasmatodea > Phasmatidae > Dryococelus > Dryococelus australis. The sequence goes on along the minus strand of CM056999.1, from coordinate 117,971,640 downwards.
CAGATAGAGGACCACTAATTGTGTCTCTTCTTCCCCTCCGTCGTGGAGTCTTGAAGCGAAGAGGAAAAGGAAAAGGAGGACAAAAATGTGTGATGTGATGTCGAGTGTGGGGTGCTCGTGGCCCTTCGTTTTAAAGCGTGTTGCTGAACAAGATAAGCTGAAGGCTTGCGGCACAAAAGTTTATCACTTGGCGTATGTTCAAAACCCCACTCGTGAGAGGCCTGTTATCTAGCTGTTTTCCTGCTGTAGCCGCAGAAGGCGGAAAATGCACTGGCACTGCCTGGCCATCCTAACTGTCGCACAGTATGTATATTTACGTGTGACATACGGTAATCTAGGGTTTGTAGACACTGGGCCTTCCATCACTCTGGTTGATGGAAGTTTGTGTAAAATTTACAACAAAGCATGAGTTCACTCAAAAGAAGTTGACTAACAAAATAGTGTACGTGGCCACCTAGTCATAAAAAAAAACACAAGACCCTCAAAGACAATAACAAGAGCACTAAACTATAAGACATGAAAAGAATGTTACAAAGTGATTTTATAGAGTTTAATTTTTTTTATTAAGATACTCTTAATTTTCTTGGAAGCCTTCTGACTTTTTTTGTTAGGATGAGTTACTATTTTCTATTTTTTGTTCAGATCGATCGTAGGCATTTCATTGGGTTGTTGTCATTTTGGTCTGGTCATGTTTAACCTTTTTTTATTCTCGTTTGGAGGTGAGTCCTTCTTTTGTAGTGTTTTGGTAATGATTTAATCATTTTTATTTTTATTCGGGTTTTGGTTATAAATTTGGAAAGTTGTTTCATTTTCGTTTTAGGGTTTGTATATTTAGAGACTTTTGACCTCAACATAGTAATCACATGGTTTTTTTTTATTGGTAGTGCCTTTTTTTAATTTCATTATTTTTCTAAACAGACCCCGTAACTTGTTTTTTAATGGAGTCATTTATAATTCTTTTTACTTTTTCTGAGAGGTTCAGGTCTTATAATTTTATGTTTTTCTGGAGGGTTAAATTATTTTAAAAAGGATTTGGGTATAAGATTGTTAGATAGTTCCAGAGAGCTGCTTCAGGAATTGTTTGCCAATTGTGTCGGGCTGATATCAGTCTTCGTCAGTGTGTTCCACCTCTTGTTTTCACCATTGCGTCGGCAATGTGCCTTCATCGTTTCAAACTATCTACTTTTGTGATGCATGTGTGCCCAAAATTCTTGGAGCTGTCACTGAAGGGGACGTTTTCTAGTCAACAGCTGTGCAATTGTAGTCCCGCAAGGGGAAGAGAGGTGGTTTCGTGCTGTGCACAGCAGACCCAAGTTTAAGACCCTTAGGGGTAAAAAGGGCTAACTTTGACTCCTCCCTGCACACTCTACGACTACTCTTTAAGAACGTCACCTTTCCACAGCTGGCTTCCATCAACCATGCCCAACATCCGGCCTTCAGCCAATCCAAGCACTCCACGCACACATGCGGGACTTACAAACATTGGGTTACCACAAAGTTAGCTGTTGGCTAGGCACAAAGTCTGTTGGCGATGGGCCTGGTTACTGACTTAGAGGTCGGTTGCTTACGTACTTCTGCAATTGGCCGGCTGTTTGAGGCTGCTAGTGTAACTGCTGCTACTTAAAGGATGCTGGCAGATGTTCTCGGCAGGCTGGGGTAGCGGTGTATAGAGAACCAAGGGCATGCTAACCCAACTGACACCTTTCTCTCTCATCTGAAGGCTGATACAACCTGATGTGTGTCCCAGGAACCTTACGGAGAAGCTGAAACGAAGGGGAGTGAGCTGGGGGTTAAGCCCCACCGACTTGCGTGTGGCTTGAGCTCATTCCTGGGGTTACTCCTGGCAAAGTGCCCTTACTGGGCTGGGTGCAGCCCCAGGCAGATTGGTAGTTAGAGATAGCCTTCCTCTCCTTAATGCCCTACTCACCTCTCTTGGTGAAGGACATTGGGTGCTAGAAACCATACCTCGTGAGATAGGAGCAGGTGACGTGCATTCCTTGTCTAAGCATGTTCTGTCATCCAGGCACACCGAGCTGGCACCGAGTACATCCTTATTCCTCAACCTGCAACACAAATGGTGTGGTGGTTAAAGAGTGGGTTCATCAGAGGCTTCCCAATAGCTTTGATGGGTGAGCCTCGTGAGCGGATAGGTCCAATCCAGAACCAACCAAATTCTCCCTTCAGCAACATAAGCGGTGCGGTAAACGGGTGCAAGCTGGAGTAGCGACTTATCCTCTCAAGAAGGGTTATGATTTGTCACTGGTGCTCTACAGTTCGATACATGCTGGTGCACCGAACGGTTGACCTTCGAATTGTTTGTTCTCAACGTACAAGTCCATGAGGGGGAGCTCGCAGTCTTAACTTGGCGGCAGAATGGCAGTGTTCAAATCCGGTCTCCTGCTCCACACTTTTAGGACGTAGGTGTTTACTATGGAATTCTGGAAATACTCAAGGGAAAATGAGCGAATACGTAGGATTAGAGCGTGTCTATTCAGAGAGGGATAACACATGGAGTTTGTTTTACTGTCACCAGTGACAGTAAGACTCGTACTTTCTCCTGTCTACCCAGAGTTGACCGGACATAGTAAACTACGCTGTCCAGGTGAAGGAGACCTGGTTCTAAACTAACTGGGGGCAGTTGACTAGGTAGCTAATTACAACTTTCCCTGTCTACACTGTCTCACATGTCCTTAAGGGACTTAGGGCGTCTACATCCTGAAGAGGGCGTGGGGTAGTCGTTTTCAGGGGCAAGCGACTAAGGGTGCCGGATGACTTCTGGAAGGCTTCGCTGGGGGAGGGCTTCAGGAAGTACTGCAGTAAGCAGTGGTGAGCTGAAGATCTCTAGGCGGTGTTGGTCAGAAAGCTCTGGTGAACGAGCACGGTGGAGCAGACTGTCCAAGGTTGGTTGTGGCTCTCAAAAGATCCAGACGTCAACTGGCGATTCCAATTCGTACATGGCAAACATTCTCGGCCATGGGCTCGCTGGCCCTGGGGGTGAGGGGTGTTATGCGCATGCTTCTTGGGTGGAGCTAAGGGCGATCACTGTTGGCAGGCGGCATCATCTCTCGACGTGCCCTTGAACTTCTTCGGGGTTGTAATGAAGCGTTGATTACTGACAATCAATTGTTTGCCTCTTCTTGAGGTTAGGTTGTGCTTGGCTATGCTTACTGACCGGCTGGCACTGATGAAAAATACAATTCTGACATGTCTGTAACTATCCCTGGTCCAGGGAAAATCCCGTAGACGTTTCTGTAGAAGTTATACAGTAATGTGCTTACCTCTCAAAACCAAACATTTAAAGGGCGGTAAAACATAAGAAAAATGTAAACTAAGCATCACTCTTAGGAAAACAAATATTTACAAAATACACATAACCTGCTGGACTACAAATTAATGAACAATTTACAGACGTAAATAAACATTCTGAAGCATTGCAGTTGATAGTGCAAGCCTTGACAACTTCTGTTTTAAATACATTTTTACACACTAATTACTTTATTTTACTTATTCACAGGTATTTACATATACAGTCAACTCTTATTTCTAAGAACCCTGGAATAGCGAACCTCTGGAAATAACCCTTCATGATTTTTTCCGATAAGGACCCCTTCAAAATAACAACCCTTTTCCTGATGATCATGAAAGATCTTAGAATTGATTGTTTACTGTAAGTATGTTACATAATATAGCTATACGTAATTGTGAAACAGATGCATAGTAAAAATTAGTAGTGTCTACAGATGTTCTGTTTTCAAATTAAAATACTATAAATGTGAACATTTTAAAATGAAAGTACTGTACGTGCTTTTCTGTTCTATTGCCAGGAAGTGGTCTTCGAATTTAATGAGATCAGTGCAGCAGGTGGTGTGGCTTTAGCCAAAGCCATGAAGAATAAAAGCAAGTTGAGAGTTCTGGAGCTTGGTGGCAACCACTTTGGCAAGTCAGGATGCAATGATGTTACGTCAGTGTTGACTCAAATTGGTAGAATTTCCACCTTGACTAGCCTCAGGTACACTATATTTACAGGTTTTGTATAAAATTTATGTTTCTTAGCTTTTGTGCTGCTTATTTGTATAATATGAAGCCATCTTTTAATCAAAATAACCAAAACAACATCAGTAATAATGTGCAAATAAATATACTTACTTTACATATTATTCCATACAACTTTTAACAGGGCTAAACAGTCTTACAGTAAAATACACTCAATTGAAAAAAATTGAATACCATGAACAAATCATGTGAATACGACAAAGGTTGCCACACAGTATCAACATAGTCTGACATGTGTCTTATTTGTATTTAATGCTGTTTGCTTTTGTGGATGTGCCACTAGAAGGCATACATGTACCTCTATTACAATGGACCTTTATCTACTGCTTTTCAGTGAACTGTCAAAAAATTTCTATACATTCCGGAAATCAGATTATGAGATTTCTGACTGTACATCAATAAAATACAACTTTTGAACTTATTAGACTTCATCTTGAGTACATTTGAATGATTCTATCGTTATTCAGGGGACTGCAAAAAGTGTCCATACATGCGGGATTTCAGTAGATGAGGTTTTTGACCTGTACATCAATAAAATACAACTTCTAGCCTTATAAAACTTTATGTTGAGTATAGTAACAGCTGTACATTATCTGTGAATAAAGCTTAGCTAATAACACATTAAAAATGGGAATTTTAGAAGAAGTATTATTGTAAATACTATATTTAAAAAAAAAAACTGTTTCACCTAAACTCATTTAAATAAAGAAAATTACATTTCAAAATACTGTATATAATTGATTGTAATCCGACACCAAATGCAAGCTGACCTAAAACTTTCAAACTCTCTGAAAATGAAAATAAAATGACATAGGATGCAAGTCAAATTTTGAATGTCTCACACGCACTCACTCAGCTAAGAGAGTGCCGAGAAGTCATCGATCAGGCAGTGCGTTCACTGCAGTGGGTGACAGAGGGCTGGAGGCGGGAGGAGTACCCCTCCACGCCGCTACATGTTGCTGACACCTTGCACCCGTGTGAAATGCTTGTCTTTTAAAGTAATAATTATTTTTTACTGCAAAGAAAACTTGTAATTTTGAGACAGAAATGAATAAATAATTTGATTATAACAGATTTCTTTACTGTCTTTAAAAATTAATCATTCAAAACCATGTCCTCTGATTTTCCCTGCATGAGTTACATTGCACTTGGCTCTGTGCTTACCTACCCATTTTTAGACTGCAAAAGGTGTTGAATAGGCCCTTATATCTTATCAGTTTATTCACAAGGTACATGTCTATTGAAATAAATCAGTATAAATCCTCCAATTTCCCTGCAAGAAGTTACTGACAATGAACTTTACACTTATAATTAAGGGTACTTAAATTTAGTTTTTACCAAAAATCGAGAAATTTTTTTAAATGTTTAAAAACCTTTCAACATGTGTTTGGAAATATGCTTTTCTTGGTTTTTTACCAGTTTACCTCATTTCGTTTTTACACAATTTTCTGTTACGAAATTTACATTCGTTCGCGAAATATCCACGAAATCGTAAATTGCAGCAATAAAAACATTTTGCTCATCTTTAAACAACTTTCCATCAACAGTTAACAAAAAAAAGTTTTTGTGTGTTTAAAAAATTCACTTTAAAATGTGTAAAATAACGTACTGTTTTTTTTAATAACGTAGTATACACAAAAAACTTACTTAAAGAAGTCTAAATGTACTTTGTATATTTCGAAAATAACAAGTGCTTCCTAACCCTAATTTTTTACTAAAACAACTGCCAGTATAAACAAGGGCATGTACCAATGAATGATAGCCAACAGCATGCCTGCCTACAAAAAATTTACCCCACTGGTTCTAAACCTTTTCCAAATGTTTTAATGCATATGTGCGTAACTGACAAATGTCTGTCGAATAATTAATAGTAATAAAAGACACAACCCTGTTAAGACAACCATTTGTTATCTTTCTACAGATTTTGTGACTGAAAAAATATGTATTATTTGCGCTAGTGCCGGTAAGTAAAGTGAACAGCCAGAGTATTGGATCAGCATCACTGGATCAATTCCATCGCAAACAGATGATTGGTTGGACACGTGGAACAATCTGCGGCGTGCGGTTTGGGTTTTGTCGAAACTTCCTTGGATCCTGTGCGGAGTGCAGTTCAGATTTCTCTAAAAGTTTGTAAATTGCTGGTTTATGTGACTAAAGCAGCACAGGAAATGTTTTTTATATTCTACAGTGAACTCGTATTTTTTGATTAAAGGTTGTGATTATTTTGAACGTTTTCTTTGGCAATTTTCCTATAGCTTCAAAAACTCAAAGTTTGTACAGTATCTGACTCCACTATAGTCCATTCCTGATTGGAAACTACTTATGAGAATCATCCTTTGAAAAAACACTCCAGGCATAACATGTCAACCTGTCTTTTCAATAACATGTATTCCACAAATATATAACACTGTGGTTAACTTTAGAGTACTGTATTATTGAATTGAAAATTTACCTTGATATTTATTTCTTTTTAAATATGAATTAACAACAGTGAGAGCAGTGACGTGTTGGCAACGGGCGGTAAGAAATAGTTCACAGTTAAAATATTATTTTAACCTAGTCATTTAGTATACTATTTGTAAATTAAATCGTGCCTATTGAAATATTTTAATATTTAGCTAGCCCCGATGGCAACATATCTAATTTTTACAGTTTAAAATAACTGCGAAAAATATTGTGAGTAGGCCGTAATAGTAGGGTTTTGTTATATCAAGCAAGAGCAACTTTGAAGCAACTGTCTGCTGAGCGAGGCTTGGCGCTCTCTCTCTCTCTCTCGCTCTCTCTCTCTCTGTCTTTGTCCCTTTCACACTCGGGAAGTTTCACTTCGCTAGTATGCGGAAAACTATACGCGTTTTCGATTTTAGCATATTTCATACTTATTACAGCAAAATAATAATTTTTGAATTTGAAATTTACAACTGAAAATAGATTTTAATGTTTGAATACTTATTTTAATATATTTCGACACAATGGGGGGGCAGAAACAAAGTAAAGTTGGCAGACGTGGCGAGTCATGACATGGCATTTTGCTGTTTTACCAAACGTTGCATAAATTAAACTTACTCTGAAAAATACTTCAAATTACCACATCACGTTTGTAGACGTGTTTTTTAAACGTACCTAGGCAAGTTATGATGATGTGATAAATCTGTGTTTCCTTGGCAGTAATAACTATACTGTGATGTGCGTTTTGTTAATCGTTGTGTCTGTGAAATGGCGTGCCTTTGTGCATCATGGTCGATACGCTGGCCCTGTGTGTGCGTGATTTCAAATATTTGATATTAACTATTTATACTTTGTAAATGTGAACAGTTTTTATGGCGAAGTTATTTAAATACATCCACCTCTGTTTATTTATCACAACATTGTACCTTTGCCCTGGTGGGTGTTTGAAACACAGTCATGTAACATGATTTACCACCAATCAACAAAATAACCAAGCCCAGCCTCAAAAAATTTCAATAAACCTAATACACAGTAAGTAGCAATACATATAAATATAAGCGGAATAAAAGTTACGGTAGGCTTATTTGTGTGCATGTTCATCGCTATATTTTAAGTTTCTGCAACAAAAAATGAGCTACATGAGTTGCGTGCTTGATTTTAATGTCGCTTTTTCGTTGGACTGTCTATTCCTTCGTTATTCGAACTGAGGCCGTCTTTTTAAAGAAATAACCCAAGACATATTAATAACAAAAAATTCCCAAGACTACAGTTCATTACCCACAGTTGTAACAGTGTTTAACACAGTCGTGGCAAAATATTAACGTGCATTATGTGTAATGTGCTAAGCTATCGTTAATTCAGGCATTTTTAAAACGTCATAAAGCTGACCTAAATAACATTATACGCCTAAACTCTGAATATTTGTACGAAATGGTTTTTGAAATAGACCCAAGACAGAATTATTTGAAAAGCTGTAAACAGTAAACAACACATTTGACAGGTATAAAAGTAGAAGTCACATTTCAATGTTTATATTTAGCTGTAGCGAAAGTATACGAAAACATGTACACACACAATGGCATGTAAACATTGATTTTGACAGATGCTTCATGGCAGTCACATGGCAATGTTTGTTTACATTTAGCGGAAGGATACGAAACGGATCTGCAAGTAGATATTTAGCAGGGCTCCGAGAAAGTTGCTCCAATTGGGAATGGACTATAGATTTAATTCCTTGTGTTTAGTCTGTAAACAAATTCATAGATAATATTTTTAAAATGCGAAAGGTTCTTAGCATTTTTGAGAGAGCAAGGGAGTATGAAAAAGAAGGCTTTTATGTAGAGATGGGTCCTACCCAAACTTTAAGGTTATGTTAGGGTTTGATTCAAAATTTTTTGCTTTTCAAAGATCAGTTCTAGTTCAGTTCGAAAAATTTACAGGAGTTTTTGTTCGGTTCGAAAATGTGCTAGAAAGGAACATCATTAAGGAACTTTGAGACAAACTTAAGTATTTACTCATGTACAGCTTGCCCTTTTTTCCCAAAATAAAGGAAAACATTTCTGTAGAGTGGTAGTCATAAATTATCCACTCCTAAACTGCCCTGCGATGTTTAAAGGGAAGTGTAATGGAAGAGTCTAGAAGGTGAAAAGGGAAGAGGCAACATGTGTTTTTAGAGAAGGGTAGTGTCTCACATTCTACCACAGCAAAAAAAAAAAAAAAGGACCAGCACAACAAAAGAAAGCAGGCTGCCCACAGCTGTTGACTGAAGCAAAAAATGAAGTAACCCAGCCCACCTCAGTTGTTGACATTCTTCTTTTAATGACCATAAGGTTACATAATGTGACCTTATAGAATGCCACAATATTTTGGCCTTTGCCCCATGAGTTATTTGATTAAAATATTTTCTAAATATGTCGCAATCACCACAAATTAATTTAGAATAAAGAATAATTTAATACATACTTACTAACAAGGCCCCACAAATTGTTGATGCAATTTTAGTTTAAAAAAAAAAAAAAAAAAAAACACTTTTTCCTGGAACTTGTTGCAAAAATCATGGTGTGCACTATATACGAGTAAATATGGTACTTCATTTCAAAGTTGAAAAATAACAATGCAACACAACAAAAATTACAGAATAAGTCATATTTGATTATTGTTTTTGTAGCAATGATGACAGCATTATATCTTGAACTCATTAGTATGTAAAACCAGGTGCTATTCTTTATTTAAACGGTTGTATAGAATATAGGTGATTTGCTTGAGTTTTTGGGAAATGACAATTTTAATTAACTTTTTTTGTGTGCTGCTAATTTGTGGTTTTCACATACCACGTCTTAAACAACTAGAAAGATACATTTCCTAGTGTTATGATAAATTATTATATCAACCAAATCTATAAAAACCAAAAGTTAATATTATGTTAATTTTGTACCCTTTTTCCACTTTAGAAAAAATTTGGCCATTACATTTTGGAACTATAAGTGGTGAAACTGTGCAGGTTGTGTGCAGGTTCTAGTTCGGTTCATTTTAAAGAAAACTGGGTTCGTCCCATCCCCACTTTTATGTTTTCCATGGAGAAAAGAAAATCATGATTTGTATATTCTGCAATATCAGTGTTGATTGGAAAATGAAAGACAGTTGTGATAAACATTGTAAGCAAAGGGCCTCGCTGCACAAAATTAGTAAAGATAATGCACAACAGTCAAAGTGGTGTTAAAAGACAAATCACAGAAGAAGAGCAAGTGGGTTTGCACAAAAAGGCAAGAGAAGAAAAAATTACGTTTGCTAAAGATACAGTTCATGCCTTTGTTGAGGCAAATATTCCTTTACAAAAACTGGACCATCTTTCCATGAGGACATGGTTAAATAAGATCGTCCACAAGCACAGGCATTGCGAAATACTTTCTGCAACATTTGAAAGATGATGAAGAAGAGGAAAGAATTAATATGTTAAGGACCAGAAAATATTACTTTTGTGTGATGAAACTACCAATCATAAAGAACAGTGTGTGTTCGTGGTACTTTTCAAAATTCTTTTAGTTAGCGATTAACACAAAGTTTTGGTAGCAGAGGCCGGAGTCTTAAACAGTGCAAATGCTACAGAATGTATTTGAGTGATTGTAGAAATAGTTACAAAGTTTGCAATCAAGTATGAAAATGTTATCTCTTTTACATCAGATTAAGCAAAATGTACATGACAAAATGTGCTGAACTGTTAAAAGTTTTAGTGAGCAAAAATGTATTGCATGTTCAGTGTTGGGCCCACTGAACCTGGTGGCTAATACATGGTTCGTTGATCTCTCATCCCTTAATGAATGTGTGGTTAATGCAAGGATGGCTTTTCTGAATACCCAAAAAAGGAAACGCCACTATCTCAACTTTCTTGAACAGTTGTCTGTAGCAAACCCTAAATTGTATCCATCACCTGTGCAAACGTGTTGGAATTCTTGGTTTCTCTTTGTTGTGTATCTTGATGAGTATTTGCCCCACTTGATTAGGTTTTTCCAATCTTATCACGGTGAAAACAATGCTGCTACAGAATATTTCAAAAACATTTCTGAAGAAAAGGCAGCAGTTTTGAAGTGTGAGGCAAAGTTTTTGATTGAGTACTGCAAATAAACTGTGAATTTGCTTGAATGCCTGGAAGGATCTTCTTACATACTCTCTCACAAATTAAGTGCCAAGCTGAATGATTTAAAATGTGTCTTCAAAAATATTAATGACAGAATTTTTGGTACAGACACATTAAAACTGCTAACTTCACCTGCTTGTTTCATCTGCAACTGCTGCAAAGCGTGCAGCATCTGGACAAAAATCTTTCTTGAATTTGTCATTTTTAGTAGTGTGTGATCCTGCAAGGGAATTTATTGAACAAACTGCCAAGCTCTACAATCCTAGGGAAATTGCTTCCCAAGGACCAGAAATTGATGCTGAAGATTTACAGTCAAGAGTGAAACAAACATCTGCCCTTTTTGTGCAACATTACTTTTCACCAGTTTCTTGAAGGCTATGCATCAACGAAACGAGCTATCATTTCTGGATATGCTACAAGTATTAACATACTCAAGGATATATTGTCGCACCGTGATTTTCCAGACTACTCAAGCTGCGCTATCAACTGTCTTTCGATACCTACGTCAAATGTAGACAGTGAGAGTGCATTTTCACGTTATAATGACATTATGACTGATTAGAGATCATCCCTCGAAGAAAATATTGAACTCATGCTTGCTTTAAGCTACAGAACATAGAATCTGGAACTGTTTTTCTACGTAAACTGCTGTGATGAGTTTTAGTCAACATTTTTAATCATATTTTATCATATTTTTGCTGGCTGATAATTTTTTTTCAGTTTCTGTGAATTTATCTCATTTTATTTTCAGAAAATGTTTTTTTTTTTACACTATGTATTTTTTATACAACTTAAAACATTCATATTTAAGTAAAATTATGTTCAAAATATTGGTTGCATATAAAAATGTTCAAATAATTTATATTTTGCGTAAATGTTATATTGAAATGTTTTTATTTTACAGAAATGTTATACCGAAATGTCTGATTTTATTTACCGAAATCAGTCAATTTTATTTACCATTTTTCATTGGCCCTAAATACAAGTCGCTCGATGTTCAAACAATATTTGGTGACAAGGGGAGGTCAAGCATAAGCTTCTGGTCGTATAATTTTATTTACGAAGATGCTGCCCCTTGAGTTAAATAAATATTATGTTTTAAAATCATGTTAATTTTACGCCAGGTACAATGAAACACCAACCTTACGGGGGAAAAAATGACCTTTAATCACAAACAGAAACATGTTTGCAAATAATAATTCTTCATTAAAATGTTTTACATAATATTTTCAGGTGAAACCATTTGCTTTGAAATACAAGTGATGATAGGTGCAACTATTTTGAGCAATGCATAATCTTGATAAATTTGTACGTTCGCCAGGCACACATTTTCTGTAGGCCAGCATATAAAGGCAAGCCCGTTAAGCCGAGAGACTTGTTTATTCTTTTGCTAGACACCAGGGGAGGAAGGAAGGTGCACTGCTGAGAGAGAGAAAAAAAGGGTGAGAGAGGACACTGGGTCGCCACGCTGGATACTATAGGTAACCACTTCATCTCTTGTCAGGCGTGATGGGGCAGTAGCAAGCTAGTTTCGCACGTCGCACCACGCCGCAGTGTCAGACAGACGTGTTGGGAAGGCTGACAAAGTACTGCAGAGCAGTAATAAACGGTGGTGTACGTGGCGTATTTGACATCCAGTTACTAGATGTTTGCATAAACATCCATATTAAAAAGATAGTTGCTGGAAATTAGGGCTGGGTCGATACCATTTTTTGCCGATTCCACTGATACCAATTCGTGTGAGCCGATACTGCCTATACTCGATACCGATACCCACATTAGAAGTACTTTTTATGTGATAGAAGAATATTTGAATGTTTTCATGATTTATTATTAAAAAATAATGTTTGCCACTAAGAACACTTAAGAAAGGTTCTTACAGTCATTACAATACAATCTAAAACACAACACAGTTTTAATCACAAATCTATAAAAGAAATTATGCCACAAGCAAATTAAATAAAAAAAATGTTAACAGTTTTATGCTATGAAAAGTAGAAATTATTGTGTAAACTCCAAAAAGCTTATCAACACTTATTTGCAAGATTTCAAGATATAAATATTTTTATTTGAGAAGACCAGCAGATGTAGCTTCTCAGGGTTCAAGGAACTCCTTTTCTTGGAAGATATCAAGGTAACTAAGTTATTCCGATGCCACAGACCCAGCTGGTGAGGACAGATATTTCTGTGCTGCTTTGCGCAACCTAGTATATGGTGATGTCTTCCAGTATTGTAAAGGGTTGGAATTTATAGGAATATGTGGCTCTGCAAGATACATTTCAACTTCAGCCTCTGGACACCTGTAAGCTGATGGTATGCTTGTTTTATTAATGACAGTAGAGTAGATTTAAAGCATCCCTTTCAATCTTTTGGAGTCCTGTTCCTCATCTGTAGGTATGCTACAGGAAGTATTCGCAGGTGGTGTACATTGGTATTCTCTAATCTCTTCAATTAAGTGTTGGGTTGCAGAAGCACATGCGTTAGGTTCTGCAAATATTTTAATTAAATAACTTAGGTGCAAAAAGCCAAAATAAAAAAAATTCCAGAAACCTTATTCTCCTACTACTCAACATTTCCAGCTTCATTTTTCTTTTTTCTTCCTTCTCCTTTTAGAAGTGGCCTTTTTTTTTTTTTGGGCTCTTTTTTTTGTGCTAGAATGTTACACTACCTTTCTATAAAAATGGATCTCCTCTGGTCTCCTCGCCCCTTCCCCCCCTTTTTTTTTCTCTGATCATTGCTCTCTAGCCTCTGCCTCGGAAACAAAGAGGGGCAACATCTAGGTGTTATTGCAAGGGGGTGGGGGCCATAAACACATAGCAGCTCTGGCTTTATGGCCTGACAGGATGTCATTAATTTAGGGGGGGGGGGGGGGTTTTCCCACCTATACATTACTGAAGGGTCACTGAGAGAGAAGGGAGAGGAGTGATGGAAGAGGGAGAGATGAGACAACAGACAGTCCTGCCACTTCCATCATCATCATTACCAGAAAATTTATGGCTACCACTCCCCCATAGTATCAACGCTTATGCGAGATATGATTACACCAACTTTATAAGGGGAAAAGGTCTTTAATAACAAAAGAAAACATCTTTGCAGAATACAATTCATAATTCCTCGTTAAAATGTATTGCATAACATTTTCAGGTGAAACAATTTGCAATGAAATACGGGTGACGATAGCTGCAAATATTTTGAATGGTGGATAATCATGATAGATTTCTATGTTAGCCGGTGTGTAAAAGTGTAGAAGCAAGTGTGTGGCCATGGGAGTATGTAGCTCTTCCCCCCCCCCCCCCCATAAAACAGATTACCCTCTCGACATCTTGTAAGGGGAGGAAGAAAGGTGTGTGGCTGAGAGTGAGATGGAAAGATGACACAAGGACACAGCATTGGTTGCTAGGTAACCACTTCCCCTCATGTCAGGCGTGTAAGGGGGGGTATGTCAGAGCCAGTCCATCAGGTGAACTGAATAGCAACGCACCGCAGTGATTATAATGGTGCCTTTAACATATTTTACATCTAATTAGATGTTTGCATAAATTACCAGCTCAAAATCTATCGTTGCTGGAAATCTTAGGTGACGGGACAAAAATATTTTTTTATCAATAATAGTTCCGATAAACTATAAAAGCGGAAAATGTTATAATTATTTATATAAGAATTTTGAACGCTATTAACTGTGGATACGGTTTTTTGGTTCGTTGAGAGTCCACTGTATTCATAGCTGCAAGACACAGAATAAGGCCTTAGTGGCAGGTTGCCATCTACACATAATTCTATAAATTCATTCTGTATTTCATAAGACAAACGATGTGCTTGATTGAAGTAGATTTCCCTCATCTTGACTTTTCTTTACATTTGTTAAGTGTTCTTCTGAAAGTGTATCGTAGCAAGAAATAAGGTCAAGAATACAGAGAAGTTTCCATTCTGTTGATTCACGGTGGCCTTAGGCTGAGAGGAGGTCAAAGCTGTCGATTACAGTTTTGTTCGTGTTGCCAGTTACATGAGAATTTATTACCTTAGTGATCAGTGATGAGGGACCAGAGCCCCCGACCTTCGTAGAAAGCTGAGCGTATCGCCTGTTTGCTAGGCACAAAGTCAAATGCTGCTTTTATAGTCCGGTGATATGGTGGGTACACTGCCACAGATTTACCTGACTGTACTGCGGCTCGGGGTAATTGCTGTCAAGCTGCGGTGACTGTGGCTAACGGCTGTTGCTGGAGCTGCAACCTGGTGCTGAGGCGATGTTGCTGGAGCTGCAACCTGGTGCTGAGGCGATGTTGTTGGAGCTAGTCGGGTCCCAGGCTGAGCCTGGTGTCCCCCGAACCAGGGGTTGGCGATGCCGTAGGACACTTCTTACCCCTGCAGATAGCGGGTGAGGACACCCAGCTGTCTTGATGAGTGCTGGAAATAACTGTTGTAATGGAACTGGAATGTGAGGCTTCTCCAGTTGGCGGGCGGCAAAAGCTTATTCCTATGGGATTATGCTGCGAAGTGCAGTTGAGACGGGGTTACAACTCTGCATAGTCTTGGAGGCGGTAGCTGCCATTCTCATTTCCACCAAATACCACTCCTCTGAGTATACAGCATACGGGAAAGGAACTATTACTGGCCTCGACAACGTGAAGCAGGTGGTGAAGTTCAAGTGGTGTGTTAGGCCAAAGCCGAACAGGCAAGAGTTTTACCTGATGCTCCTTCGTCTGGCACAGTTCAGCACGGTGGATACAGAGTGTTGGGTTTCCTCAAGCTACCTGTCAATGACACTTTGGTGTGGTTTCCAGAATTGGTCGGTCCTCCAGATCCACACTCTCCGCCACAGTTCAGCGCAGTGGACGGAGTATAGGCTGATTTGGCTGGCTAGCCGCCTTGAGGTCTTGCTAATGGTGGACGCTGTACCATACTATACCCCAGGGGCACAGCACGGGTGGCTGTCTAATGGGTGTGTAATTAATAAAGTTCAGGTCTCATGCTTTACCTTGGCGACCGTGGTATCTACATAGGGAGAACAGGTGAACACAGTTACTCAATGAAATAAGTACTCAGAAGTAAGTGCGAAGAACGGATATTTCAAGAATAATATACATAGTGGCCTGTACTACAGTCAACTCCCGATTTACTGGTTTGCTGCTCAACCGGGCTGTGGTTCCTCTCTTTTTACAATGTATATTTTGCAGACCAAAATACAACAATCTAGGTTACACTTGTTTCCACGTATCGCCGACTTAACGCGCCCTTCTGAAGCATGCTTGCCTGCAGCAATCCCTTGATCTACACTGCTGAGAATGTGGTTAAGATAGCTGGCAAAGGGGGGCGGTTTTTTGTGAGTAGAGTTGCCAACTCTCCCGTATTATCTGGGCACTCCTGTATTTTACCAAGATTTTAAACATTCTTCCGTCTCCCTAAATTATTTAATCTGGAATACCTCATCTCCCATATTTCAGAAAATGTCCACAAAATGCCAGTGCAGAGGCCAATACACCACCTACATTTTGTATCAATTCAACACATTGATGTGAATGGCATCTATCAGCATGTTTTCCCAACGCCGGGCCACTGTTATGAAGTGAACCGGCCCTGTAATGATGGCAGTGGCAGCCGGCTGGCTGCCGCCCGCCAGAATAATCTTGTAGCGACCGAGCAACTGACGCGAGCTGTCGCGCCCGGACACGGTGCACAGGATCTAGGGGTTCGCCCAACTACGTGCACGCAGCAATGTATTCACTGCTAGCCCCAGCACACGAGTGATTTAATTTTGAATATGTATCTTCATATCTACTATCAAAATAAAAGTGCTGTGTTTTGCTTCAAACGTAAGGCATCTCCAACAGTGTGTTTAGTTACTGCTTTGTGCGTAATACATCCAGTTTTCTAATAATGAAATGCTAAATAGTCAGCCGACTAACTTTACCCATTTTCCCCATAAAAGCTTGTATTCTTGTACAGCGGTGTTTTAAAAAAAAACGTATCCCATGTGGTTGGCAAGGGATTACTATATAACACTGTATTGACAAAATACCCATAAAAATCTATAAGACTGCTTATGCGTAACAGTTCTGTTGTTTTCAATGTTTATCTTCTGTAACGTGGTCGTTGTTTATTTTTAATGGTTGTACAATATGGATGGAACTAAAACCCCTCCTAAGAAAAAGGAAAATACTTGTGCATGTATTAGGAAAGTGGGAAGAAAGCTATAAGACCATAAAAAATAACCAATATAAATCTTACTGTTCACTTTGTAAATGCGAGTTAAGCGTATGCCATGGTGGTAATTCAGACTGTGTGCAGCATTCAAATTCTAAGGGATACAAAAGCAAGGTTAGGGATTTATATTCATTCATCCCATCATACCTACTACTCCCTTATTTTTTCTTAGAGTTTCCCTTAGTTTTACAAAAAAAAAAGTTGGTACGCTTATTTGTGAGGAAAAAAAAGTCAGCGGCACAATCGTTACTCGTGACTGACAAGTCCGGTGCTGTCTATTTCTAAGTTAGGAAGTGCAGTGTAGTTTTCCTTGTGATTTGTTAACATGTCGGGTTGCAAAAGAAAACGTGTTGTTTTGAGTATTCAACTGAAACTTGAGATTATTGGCAAATTAGAGAAAGACGCTGAAGTAAAGCAATTGATGATTCAGTATGGTATTGGCGAACAAACAGTTAACGATTTTAAAACACAGAAAGATAAGATAATCATATTTGTTTCATCTTCGGATTCAAGTTTACTAGTCACCTGTGAATATATTTACACCTATGGAGTATCATTTTAAAGTGAAGATGTCTAATTCTCAAAATAAAACCATTTCATTAATAGGAAAATTTTAATTTCCCCACAGTAGAGATAAACACACAACTTATTGGGCACTATTTGCACCAATGTACGCGCAGTGCCGCGGTTCGTTTTTCGTTAATTTCTTCTCACTTGCTGGTTGTTCATACAAGACTGGGGAATTATTTTGCTCATAGAACGTATCCCTTTCAAATAAAAATAAGTTTACCGCCTTGCAAGCCGACCACTAACGTTTAAACCCTCGGGAAAAAAAATAACATGATACCCAATGCAAGCCGGCTTTTGAATGTCTCTCGCAAGCACTATCAGCTGGGAGCGCCTGGTGAGATCATTGTGTCAAAGTTTTTAAGGTGGGAGAATAAAACGGGTTGGGTGAGAGGAAAAAAAGAAGTGAACAGGAGGGGGTGGAGAAGAAAGAAAATTTTTGTGTGTGTCGTGGATCGATATGCCTGAAGGGGTGGGGGTGTTAGGAGAAAGAGGATGGGAATGCTTTGTATGAAAGGTGCAGCGAGGAATGGAAGAGACAAAGAAAGAGTGAGGTAGTGAAAGCAAAACAGTGGAGGGAGCTTGGGGAGTGGTGTGAGTGGCTGGCAGTGTGGGCATTTCCAGGGGGAGGAAAGATGTCAGGTTAGGGGAAGAGAGCGAGTAGAGGGTGGGGCCAGCAGCGGGAAAATAATGATAGTTGGAAGGAGAGCACGTTTACTCCGGGCCTAGAGCCGCGACCTTTAAAAAGGTTACGGAAATTTTCACATTTTGTATGACACCTACGAGGCCTATAGAGGCTTTTAGTAAATTTTTTGCGTTAACCGTGATTTAGAGTAACCGGGCCTCTCCTCCCCACCATTACCCCGGTAAATCGGGTGTTGACTGTGCCTCCTAACAATTTTAATTGAACGGAAGTTAACCTACTTATATCCAGTCAGAGGCAGCCTGGTCCTGAATTAAATAAGGCAATTCTGCTAGGTAGCTAAGAAACTGTCCCCCACTATCACTATTCGTTGTCCAGAAGGAACTGTTGATGACCACTACCAGAGGGGTAGTGGTGAGTGATTGCCATTACCAACAGGTAAGGCAAGAGAATTGTGTCCTAAAAGGACCGTCAAAAACTACTACCAGAGGGGTAGTGTTGGCACAATTGCCGTTACCAGCAGGTAAGGCAAGAGGGCTAACGACGTTTTTGGGAGCTTTTGGTGAAGGTTGTCCAGAAGGTCTGGAAGAGCTTCTGGTAAGTCATGGACCTAGTGACTCCTGACACAGTTTAGTGTGGTGGAAGGAGTAACTTTTTGAGTAGGTTCCTTCTGGCACCGTTCAGCACAGTGGAAGGAACAGGGTGTACTGGTGTCTTCGGGCCGTGCATGGACTTATATTCTCCTTGTCCGTGGGTCCTTATTGGCTAGGGGGTGGCAAGCGCCACTCCTCGAGCTGTCTGCTAGCGTTGTCTACGGGTGGTTTTTTGCTGATGTTGTATGCATCAGTTCTTGATACTTGTGGTGCCATCCCTTGGCGCACCGTAGAACTACGTGATCTTGGGCGGCGGGTTCATTTACTCGACCGATAGTACATTTTCCCTTTGAGGATGTTGACGTAATGTCTGACTTAAAGTGAAGAGTGAACAGTACAAGTTGGATGGACATATCTGTAACAGTGCTTCTCGTTGCAAAGGCTTATCCTATAGGCACATAACCATCCTCCAGTACAAATATATCACTGCCTTAGTGAAGTGAAGGAACGTTCAGATGAGGCAAAGTCGAGTTGTGATTTAGTCAGAAAATATGTTGTGTCAGCGTATATCTCATTTTGTTTTCCAGGATATAAAATTACATTTATTTGACAATGCAACACTGGCAACTTTTGCTATTTTTCTTAAAATGGATAGCTTGGTTGGAGATACCATATTTACCCGAAAGAAAGACGACCCTGAATCTAAGACGGCCCCTTCCTAAAAAAATTTAAACCTGAATTATTTAGGTTGTAGTATTTTTGCACGAATTTTATGACAAACCCTTCAAGAACCTTTTCTCCTGTAGCATAGATTGCTTTTTTTTTATTCTCAGCGGACTCCCTATCAACCATTTTTCAGGGGAACTGTCAAAAAATATCCATACATGCGGAATTTTAGTTGATGAGGGTTTTCATATGTACATCAATAAAATGCATGCACTACTCACAATTGAATGGGGAAAGTGTCTTCTGGCGACCCCTTTAGGGGTATGCTGCAGGTCCTGAAGTCACCCAGCATTGCCATAAAGAGGAGGTGCTTTGCTGGAAAGCAAAATGGCCCAAGTCACGAATAGTTATATTTAACACCCACAAAAATTTACAGTGTAAGAAAAATGCAGCTATCATACAACCAGGTTAGACACACCTATTTAATTGGGATTACCTTTTCTTAAAAAGTAAATCAAATATATCATATTATTCATACAATAGCATTTCTTCTTACAGGTCCAGAGCGTTCAGGTGGTGTAAACAGGTTGCGTGGTAGGATAAATTGCAGAGATTTTTACGAAACATTAGACCACACTTATTAAGTAGGTGGTTTGACGTAAAGGTACAGAAACTAAAACTTAACTTATTATTATTTTGTTTTTGTAATACATTTTAGAACAAATTCAAAAAATTTTTTCCAATTCTGTAAAATAAAGACTTTCAAAGTAACTGGTATTAATACGAAAAACGATAACATTTGTAATGACAAGTTTATGCTTACCTGCACACAACAGAGTGCCACCAACATGTGCATCAATAAAATACAACTTTTGACCTTATTTTTGTAGTGCTGAGACTGTAACTGTCAACTTTGACAAGGGTCCTCTAATCCCAGTTTGGGTTGTAACCAAAGCTGAAGTATACACATATTTTTACATTACTTGCTTTCTTCAGGAACTTGAACTTCATGAACCCGTGAACATTAAGATTGTAAGTTCAAAGATTTATTCACATTTAGTTCACATATTAGTTCCCTTACCTTCACTAACTTTAGGGTCATGTCCACTTGATGTAATAATTGCTGTTCTCTTTAAAAAAAATTTAATATTAAAAACCACCACAAAAATTTTATTTGTACATTTTCGTATGACATGCGTTTAAAAACATCAGCTTGGTGAAACATTTTCTCCATGAAACTCTTATGTTAAACAAACTGCATGACCCAAATCCTAGTACAGTAGAAAATTGATTATTCGTGAACTTCTATTGACCGTCAACCCCAGAGAAGAAAAATAAATTATAAGTGGAATAGAATATATGACATTACAGTCCAAAACTAAGTTGATGTTTTTGATAAAATTAACGCTCCTGTTTTATCTGTGTTTGTTCTCATACATATTTTAAGGAACATTTTATTATAAATACTGTATGTACAGTGTTTTATTTTCATTGCAGCACCGTGTTATTTGTACTGTGTATTTCTTATGTACTTAATAAAGCGTCTATGTTAAATTTACATTTTACTGTAATATGCTTAAGTCTTTGGTTCATAGTTGTGAGAAATCGGTGGCAGAGGGTTGTGTCTTTCTAATATCTATCTATTCACTCATCCATCACAGCGATGGTCCAATCTTGACGGATAATCAATATTTGATTGTAACAAACTTAATGTAACCTACAACCAGATTAATCCAGCTAACCTAATTGCAGGATGACTTGTGCACCCCAACCCTGCCAAGGGCGCAAATGAGTCGCAATCTAGTCCCAAGACCACTCTGCTCATTAGCCTTGTCTGTCCATGCCTATCATCTTCCATAATGCACTGCAGTAGGAGAGCAAGTGCTACACAGAGGATCCAATTGAGAACTCTAATCCTTAACTTGCAGTGGTTCTTGTTGCCACAAAAGAGGGTTCGCTTTCAGATGTTAGGCCTAATAACCACAGCATCTAGCTCCAAGCCTCTACATACTTGCTTGAATATTTTCCACTTGGTCTCTGCATCTTTGTTATGGTTGCTCTGTGCCTTGAAGCAGGCTCTCCCTTCCATCCAACATTCTTTGGAGTGGTTATTCATTCAGATTTAACATCTGCAAGGGGTACACTTCTGCTGTCTTCCTGGGTTGTCGTTGATTTGAGTGGTTCTCGTGTACTGGATTCTGGGTTCAGTTGGATGTCCTTTTCGTCACACTTGTCTCTCGTGTAAGCACTATAAGCTATAATTATCTGAGCAGCTAAGTGTAAACAGTTAGCAGAAAGATACAAATTGGCTCGAAATAAAAATCAAGCAGGCTTTGTGCTTGCTTTACTAGGAATGGTCGTACATACACACACACATACACAATATCCTCTGAGAATGAAGTGTTGCAAGGTGCACAAACAAGGAAATTTCCAAGTTTTATAAGTCGCCTGACAACAAAATTTGCTTGTATTAAAAGAACGTGTGTTCTTCAGTCAAATTAATTTTTGAAGTACTGTATTATTGATGGTATTTTTTATTTAGTAAAAGGGTTTTTTATGTTGGGACTTGCTTTAATGATGTTTGGTATGTTTTGTATTGGTTGTAATGTACATCAGAGGTTTTTTCTTTCAGTGAAGATGAAGAAGACAGTGGAGATGAAAGTGAGCAAGGAAGCAGTGATGAAGATGAAAATTCTAATAACGCGAGTGAAACTAGCTTGGATAATTCAGTGGATGTAACAAGTGTTCCAAAGCCAGTACCACCTTTGACCTTGAATATACCTCAAGTGCCCAAAAAATTTGGGGAAGATTCCCCTAAATCAGCCATACCTCAGGTTCGCAAACTGATCGAGGAGGACTCTCCCAAAAATGCTGACATACCACATATCCCTAAGCTTTTGCAAATGTCTCCTGAATCACCTAACAGACCCTTTAGCCATGGCCAGCTGCTTATGTCTCCAAAATCTGCAATTTTATTAAGTTCTAGATCCTCATTCCAAGATTGTAAACAAACTGTAACATCTCCAAAATCCTGCACAAAATTACCAACTTCCCCGCTTATCTCCACAGCTGCACACTTACCCACCAAGCTTTTCCAAGATATATCTGCTGAACCTGCAAATAGTGGACATGTTTCACTTACCCCTAAAACTGTTAACATGTCAGAAGGCTCTAAACTAATGGCGGTGGAAGTTCCTAATGAGGGTGATATTTCTCGCATTGCAGAACTTACTCAGGATGATGTGACAGTAAGTTTTAATATTCAGGTATGGTGATGGGTTCATTACACTCGTCTTGTGGCCTCAAATTATTGGTGAGCACCGGCAGCTGTTATGGTAAGGTTTCTGTATATTATTGCTGAACAATGTTAACCTCTGAAAGTAAACTATACTGTAAGCATTCCTAATATTTATAAATGTGTGCCTTATCATACATACCTGTTGTATTTACTTTTGCCATAACACGAATGTATTGAAACTGAAGAATTTGGTATTGTAGATTTATGGTCTGTAAAATTAGTTAAAAATGTAAAGTTGTAATTTTTATATTTATTGATTGTTACAGGTCACTGTTGGGGAGTTTTTGAAAGCCTCTAGTGCTGAAAATTTTTTGAGCCTTGGTAGTAACTGTAAGAAATTGCTGCTTGATGAAATGAAAGTAAGGAATTTATTGCTACTTCATTTGGTAGTGTATGAGTGAAAATGAATAAAAGCAGAATATAACGCATCTCATTAGATGCATTGTGATTTTTAATTCACTAATCGAGTACATGTACATTGTGGTCAGTTTAATTCTCGTAGTATGTCAGATCAGCATTATAATTACACAGTACAGTAAAGCCTCTTTATAACAAAATTGATGGGAATGAATTTTTGTTTTTTATACACTGCTTTTTTTTATACAGAAATGTTTTACAATGCACAGTGCCTACCAAACCTGGCTTTTTCCAGGTTTCCATTGTTTTTCCCGGTTCTTGTGTTACATGTCCAAGGTCAATAAAATGTCCAATAACATAGGAAAATTAACACTCCATTACCCTATGAATTCACTACATTGTATTCATTTATGGTTTTAAAACAATACCACCATTTAAATTATCTCTCCTTGTCCGAAATAAGGTAAAATGAGACATAATCTAAAATGTTTTAACAATAGTTTCAGAAACAAACATTAAACCTAATATTATGATTCATATCACTACAGTAAAACTGTAACATACAACATAAATAACCCACAAAAAATCCTCTATTTCAAGTACTAGCATAATTTGTTATTAAGCTTACCATTATCTGAAGGATCCTGTTTTGAAAATTGTCACACCATTAGTTTGTTGACAGAAGGTTGCAGTGAACAACTAATAGCATTGAAGAATGTTTAAAATTTCCGCTGTGACTCAATGTTGCTATTATCATTACCATTTAAAATCTTTCATGAGCAGAACCTCAGGATTAGAGAAGTCTATTGAATATGACAATGTCAGTGCTTACTACCATCATGTAAAACAAGTTGGGAGCAAAGTATGGTGAATGCCCAGTTCACTGTAGCTATCTTAATCTTGAGAAGACTAATGAACATATTACCTTTCGAATTGCAGATTTGGTCATCAGATTTGCCTCCATTATAGGGTTATAAAAATCAAAATCTGGTGCCTGAACTTTTTAATACTAAATTCAGAACCAATTTCAGCACCAAGGATAATATTGCACGCATTCAAACTGTTTAATGTAATATGTCTTCTTGAATATTGACCATTTACATTAATGTTCATCCCCAGAAGAGATGCCACGATAAATACACATTTCCTTAATTACAAAACTAAATATTTAAAAAATGAACATGTACATTACTATCTACACAATTTTCATTTCTGCAGTCCTTTCAACTGCTCATCAATGGCAGTAAGTTCTTTTGGAGTTTCCTGAAGCAACTTTTGTTTTTTGGTCTCCAGTTCTTTAGCAAGCGTTGCAGCTTCATCTTCTCACGTGCTGCTTTCTCTTCTGCAGTGAGTTTGCTTCTTCTATCGTCCAAAGCCTGTTTCCAGCTGGCATTTACACTCCGCATAGAGAAGAACAGTTGTTTAGTTATGTCAGGAGTGTAAAGACTACCTGCGTTCTTCACAGCATCGTACATAAGACACTGTTCTACAACCAAATCTTGTTTGCTGTTTACGAAAAGAATGTCCCCATTGACTGAAAAGTCTCTTTCTAGGGCAGCGTTTCCCGGAGATAAAATAAGTAGCAATTTCATCTGACGCTTGCTTCTTATACATCTAATCAAATACAATTACGACTCATCGCCAAGAGTACCCTCTTCCACCACTACAGACGTGAGGACACATTGCCTACCCTACAGGCAGCAGGAACTAATTAGCATATTCTCTTCACCGGGAGGATACGCAACCTGACCTGTACGCTGCCCTTCTTACCCCGCATTGAGAGCCTACAAGCTGCCCATACCTCGGGCAAGGCTGAGCGCCACTGACGAGGCATGAAGCATAAACGCTGACCAGAGTATTCCCACACCAACCAGGGCAGGACGATGTCACGCCTCCCCTGCACCCCGCGCCGGCAGCCTACAAGCTTCCACTACATAAGTCAGGATGCTGCCGAGCTCGAGAATCATTCTTGTTCTTGTCTCGCGACTTCCCACAGCACTGCTTAGTGCTGGGACCTCTAGAGAACTTTGAAGCATTAAGTACGCCTCCTGCGGCTACTTCACCGTTGACGAACTTCAACCAGCGAACATGCTCACGAACATGTTCAATTCACTTTATCTCCTCAAGACACATTTCTTAAACCAGAAGTATTATATCTTTTCTCGTTTAGATTTTTCTTTTCCACTTTTTCTATTAGAACCAGGTCGTCTACACCTGGCCAGTGTAGTAACCTACAGCACTCAATTGTCTGGTAGGAGGTAACACGCGTCGCATGTTTATTGAACCATCAAAAAACGTACTGTTGTTTACTACCTTACCACTTTCATTTCTGAGAGTATCTATCTGTTTGTGTGCTACACAGAGGTTGCTACGTACACCACTGACAAGAACCGGGTATTTGATCTAACCGAATTAACTTCAGTAGCGGGCGCCCCTCAGGGGTCCGCCATATTTTCTACACACCCATTAGACGGCCATCTGTTGCTTTCCAAGTGCCACAGCACTGTACCAGTGCTGACGGAGAGGATCAGAGGATCCACAACTACTAGCAACGCCTTCGCCCAGGGAGAAACGACAGTCTTGAGTTATTACCTTATCCCACAGCATTGTTACTGTTGGGATATCTGTAGCTTGAGACCTGCCCCCCCCCCCCCCATGCTGTGTGACCGCACATCCAGTGGCAACATTGGTGACCCAAACAACTCCCCGTCTCTGATTGGCCCGCATGCGCAGGGGATCAGTGGAGACTTAACAGAACCTGGTCAGAAAGCCAAAACCGGACTGACACTATAAATTGCGTTTAGTTAGTTCACGTCAAAGTGTACTTAGCATACTGTAAGCAGTGACTCGATGCCTTACGACCATAGGCACGGTTGTAAACGTAGGGAACGAAACGCGGCGTTCCTTGCCGCCAGACAGTTGAGTCCACTTCCTCAACCCACTCCGGAGGGACAGGTGAAAAGGGACCGTGCCGCCCAACTCGGACATGAGTCAGTATCGGCTGCTCCTGTAACCATCTTATTTGTATCTCCGTGTATCCTAATTCATCCCTCATATCATCCTGTGGTGAAAGGATTGTTAACAGTCACTGCTACAGGATTCGGCAGGGATAACATCCACTTCTGGACAAATGAAGCTCACTTGTGAAATTGCCAGTTTGGCATAGGTCAAGCTCGCTACATCTGGGTAAAACCTACTACGACACCCAAGAAGCAATAATAAGTACGTACTAGCCAACACCCGTCTCTCGCCGTCTATTTAATCTAGACCACCCCGCTTTTGGTCAAGCGGACAAAATCCTCAACCATCGTGCCTAGTAGCCTATCCAGGCACGCGTCACACCACTTTCCTCATGTTTTCAGCTAATGGAGTCCTGCTTAAGGGGGAAGCCCAGAAATCATCTAATCTGATGTCTTTTTTGTATGCCTTCATTTCCTCTAAGACAAGTTTCTGAGAAAAAAAGACATCTGTATTCTCTGTCAGCACTCTAAAGAGTACTAGCAGAAAGTAAGTTGCAATTCAGGAGAATATCTAATGATGCTGTTAGTTGCTTTAATACTGCTTCTCCTGTGGACACCACTTTGTAAGGATTCAAGAACTACAAGGCTTCTGTTAAAGGGTATTTAAGTGGACACCGCTCTAAAAATTTTGTCACTTCAAACTGTAGGCATGTTTGACACTGCTAAGGAAACTGGAGCAATTCCTTTTCTTTCACCCCTTTACATTTCCTTAAAGCAGCACAAGTGGCATATCCGAGATCAAAATCCTAAGCATTTTTCAGCTTGCTGCAAAGGCCATTTTCTTTTTTTGAAAAATCTATTTCTTGCAACGGCGCAGTGGTCATGATATATTCTTTCACAATTCTGTCCATACAGGTCTTGAGTAAGTATATCAGGATAATATGAAGAAATGGTACTAACGGAGCATCAGACTGGAATTCTTTGAGAAAGGGTTCCAAATCTTCAGCAAGTGACTGAAAGATGTAAGTTTTGCTTGAAGTTTATCTTGTAATGCTTTTGAAACAACTTTAAAGGTTGAAAATGGCTAACCATTGGTGTTTCAAACATGTTCAACGTATTTATTCAAATGGGGCAGAGTTGACTGGACCCTGTTAGACACTTCTACATTTTCAACCCAGCAACCAGTGCAGAACTTTTTTGGGAACTCCAATGAATTTGTCACAGCTGTGTAAACACCACTGTGTGTTAGGTTCTCTTTAAACAGGTAGTAACAAGCTCGGAAAAATGAAAACAAATCCCAACCTGTCTTCTTTATGCCAGTTTTGAATGCTCCATGAACAACATGAAGACCAAAGGTCCCTACCTCCAGCAACTGTGGCCCTTCTGTGGTATACCGCTGTTCTTGCTTAAACAAGCTAAGAACTTTCTTTAAACCTTCCTTTATCCCATTCAATATATCCACGGTTCTTGATTGGCAAAGGAAAATGGAAGAAAAATACCGCACTGACACCTGGTTCTTAGTTTCATCCCAATAATGGATGTTGTTTTTGGGATACTTTGTTGAGTCTTGTCGAAACCAATTACATAATTGTCGCAACTGTTAATGACACCTTGCAAAGTCTTTTTAAAGTAAGCTAGACCATAAACAATGCTGTAGGTTATTTTGTATTTCTTTAACTTCATTTAAGAAGCTATGGGCACTGTCTGGAAACATTTTCTTAAAAAATTCCATACTGTGTTCTGCATTTCTCAACGAGTTGTGGTCAATTACAGTGTCGAAGTATTGCAAAACTTCTGCTTCAGTAACTGAATCTTTTATTTTGAATTTGTTTAAGAGACTGGAGGACTGGACATTTTCTTGAGGTGTGAGCCGAATACTAGCTGAAGGCTGAGTTAGAAATGCAGAGGACTATGTTGATGGTGTAGGTGAAACTGTACAGGAAAGTGACACTTGCACGTCAGGTGCTTGCACTGTTGTGGTAGTACTCTTTTTAAAAAATATTCCTAAATTTTCTGACCCTTTTTTAATTTGCTGTATTCTCTTTATGCTTTTTTTCCACTAGCATGACTTACAAGAGCAGTTCTACCCATGAAATTAAAAGCTACTTCTTTTCTGCAGTGTGCAAAATATATGTCCTTGCTGTTTTCCCATTTGCGCCCCATGGAAACTCATCTTTTCCACCTAAACTGAAAACTTGTTCGACTGTGGGTCATTTATATAGAATTATGTGGCTATCTGTAAAAAAAAAAAAAAAAAAACTCCAACGAAATTCATTGAAATTGATTTAACTACTCAAGTCAAACTAATGAATATTTTAATATAGGCCTACCACAAAATATATTTTAATTTCTTAGGAGCTAGTGTGTTCATAATAAAGTGGCCTAAATTTTAACATAAATACTGTAAATACAACAGCAACAATAAACATTTAGGCCTATATATGATTGCAACCTTGTCTAGTGTTATTGAGACTAGTTGTTCCACCAAGACTACTTCCATATTGCCCAAAGTAGTGGGAAGAAATATTTGCAAGTATTAATGTAGCCCATCATTTTAAGACCAATTTTTCCAAGTTATGTACAGTAGGTATCACTTATAAAAAAAATATTTCTTCAAGTATCATGACGAATGATTGCAAGTAAACCAGGGAAAATATTTGTAACCAAAGCTGTTATTCTTTTTTACCGATCATGATACCACAAAAACCAATACCGAAATAAATTATACAAGAAAATATACAGATGATAAATTATTTCAAAACATATACAAAACGTGTGCGGCAACTCATAATCGAAGCTATACCATACTGCAGAAATGGTTTTATTGTTTAGAATGATTTATTCAAAATCATTCATTTTATGGCATTGACAAGTAAAATGTGTTTTATTATTTTTACAATAATGCGATTATTTGCTGCAGTCCTATAATGTATTATTTTATTGACATGGCAAGCACAAATAATAGTGTGACGAAATAATGGTATATTTTTGCTCCAGTAGATACTGAGAATTTTAAGTTTTCATTTGTACAATTCTGAACAATAAATTTCCAAAATTATAAAGTGAAGGAAAACAACTTGAGCATAAAAAGAAAACTTCTACGTGTACTGTGTTAAAAAACATAACCTACGCGATCGCTCTGCTTTTTTATTGAAGGAAGGGTATTTCTTTAACAAAACTAACGGTTAACTTGACAAACCTCTGCAATGTAGGCCTAACACAAAAATTGAGGCTTTCACCTGCTAAATTACCCATACTAATGTTCCTATGTTACAAATGAATGTGGAAATTGGGAGGTAGAAAATATTTTTCCCACTAATAAGCACTAAAGACCATTTCTTGTAGAAAAAAAAAAAACGCACATTTCAGAAAGAGAAGCTCACGACCTTAATAAACACAAGAACATGTAAAACTGAGGCAGTGTTCCAACTGGCACTTTTGGTTAGCAAAATGGTCACGTGGCCCGTTTTGTCTACAATCTACGACTTACTTTTGAAATTAATTAGTTTTTTGCATTTTGTCAACTTCAAGGCTTACAAATCACCACCATATTAGTTTTGCCTGTTTGGAATAAACAAATTTGTTGTGTACTCACAATGATTATTTCACAAAGAAAGTTGCTGAAATTGTTATGAAATAGTTATTTTCTCATGATACAATTTTTGTTAAATCACAATTTCGCATAATATTTGTTTTATATTGTTTATTTTAAATTTTAAACATCCCTCTTAACAACTTTCGTGAATAATTGCTATTTATTTTAACAGTTGACATGTAATTTTAGAATACTGATAACACGAAAATAATAATAGCATGGCATACTAGACAGTTGAATGTCGTGCTGTTCCGACTAAACCTTATAAAATACTAAAATACAAATTATAAAAAATTAAGAATTAAACGAGTTAGAACACTGCTTCTGAAGAACCTTACCTTATGCTTGACTAGACGATCTTCTTTGTATGGTTGCCATTTCATTTATTTCACATTCTGTCAAGAATAGGTGAAACTGCATATTCTTAAAAGATGAAGCACCATGCCATGTACGTGAAAACTTCCTCCACACTTGGTCAGCAAACTCTAATCACAGCGCGGACTGTTGTCACTATCACTTTGCTTACCTTTATTACGTGAGCATACAGTACACACACATGCACTGCACAGAATGAAAGAAAGGATGCCTTACCATAGATACTCTTCTCACAGTGGCGTGGTATGATCTGTTTCCTCTCTCCCCGCCTGTATCATCATTTATCACTAATGGTGCACGCTGCAGAGAGAGAGCCTACACTTTTTCTTTTGCTAGATAACTGCTTCCCCTCTCAAAGGGGTATAAGGGAGGAAGGAAGATGCACAGCAGAGAGACAGAAAGAGGGTGAGAGAGGATGCTAAGTAACCACTTCCGCACTCGTCAGGTGTGTAAGGAGAGGTTGCAAGCCAGACTTACTGTACGTCGCACCATGATGCAGACGTGTTGGGTTGCAGTAACTGCCCATTTTGATAAACTCTGCTACACAAAACTCTCAAAACCATTTAAAAAATTTTGGCTTTTTCCAGGTTTATTACTGGCTGTAACAAACTCCCAACAGTTTCCCGATTTTCCCGGCTAGTAGACACCCTGACAATGTTTCTTTTTTTAACTATGCATACAATTTTGTTTTTAAGTGCTGCTGAATTTGAATTGCATTGGTTCTTTTGAACACTTTGATGTGCCATGGACAGCGTCATTGCCCACTCTAGCCTTGCCACAGCCGGGGTCCCTTCCTAAAAAGAAATGTTAAGCCATATATACCACAGGTTGCTCTTGAAGCCAGGGTTGGCTTGACCCAGATGATGCATTCTATTGGACCCCAACCCATCGACCATGTACTGCGTTTACCCCTTTGGCCGCCATGGGGAAATGAGACACCAGCTTCAGTCATCTTCACCGTCTCTCTCCACGACCTCTCTGCTACCCTCCTCCCTAACACCTTTTCCCTTTCCACGCTGGCCCTGTGCTCTGGGTATATATAGAGGCTGCAGCCCACAGTTAGAGTCTCTCATGAAGCTGAGTTGTAGGATGTTACTCTGCCCAACCAGGCACCAACTTCTTCAGCCACCGCTGACTCTTAGTACTATCATACTCTGCCCGACCACACACTGATGCCATAAGGTCCCGATATATCCTGTTTCATCCGCAGAAACTCAAAAATTCTTGCAAGAGTAGTCATGAGCCGCAAGGTCTGTTCCTACCTCACCTCCAGGGGGAGCCATCTCTACATGGTTCTTGGATCTATGGTGAAATTCCGCCTTCCTAGGAACACGAGAGTGATATCCTCCCCTTGGCTGTTGCGTGGGTCTGCTGGCGACATCTCGCCCAGCCAACGTACTTGCTGGAGACCAGCAGTTCAGACCTACCTGCCCAATCCACCTGCCTACCCAATCCACCTGCCTACCCATACTTCCTCTCACGCCGTGCATATCCCTATGGTATGTCTGCCGTTTTGAAAAAAAAAAAATTTAATAATTTTTTTTGCAGATATTACCGATACTGATACTTTGTGGCCAATCTCACAGATAGTGCCGATACAAATCTTTAATTCTTAATTTTTATATGGTATCTGAGTAACATTAAAATACCCCCAAACTTAACTTTTTCTGTTTCCTTCCATGTGAGATTAAGTATTATCATACAAATATGCAAACTTACAGGCTCATTTTTTCATATTTGGCCACCAGGTAACTCAATTTCAAGCATCCACTATTTAAATTAGACACACAGAGAAATTATATAATTGTGATTTTTTTTCCAGGAAGTACAGCAGATGCAATTTAGAGTTTTATTAATGCATTTACACAATTTTTAAAATAGATGGCAAGTGTTCACCCAGTATTTTTACTGCTGTGCATTATTTCTAATGTATTTGTTATAAACATTCGTAGACCTAACAATCATGATGAATGGCCATCTAAAAAAGAATGATGCGTATGCGCATGTAAACATGTCCAAGAGATTTATTTCTTCTTATAAATAAAATATTTTTTGTTTCAGTAACAACCTGTAAGTTAGAAAAAGAAACTTTGATTTAACTCTTGCTAATTGTGTGTTCATAAATCGGATCATTGAGGTAACTAGAAACGTAATAAAAGTTGTATACAAACTCTATCTTCACTTCAAAAAACCCCGTACTAGTGCCAACCCACCACAAACAGGGTAGAATACTATGAAATTTTAGGGTACAGATGTGATCAAGATGGCATCATGACCTTAATCACAGGCATGTATATTGTGCTATGTGCTGTCAGCTACTTTGATGAGCAACATTCTTGGGTAGGTCTCCACTTTTACTGTAAATAAAATGAGCTGATTTCATTATAAAATTTCACCATTTTGTCAAAAAAAATTTAATTTAGTCAAATTTTGTAGCAAAAAAAGCATGCTTTATTATTATAACATGAATTTGTTGTGTTTATAATGATTTCACTCAAACTAAATAGAATTACATCACTCGCATACCTACTGCTTTTGTTCATTTGTAGATAACAATATTTTAATTAAATCCTGTGCAGTTAAATAATACTCCAACACAAATCCACAATCTAACTACAAAATACTAGTAATTAGTTTATTATTGGTAAAAAAAAATACTTCTTACATAGTAAACACGTTTCTACAAAGGTCGCAGAAACCTTTTTTTTTTTTTTTTTTTTTTTTTTCTTGGCAACATGAAAATTGTACAAATTTACTTCCAATGCAGTTGTCTTTTTATTTTTTACTAACAACCCACCCGTGCACCGCTCAGGTGCGATTTACAAATATGGCTTTGTTTAGATTTACAGCAGGCATTTACACTAAATACTTAAGTTAACTAACATAGGATTAATACTGTGTTGTTCAAAAAGTCTTTGTAAGTGAATCCTTATTTTTAATCAAATTTTAAACGACAAAAGTTGGTTACTGTGGATCATCCTTAAAAGATAAACATAAGATGGTAACGTGACTTGAGAAAGGAAAACCACAGCAACATGTTACACAAAATTGCTTCTTATCAATGTGCACTTGTAGAGCCATGGCAGGCGTGCACACTTTTCCTTGTACAGTAGAGAAATTATTTTCTCATGCATGACATATTGGGGCAAGCTCTAAAATGTTTACATTTTACACGTGCATGAGGAAGATGAGGGCAGGGGGGGGTTGTTGGTTTTATTATTAATATTATTCTTTCCCTTCCTTCCTGCCTTTAAGAATTAAAATGTTAAAATGTAGTGTATGTTGATAAATTTTTTTTTGAACATTTTTCTCCCAATATCTCGTATATAAGCCATACCCCACTTTTTTTTAAATTTGAATGTGCTGCCTACACAAAATACAGTATATACCTAAACCTTCCTCAAGAAGTTCTCTAAATGATGGTGAAAACAGCATCAAAATCCAAGTAGTTTAGAAGCCTTAGCCGAATACACAGACACACGACCGGGCGAAATTCACACACGTGACCAAGTGACTTTGTTTTATACTATGTTTAGATAGATGCCCACCACTAACACTATAAATCACTGTGCATACGACAGAGTATTTAAGCATGTGTCTTTTCCCACCCACGCAATGTTTACTGCAGTTTTGCACACAGATTCAGCAAGCATCTCAATTGATTTCAAGTGATTATCATGTCTCATATCTTGTTCTTCATTGTTCTTGTGTATGTTCATAATGCTTTTGTACTTGTTTGTACAGTCTAACATGAACTTCAACATGATTAGTACCTTGTGTTACCGATCTTGTTTTTAAAAGTAAGTATTGAGAGAAACACACTAGCGTCCTATTAGTCAGTGGTTGCGTGGGGGGTCTTTTACTATTTACAAAAATAATATTTAATACGTTTTTTATTTTTAGTGTTAAGCAAATCCATTATATTAGCTTAATTTCAATTGGGGATAATATTTTATTTCATTTATATTTGATTGATTTTGAGAGATAATTATCTCTGCGAATTCCATTCATTTTACTTACTGAGGATCTTCTTACATTCACATTTCTCCGGCCTCACAAATACCCTTCAGCCAAGTTGTCAACGCATTTCCGGGCACTTAACTGCACATGCTTATTCTTTCTGGATGTGTATTTTAACACTCTACTTTTCTTTTGTGTGTCGCCATCTCATCTGGCTGCAAGCCTTGTTTTCATTTTGCGATGTCCTTCAAGCGCTATAGATTTTCATGTTGCATCATCTCTTTTCACGCTCTGGCTAGACGTGAAAGGCATCAAAAACTGCAGTTTGAGTAAACTCATGCCATCTAGCTGCAACCACCGAAGCTCAGCTGCGTACTTATATTTAGCGCTCACTGCGGATCAACCAGCATTCTTCATTCCACTGGCTAGCTGTGAACATCTGACTTGATGACATGCAACTTCAGGCTGCACTTGTAATCAAGATGTAGTTTCATGGATGTTCATTTTACTTCTCATCATGTAGTTTTGATGCGCTACAATGTATCTTAGTGCTGGTAGGCTACATTAGTGTAGTTTTCAATCTCCGTTAAGGGTAGGTGTTGTTCTACTGTTTTCCTGGCCCAGTTTCGCAGTAACTGTGATTTTTGTATTAATCCATGCCCAACCTTTCTAGAGGTCACAGTTTCGCATCACCGATCACAGCTTGGCAGTCCCATTTCGCTGTATCACTGTTAACTGAGTACCAGTCTGTATCGACCTGTAGTATGGGAAGACTTGCAGCTTCGCAGTCTAACCTGGTAGCTGTGGCGGAGTACTAGTGACTACCGTCACTTTCGCCGAAGAACGGCCATGGAGTTTTCTGCTTTCATCTCTGCGCCGGCAATCTCCACTTCATTTTAATTTGGATTGTACCCACAGTTTGTGAACATCCCACAGTTTGAATTTTCAACAGTTTGTGAACTTTCAAATGTAAAAAAAATAAGGGAGTCAAATTTTAAAGGGAAAAATTTGCTCATCATATACCTGGCGGCTTACTTAATATTTTATATTTACTAAAAGATTAATGTCTGGCATTTAAATATGCATATACAATAAATCTTATTTGTAAGGGGCCCAACCTTTTTTGTTGCTGCTATTAAATAAGTTTTTGTCATGTCATTCATATTCACTTTCTTATGTCCGCAAAAGGTAGGTTAGCTAGTTAGGTAGTTAAGTGGGTGAGCAGGTGGGTGGGCTTAACATCCTGTCAACGGCGAGGTCATTAGAGATGGAGCAAGTTGCTCAGGTTGCTCAGGGAAGAAGGATTAGAGAAGGAATCGGCCATGGCCTTTGTTATTCACCTGGAGTGATTTCGGAAAACCAAGGAAAACCAAAATCAGGATGGCCAGACCAGAAATCAACCTCAGGTCCTCCCAAATGAGTCCAGTGTGTTACCACTGCATCACCCTGCTCAGTGGGAGGGTTAAGGATATTCTTCTGTGCATATCATTTTATTCGTGAAGATGGTTTCTATTGAATAAATTAATATTTTGTTTTAAAATATTGTTGATTTTATGCCGGATACAATATTAAACACCAACTT
Source organism: Dryococelus australis (assembly GCA_029891345.1). Lineage (NCBI taxonomy): Eukaryota > Metazoa > Arthropoda > Insecta > Phasmatodea > Phasmatidae > Dryococelus > Dryococelus australis. The sequence continues at coordinate 117,936,210 of CM056999.1, read as the reverse complement.
TATGGTGCAAAACTACCTTTATTCACAAAAGAAAACTTCTCTACATATAGTAATTCCTCATTTAAGTTTATTGCATAACATTTTTAGGCAAAACCATTTGCTTTGAAATACTAATGATAGGTGCAATGATTTTGAGTGACAGCTCATCTTGACAAAATTTCTACGATCACCAGATGCACTTTACTTGCTCTGCCACCAGGCATGGAAGGGGAGAGAAGCAAGAGCGTGAGACAAAGAGAGATGATACCCTTTTTTATTTTATTTTTCCCCCTAGACGATAGCTTCCCCTCTCAATGGCATGTAAGGGGAGCAAGAAAGGTGCGTGGCTGAGAGGGAGGGCGCAAGGTTGCCATGTTGGTTGCTAGGTAACTTCTTCCCCTCTTGTCAGGCGTATAAGGGGAGGGAGCAAGCCTGACTCACTATGTGGCAGAGCAGTGATAAATGGCAGTGTACATGACATATTTCATATTATTGCTAGATTTTTGCATAAACAACCATCTTAAAAAAGATTATTGTAGGAAATCTTAGGTGATGTGACCAAAAGATATTTTGATTGACGCAATATTTGATCAATGAGAAAAACCGGGTAACTTTATCATTGTTTATATAGGAATTTTGCCGGGACCAGTGAAAATTAACTGTGGATATGGTTTATCAGTACATGCATTTTCGGTACGTCTAGAGTCCACTGTAGTATGTCCAAAGGAGGACTCAAGCATATATCTTGGGTAGTTTCTTTCAGATCGTGGATGATGGAGAAACTTATTTCTTTACAATGGCGAAAAATGTGTTTGTGAGATGTGCTGCTTTCCTGGCGTATACACCTTGCATATACATTTTTTTTAATAATAGAAATTTTGTGCTGTTATAAATAAAGGAAACGAAACCAAAATGTAATTTTGGTTCTGTTCTGATCCTGAAGTGTTAAATATGTAAATATACATTTTAGGGATGTGGCACTTTATTCCACAATTCTTAAGGATTCTTAGAATTCAGAATCGAAAGGTTAGAAATCATGGCATTAAAAGAGAAAAACCAATTACACATACCTAGAGCTGTGCCACTTCACAAAATTATGCCGATATGCTGAATCACAGATGTGCCTATTCTGTAATGCTGATTTCACCATGTGCCGCCAATGTATGAAAAAGCTTTTAGGTTACTATATTGCAATGTACCCAATGGTGTTGGTGAAGTGCAACACAATTAAAATACATTTTAAAACTTATTTTAGTTTAGTGTCTAAGAAGTAAATAGATAAGTAAGCGTGTGTAAGGTGGTTTACACGTTTAGGTGCTGTTGACAGTCAAGTGATAGACTTGAAACAAAGATGATGGATTGATATTATATATGTATTAGTTCTGCAATAAACAGGATTAATGTTACAGTCGAACCCCGACATAACGAACATGTAGGTAATGAAAAACAACTATCTAAAGTAAAGGTTTTCAGGAACCATCAAAAAATTCCGAAAATTTATGAAAAGGATAAAATATTCTTGCCAAAATGGAATAAAATGCAATGAAAAGCTAATAAAAACACATTCAATGGTCTATGGAAATAATATGAAGGTATTTCTATGTAAGTACCCTGAAACCATTTTTGAAACATGCACAAAAACAAAAGGTTAAACTCAGTTTAAAACTACGGCAGCGGTGATTTAAGTTGGTGCGTGCCTAGCGAGTAAGACTTCGCATGACAACATCCTGAAGGGCTTCTTTGTTCTTCATACCTCCCTCCCCACCGCAACCTTTCCCTCCCTCAGCACCTAGTTACCATCCAACCACAAGCGCATAGCAACAGCGTAGCCAATAACAGTGCCGGGTACAGATCCTTCCTACTTACATACGTACCAACCCACCCATAAGTGTACAGGAAAATCGGAAGACGTGGTTTTTAATGATTCATTACTAATCACCATGAAGAACTAAATTTTATTTGCCTTATTTATTAATTTTTGTCTAAAAATTACAAGGTTTGTTTACAGAGAAATATAATTAATTACTTCATAAGAAAGACATTTGCCACATGCGCAAGGTGTTGCCAACATGTAGATAGTAGTGTGGAGGGTTAAATTGTTTCACTCCTCCCGCTGCTTCCCCTTCTCTGTTTCTCCCACCATGAACACACTGCCAGTCGATAATCTTTCTATTCACTCTCACCTGATTGAGTTTATTCAGGACATTAAAAATTTTGCTTGCATTCTGTGTTGGTTATATATAGTATTTTGAGATGTTATATTCTTTGTTTAAACAAGTTAAGGTGAAGCGTTTTTTTTTATGTATTATTTACAGTGACTAATACAGTAATTCTGCTTTTAAAAATTCCCAATTTTATTGTGTTTATTAGTTAAACTTTGAACACAGATAATGCACAGCTCTTGTTATACTCAACATGAAGTCTAATAAAATTAGAAGTTGTATTTTATTGATATACGAGTCAGAACCATCGTCTACTGAAATTTCAGATGTATGGAAATTTTTTGACAGTCCCCTGAAAAATGGTAGATAGAGAGTCCACTGTACTTACTTGATAATCGCAACCATCTATATAAAAAATAATATTGACAAATAAGCCAACAAAAATGTGTGACGCATCAAAAATAAAAAATAATATTTATGAATTTTCACTTTTCATCACAGTAGTTGTAGAAATTATAATAAACTAGATAAATGTAAACATGGGTTTAACAGGTGAGGCATATTGTTTTCTTATATTTATATGGAGCAGAATGTACACAAATTGTTAAATAGAAATTTCTATCAGGTGCCTTCAAAACTGGTCAGTTAATTATAAACTTACTGCGTACTGTACTGTAGTGTTGTCAGCAAGTAAGTGTTTGAAATGTCAAGTTCCTAAATTATATTTGCCTGATGTTTGTACATGCTTACAGACAAAATAACAATGGATTCTTCAACGTACAGTAACAAATGTACAGTTTATATTTCAAACCTATAATTATTATATCAAACTTAATTTTTGTGAACATGTTATGATGTAACTTGATTTACACACAATGGCTAACAATGGAAATCCTGTACATCATGTATTTTTTTAATGGCAATATGCCACATGTGCTACTTGTATCGGTTGTCAGTTTAGCTAAGTAAACTGGCTCCCAGGTGTTTGTCATCACTCTGTACTCCATACACTGTTCACCTCATTACCAAATGTGGCTTGATTCCTTCCTTTTCTTTCACCTGTTAGCAATTCTTTTCCCTGCCATAATCTGATTCTTTAAACTAAAATGAATTATTCTTCAACTTAAAGGGGGCATGGTGGTGGTGGTGCAGTTAGACTATTCGCTTACCACCAAGGCGAACCGGGTTTGATTCCCGGCAGGGTCGCCTCCGAACTTTTACATGTGGGACTCTCCTATTTCCCTTACCCTTGCATTCTGTTGCTACTCTATACTCATCTCACTTCACCCTTATTGGCCCTTAAGACCTCATTAAGTCCCCCCCCCCCTCCCCTAAATCTCTTCACTGACTCTTTAAATTGTTTGCTGGAATAGGCTATCTGCAATTCAGAGTATTCAGTTGCCCTCATAATTATATCATTCCCTTCACCAACTCTGTAGCATTGTAAGGATGATTATAAGGACACAAGCACTAAGAAGGACAGCGATGGACTCGAGCCTCCTGAATCTCTGGCAGAAGTTTTTCTTATTTCTACAAGATTTTTTAGCCATTGTAACTTAAAAATTGTTGCAAGTTTTTCTTAGTTTCTGTACACTTAACCAGGGTATGCAAATTGTTTAAGAATAACCATACATATTAAATTTACTTTGTAGCATAAGGAAGGTGGTTTTTGTTTTGGGGCTTGCTATTTGCTTGGTCATCCCACTAGAACCATTTTTTTTCCCCAATCTTCCAGTGTCCTTCCCACCCCATCCACTTCCAGAGCTATTGTTTTCTAAATGAATTTTCAACCATATTATCCTGTTTCTACTTGGTCTCTTCCATTACCCATGTACATATCACTTCCTCATCAAGTACTTTATAGCTGTGGTCAGATTGATATGTTAGTGCCCTTACTGTAAACCATGCTGCTGCTCTTTCCATTTCTTTATCATTCTATTTTTACCGCCATCATATTTATTTCTATGAATTCTCATGCAGACGCACAACTTCTTTTAACTCTCACTTAGCTATATTGATACTCTTCTCTCCCCTTCCTCTTTTCTCTTTGACTTGAGCAGTCATCCCATTCTTCTAGTCGTGTGGAATATTTCATTTAAGAACATTTGTTCCATGTAAAGCTAGTTTGTTGCTGCCCCTGCCATCGCAATCAGTTCTATGGTCGCATTAGCCTTTCCTTTACTTTTATGAATTTCATCTTCTCTTCATGTGATGAAACCACCACCCTCTGTTAGTTAAGTAAAACTCTTGTAAGACATTTTTGATAGGACTAAAAAAAATCTACGTTTTTTTTAACCATGAGACTTTTTAAGTCATTACTTTTTTCATTACCGAGTCTTTTTCTTTGCCCTATACCAAAGGTCCTATTAGTTTCCTTTATCGATTGTTGCACTTTTATTTCCCATCATGGTTTCTCCTTGTATTTTGATTATCACTGATTCTGCCATAATACTTCTGCAGCTGTTGTTGAGCTTCTCGTAAACCTTTTCTATTTCTGTTCTACTCTTACAACTTATTATTTATTTTTGTGCAGATGTAGAAAGGTGACATACTTTGTTACAGAATTATGGAGATGACTCGTACCTCGCACAGGCTATGCCACTGCTAATGAAAGTATCTGCACTGAGCAATCACAGTGCACTATTTGTCCGAAAGTCTGCCCTTGAGTGCAGTGAAACGCTGTACCAAGAAATCTTCAGATGGGGACAAGAAAAGGACAAAAACATTGATCTCATTAACAGCCTCTTGGTTCATTTAGGTCTCCTTAAGGTAAAACTTTGCATGTGACATATAATAGTAATTGATTCTGTACAGTGAAACTCTTTATAACGCTTGGTATTGTTGGTGATGTTGAATATTCTATTTATGTACTATAACTTTGATTTCAATGAAATATTTAATTACAGTAGAACCTCCCATAACAAATATTCCATATAACAAAATACTCTATACAACAAATTATATATGGTCCTGCAAACATCTGTAAGAAGAATGCATTTTTAACCTCTACGTACAGAAATACATTTGTGAGCGTAAAAAAAAAAAAAAAAAAAAAACTAGTTAGTGTACTGTTCAAAATATGAGCGAGGGGGGCACTAACGAGGACATCTGTTACTTTGATTCTCTCCAAGTAGTTCCGGGTCTGTTAGGTTGGGGCTTTGAGCTGGCCAGTCCATTTCCGGAACCCTATCATTCACAAACAACTCGCAAATAGACAGTGCTTTATGACAAAATGCATTGTCGTGTTGAAACACACAAGCTGTCATCTCTGAACTGGTCTTGTACAGTTGTTTACATATCGCTGCTCAAAATGTCAGTATAGCCTTTCATCTTTAACGTGTTCCATAGTATTATGAGAGGACCAAGTCCTTTCAATAAAAATCACCCCCAGTCATCCTACCTCTACGGAATTTCACAGTGGTCACTATACAAGCCTGCGTGTAACATTCACCACACCCAAACCCTCCCATTGGACTGCCACAAGATGTGTACACAGGGACTAGTAGAGTAATATTCATATTGCTTGCATGATTTCCCCTCCTTCTCCAAATTTTCTTAAATGACTAAACTATATTCAGTATATGTACAGGATAAAATATATAATTGTAGTTACAAAATTTTGTGATAATGGAGGTTGTGCGAACTCGTTTTGAAGTCTTGAGAAGTAGGCCTACATAGATGTGGCAAAATATATTCCTGACACATCTTTTAGACACTGAAATTTTTTAAAATTCTGTTGTTTTACAATTGATGCACAACGTCGTTTCAACAATTATTAAACAACTTCTACTCATCATGCACATGACTTTGCTGCTTGATTCTACGGAGTTTCATTGTTGTCACGCATCATAATACGTCGGGAATCGTACTATCTACCCAAGGCAAAAGACGGATGCTCCACGCCAGATTGTATTATTCACCGCCGAGCCACTGAAGCTATGCATCGAGATCACCCAAGTACTCCAGCATGCTGCCAGATGACACTACTAGTACGATCGCCAAGGCATGAACCTGGATCCAGTGCCGGCCATTGACATCACGCCAGGGGAGGATCTATGTCTCGTCTACCCCATCTCCGACGCCAGCCAGGGTATAAATAGTGGGCCGCATCTCCTGTAATGCCAGTCTGTTACGTTCCTTCACCGTACTCCTGTAGCATTGCAGGTTATGTATTTTTTTAACAGTTGTTATAATTAATTTTAAATCTGATTTTTGGATAAATTCAGTTTCTTTTGTTAGTGAGTGTAATGTTAAATTTTTCTTTTTTGCCATATGGAGCTGGAACAGTTTATCAATTTTAATTTGTGGCCATATTCAAGTGGTTATCAGTAGTACATTTCGAGAGTCCCAGTTCTTTTGTAGTTTCCCGATAGTAAGCTGTTTTGGATTTGGAGGACGAGTAAGTTCTCTGCAAGGCACTAAGGTTTAGACAATAGTAAGGATTTGAGACTCTGGGAATTTCAATTTTTAGATTTTAGCTAGTAGAGGGAATAGCTGCACGTGTCGAACGGAATAGCTAGGGCCTTTGTCCTTGTACCAGATGAGTCATCTAGTAGTAAATAATGTAAATCTTAAGTTTACCAAAACTTAAGAAATAATTATAGAGATAATTTTAAAATTTTTGAAGGTAATGTTATTAAAACATTTTCAACAAACAGTATTGAGTTGTGTAGTTGTATTTGTGCTTGTACTTTTGATGTAATTAAGAACACATTTGATGCACTCCGGCCCTTTCTACCTCTGGCTATTAAAATGTTTACGCCCCACGTTAGGAGCCTAATTGATGCATTCTCCGCTGTCTATGGCTAATACTTACGCCTGCCTTTTTGCCAGTAGGACTTATGGATAAGGGGATATATTCTGCGACTTTGAGTGTTGATTCCCTCCTCTATAATATGTTAAGAGAACTTCCTCCAGAAGTGTCGCTGGGCTCACAATTGGAATTGCCTGGCAGGGTTGCAGATCTGCCCATATTGGGATATCTAGAGGGACACTTACTCGGCGGAGGATTGGTATTCCAAGGAGGGGAATCAAACCCCAGGTTGAGTTTGACCACATATACTTCCCTCCCAAGGAGTTTGGTCCTGCTCACCGTAAAAGTTGCCAAAATGTGTGATGCCAGTTGTTACTAAATAAATAATTAAAAGGAAGGAGATTTAATGGGGATAATAAATTAATGAAATGATTATGGACTAAATTCTCCTGGCAGTTCGGCTCAGTCTCTCGGATGCTGCCTGGGCTATTATAAGGAGCTGACCTTGTCGGTTTCCTTACTTGAAAAAAAAAATGGCACAATCGTATCAACTTTACATGAACAAGCCAGTTTTTGGGGAATGTGAACAGTTATCAGCTTTCCAACGGTGGTATGTATTTGGCACGTGTTGGTCGAACTACTGCGGGTGGGACACGGTCGTGGTGGAGGGCTAGGTTCGGTGTTCCGTGTCTTGTGGCTCTAGATTGCTTAAATATTCTAAATCAGGCCAAGGCCAGTAAATACCTAATAACAAATCTAGAATTGAACTACAGTCATCTGTTATAGGGGTAGTTCATTGAGCGGTTGATTAAGGGGCTTAGAAGGTTGAGAGCTCTGTGGTGCTTTGCTGGACGGGCTGGGAGTTACAGTAGTAGTAGGTAGGCAGGCTTAGCTCTCTGTAGTGCCTGTCGGGCTAAACTGCGAAACTGGTTACTGCGTCTTCCTTCTTTCCAGGGTGTTAGTAACACTGCTATTTAGGGAAGCAAATAAAAATACACTTGGCTTACAGTTATCAGTCTTAATTAAAAACGATGCACTCCAGGTCTACTCAGTGTAGCTCAAGCCCTCCTGGGTTCAGTCTTCTTCAGACAATCCGAGGAAATGAGCAGGTTAGACAATCTGGATAGCCGTGAGCGTATCTCTAAGTAGGCGTAGGCATTCCAAACAATACCCATGTACTCTCACGTCTTGTTCAGACTAATGCCTTTTTCAGGCGCCAGAAGTCTGAAGTACATTCAGTCCACTCGTGTCCATCCCGGAGCGGGTGGCTTTGAATTAAAGAGCCACAATAGTAAGTGATAAAGATTCCACAAATACCATTTAAATGATTGAGAATAAAATTATTTGAATAACAGGGAATTCAATTTTAACACAATGATATTTATTTGAGTACTTTTGAAAGGCATGGGGCTGTATAGTTCTGTACATGAACAGAAAATTAATTTAAATTTTATTGACATTACGTCAGTTGAAGGCGAACCTATGGGTGAGAAAGAAGTTTGAATAAATAAATTCAAATTTCTAAATTGCAAAGAGATTGTTCGTAGAGAAGTAGTAGTCCAGAAGGGTTGATGGACGACCTACTACCGTGGAGTTTTGACGGATTGAACTCTAGGTTAAAGGAACAGGTGTGGGACGTCGTTATACCTCTGGCTGCCGGAGTCGTTGTGGATGTCTGGGCCTCGTAACAGATCTAGCTTCTTTCGCAAGGGTGGTGACCACATGTCTGCTTTTGAGTGGACAGTACAATGTCAATTAATTATCTGCATGTCCGTAGTTGTCCGTAATATGTGGACCAACCCTGTAGCCACGAGATTTATTGCATGCCGGCATGTGACTTCCCCCTAATTAACACGTGATGATGGGGCGAAGTCAAAAAGTAGAGAGCGCATATGCAATGCGTAGGAGTGTGATATGCGTCAATCTCCCATGTTCTGAAGCCAAGGTCTGTAAAAGGGGAGGTTGACCCAAGAAGGGGCAAGGGGCAGAGGCGTGACGTAGCCTGCAGCCCTCCCAGGCAGCCTGGCCTGCATTCCTCGCGAGCAAGCTATTTGTTGTGTTGACGACGGCCAAGTGTTGTCTGTTGTTTGAATAGAATGTATGATGCCAGGTACAAGGTGTGCTGTTGCAGTTTGCAACAATGGTTTAGATAAAACAAAATTGCACTGCAATTTAATTTTTTATACCATAGATTTCCAAAGGATGTGCGGAAAACGGAATGGACCTTTAAATGTAGAAGGGAAGACAAATTCAACCCAAATCCAAATACATCTTACACCTGCTATCAACCCTTCGAAGAAAATGTTGTGTTTTGAAACAAGTTTTGGAAGACAAATATATCCGGTATCGATATGTAACCATTCCCAAATCATTTAGACAGTTATAATAGACAGTAAAATAACTTTTAGCAGCATTATAATTGTTATCATGGACTCTGGGGTCATAACAATGTTTTTTCTTCTTCTTCTTCCAAACTAACAGGGAAACTGTTTTCTTTCGAATTGAACGATGAAGTAACACTACCACATTGAAAAGTTTTCTGTAGAATTACGGGCAAGTACTGGTAAAAATGTATCCAGAAACCTCCATGATATTACGAACACACATTTCTTCATAGTAACGAACTTTCCTTGAATTTACAAACCTTTCTGTGTATCTTTTAAATTGTTTTACAGTGACATGCAATGTGGTTTTCCAAAAATTGCATGATGTTGCTTTTTTTCCTTTCAGCCATTTTTATCCTTTAACCAACTTTTCAAATAAATATTGCCATGTAAGTAATAAATACAATGTATATAGTCCTCCATAATCTGAAGTTAAGGTGTAGGGCTAAAATATAACATTTATTGACTATTATTCCAAATGAGAGGGCTTTCAAAAGTGCTCACTTTACCATAAATAGCCTAAACAAGGATGTTGCACTGTGTAACAGAAATAGATGAAATATTTTGCGTCCATTTGTCCTAAAGCAGGATTTTAACACAAATAAAAACGTTTGTAACCTAGCGCCCTGCTCATCCACCTTACTCTTATGCAGAGTGTTGTTAATATTTACAATAATACACATATTTTCAATCTTCCATATGGTTGAAGTATTTGAAGATGCCGTCTGTTACAAAGTGTTTGTGCTATCTTGTGGTGTTTTAAATTACAGCTGTTAAGAAGGCTTTGTGTATCCTTGGCATTGTTTGTTCCCGACACACGAGGCTATGACAATAATCACAGGTAGCTTCGTATTTTGTTACGTACAGAAATAGATTCCATTTTCCGTCGTAACTGATTTGATTTGTGTGCATAAACATTTCATTTCTATAAATATCTCTGTTAAATGGCGGAAATGTGTAACAGTGCCATTCTGTAGAGATAAATTTTCAGCAAAGTTGCTGTAAATATAGTAACAGTTCTTGAATTACAAATGCAGACCACAAAAATATTTCATGAAGCTTCTGTTACACTATTCTTAGTCCATTTCAAAAGTAACTTTAAATAAAAGTTATGAGTTAACTAGATTGTGTTTTTATTACATTTTTATTTAATTATGACATACATTCCTGAGTGTGTCTGTCTCTCGGTGTCTGTCTGTCTGCTTGAAAAAGTTACATTTTAAATACACTATATTCTTAAAATATGTTAATATTTCCCTGGAAGGATGTTTGATTTCAACTGAAATTACCTCTTCGTATTCTGTTATTGTATATGAATGTATTAAAAATAACATCCTTGTAATTGTGTGCCCATATTAGTCGTTTTGGTTTCAGTATTTTTACAGTAGCTCATATGACGTGAAATTCTGGCATTATTTTGAAACAAATCAGCTCGTTCGTTTTTTATAAATCTGTTAAGTCTACGACTGTTAACTAAGCAAAGATATTCAATTTTAATATTTAGCTGCATTTCATATGCTTACAAAACCTTAACTTATAACTGAAAAACATTTTAACTACAGTAACACGAGCGCACAAAACAGCGCGATAATTAATTTTATTGTGAGAGCAGTGCATCATATAAAATGAAACAAGACCTCTGATAGGTGTCCGGTAATGTTTCTTCCCGTACGCTAAAAGTTTCAAGCCATTATCTTTAATGGTTTGGTTGTAATTACAATATATTTTTTTCCTTTATATTAGGCTCATGCGTTGCGTGCTCGGTTCAGGACTGTACGCTACGTCACGAGCAGGCAGCCACTCAGTGTGCAGCAGGCGATTGAGCCAACCTCCCCTTTTACAGACCTTGACCTGAAGCGACGTAGACCCATCTTCAAGCAAGGAAAACTTCTGCTTCATGTCAGGGGGACTTTTCCTCGGTCATTCTTCAGGCTATACTATTGGTTGTTACTCTGGTCTCACGCCTCTTCTGTGCTTGCGTGGCCAGTTCTGCAGCGGGGCCTCTTATCGGGGCGCGTGTAACATCTGTGTCTCATGTCTTCTGGTTAATGGTCTTCTCCCTCTCCTCTCTTCTGCCTTTTCTCTTTCCCTCTGCTGCATGCCTGGGGTGGCAGCGCGTCGTCTCATCTCAGCTGGCCGGCTTTTTTCGCTTCTCAGGAAAAAGTGAGGTAGGGAGGCGGGAGCAGGTCACGTCTTTTATGAACCCTGGCCTTCTAAGTTTGAGTGCCAGCTCGTATGAATAGTAAAAATGGTGTAATTTATATTACAATTGCTTTCTTAATCGAGTCATATTCTTGTTGAATACATAATTGAATTTTTACCTCCTGCGTCGAGATAAGTGTTTCTAGTAAAAGTCCCACTCACAAGGACAAGAAAGGGTATGTTTTATATGGCCCCTATTGGAAACAATATTAACTGGCATTTCTTTATAACAGCAATGTCGCACAGTAAAACCAATTTTATGTGTTAAAAGTTATCCAACGCGAGTTCCTTTTAAGTCTCTAGCAAACATAATTCTAGGTTGTCACCATCATCCCCTGTAGTTAAATAGACATGAAAGAATACATAGTCACTTGCAAAAATACATATCATTATGCTTTTCTCATGGTTAATCTTAGATAGTTAAACAGAAATTGGTAATGTTACTACAACACAAGTATAGAACACATCATGTACAATAGGTCACTGCCTGGTAATAACTGTACAACTTGGGACTAAACAATTCATTCTTTGCACGCTCAATAATTCTTATGAACCAGTTTTCAAATCTTTGCTTATTTAACATATCACGTACGGTATGCCAAATGCCTTTTACTATTCTACTTTTATTGCTTGGACATTTTTATGTTACATTTTGACACATTGGTCTAACAAATTATATATATGCAATATTATTTCAATATTTCATTAACTACTTTTATATCCTCTTAAACTCCATACTCATTCTCTCTTACTTGGCTACTTGTACTTTACAAATCTCAAGATAGAAAATAATTTATTGGTTAATATTGTTGTGAAGTCTTTTCTTGCGAGTTTGTTTTTGTTAGTGTCCGTTCAGTTTTTCATCATCATCCCTTACGTAATTTTAGAATTTTTTGTTGGATTTTAGGAATTTTGAATAATGTTCTAGGTAGGATTATTTTCTTTTTTGTTTTCAATCGCTCGATCAGTTGGTTGTCATTTTGGGGTTAGGTTTGCCCTTTTTATTTGTTCTGATGCAAGTATTTCTTTTTGGTGTTTTGGTAATGGTTTAATAATTTTATTACTAATTCAGGTTTTTGGTTATAATTTTGGAAAGTCGTTTTGCTTTCATTTTGGTGTTAGGGTCTAGGGTCTCTTACCCTTAACATAGTTGTAGTTTGTTTGGGTATTAATTTGTAATCCCTTTTTCAAATTCTTTTTAATTGTTAATTTTTTCTATTAAGGAGCCTTAATTTGCTACTGGAATTATTTGCCTTTAGTGTCGAGTTGAAGTCAGCCTCAGCACTCTTGGTATCGGCTGCAGCTGTGTTCCCCTTCTTGTTTACATCGCTGCATCGGTAACATACTGTCATAATTTATAACTATATAACTAACTGTTTTGTGGTGCACGTGTGCCGTAAGTTCCCGGAGCTATTAGCTGATGGTGATATTTAGAATCAACAGCTGTGCGTTTGTGGGACGTGGTACGGGAAGAGAGGAGGAGTCATGCTGCAGGCAGTGAACAGAGGATATGCAGCTAAGGGGACAAGGGAAGTGGCCTGGTGCTGAGAATGTGTTTGCAGGATGGCCGTACGTGTTCGAGGAGCGCAGTGATTGGCTGAAGGCTGGGTGATTCAAGCAATGATGCCAGGCGCTTCTTTGTTGTTGTAGGTCAGCGGTGTGGGAGGCCATTTTTTTTATTAAGAGCTGTTGAAGGGAGTCGGACTGAACTTGGGCGGGGACTCGAGGGAATTACATGTGAAGTCGCAGAGTCAGAGAGAAGTCCGTTGACAAGGTAGTAGGCAGGCCTGGAGGAGCCTGGAGTCCGATAACATGTAGGCAGTTGAAAAGATAAGTAAATATTGGTTATGTAGTAGTAGTAGTTTTGGGGCTCCAGGAGGTGGCATCGAGTTAAAGTTAAGTATTAGAACTGTATGTTTTACGGTAACTTCGGTGAGGAAAACCTAAGGTATTTTTGTTTGAATATGTGATTCCTTTTGGTTGACACCGACATAAAGTTGAGTTTTTATGGAGTCTGTAGTTCAGGGCCTTAATTGTCAAAATAAGAGTAAAACAGTATCGAGACTTTTCCTATTTGTGTAAACAGACGTCTTCCTCCCATTATTAAATTTGTGTTCCAGTGTTAGTGATGAATGTAAATGGCAAAGCAAGTAAAATGAGTTGAAGTTCATTCATGATTTTGTGTTTTGAGTTTGCTTGATTGGGGTAACAGACCAAGGTTATATAAAAATCGGACATTTTTAGTTGTTTGATGTTTTAAATTTAGAAGATCTATGAGAAATTATTCTTTTGTGGTTCAAATTTTAAATCATTTTTTGTTTAACTAACTTTGTTTTTCCAAAATTATTCCAAATTTTAACAAAAAAATGTGTTTTTTTGTATTATTCACACTTTGAAAATGATACTCATTTATTTTTATATAAATTTTATTTAGTTTTGATTAAATTGTAACTTTTTTTTTTTAAATCTCATCTTTTATTTTAAAATGATTAATTAACTACCCTGCTTCTCCCTTTTTTTCTATGAATCTGATGGTGTTGGAAATCAAAAATATTTGGTATTTGATGCCAGCTAACAGCCAGTGGAGCAAGAGCCCATGACTGCACTCACCACGCACGTGTCACGTGTCCTGCATGTGCGCAAAGAGGCCAATATTTTGAACTCTCACATAAATATTATTTTTCAGTATAAAATGTGCTTTGTATCTGTATTTGCAGGGTTTTAATATGTCTTAAAATGTTTTAGAGTGATTGCTGTTATTTTTAAATTGTTTGGTTACGAAATTCAAAGTGCCCGTGGCACAGAGATTAAGAACACTGATGTTCCGGCTTGAAAGCCGTCATAAAGAGACACTGAAATAGTATGAAAAATTCATAAGAAAGTTATAAAATGTAAAACAGCATTTAATTTAATTTGTGCCATTTTATTTTCTATAATAAAATATTTTACTCTGCGTGCATAGCACTTCCGCTTATGTGAACCCCGTAGGCGGCCATGGTAGGTCCGTGCGACGCTTTTCTCTGGACAGTATGTCAAGGTAAGACACTGTCACGTACGCACTACAACTTTTGTTCACTGATGCTGATTTCAATAGTCAATTTAGTTTACTAGTCAACCTTTGCTTGCATACGTTTTGCCAGCCATTTCTCCAGCATTATGCTTCCACTTTACTAATTTATTTCGCCCTTGTGGCATTTTTAACTTAATCAAGGAGAAGGAGAAAGATGTCTGAGAGGTCACACGACCCGCACGACTTGAATCAGGTGCCATCCGCCTATGTTAGTGGTGTTTCATTGTAATTTTCCATGTTTGAATATTTTACGGCAACATCACGTATAACCACGTGGCTGACCGACACCAAGTATTTGTATACACCATCATTGTGTTTTGAGACCTTATTTATGTAATATTGTATGTGCAATATTTTACTCAGGGTTCCGTGCAATTTCATGTAAATGGATGATTTTTGTACTTGACCACGTGGTCATGTTAATGTTTGATTTTACCGCCATCAGTCATGCTACACACCTGTAATCACTTATATCGTAAAGAGAATAATTTCTCTATCAGCATTATATTTTGTCTGAATTTAATTTGCCATTTTCACAAAGAAATATTGCAATTCTACCTTTACCATGTGGTCCGCTACGAACTTCATCCAGCGCGCCATCTAAAATTGTTTATACACGTGTGTGTTTATTGTGAATACTCATCTCGTGTCCCATCTTGTTTCATATATCTTTTGAGGGTTTATGTAATTTTGTAATTTGTGTCCGATTCAATTACTCCTGTCCTAGCCGGCTCTGTGTATAGGCCATCACTACACTAACCACGTGCTGCTGATGGGCAAGCCCCGGCGAGTTTGCATTAGTGATGCTGAGTAATCATGCGTGTTAATGTTTCATCAAGTGTTTCCATTTGTAATTCACAGTGTCCTGTCTTCAGGGAAAATCAGTCAGTCCACCCTAGCGGCTGTCAGCCCCCTTCCCTTGTGAAGGTTGTGCTTTCACGTACATTGGTGAGATCATCCATCTAGGTGTGCGCTACATTGATTGCGGGCTGGGGAGCACCCAAGCGGAATTGGCTACTCATGACCGAGATTATCATAATTTCATTGGCACGTTGATGTGTATGCATAGTAACAATAAAAACAAGTCTACAGTGAACTTATTTCTTTTATTCAATAGTGACAGTGTCCTAGCCACATATATTTTATTAAGTGTTTATTTCAAAGTGATGTTTAGTAAAAGTTTAGTATTGCCTACGTGTTTGTAAGTACGCACGGGTGAGCTAGACACACAGAACCCACAGCATCCCTGATAACCCTGAGTCTCAATAGATGGTTAGATGGATGCACAGAATCCCTGAGAACCCTGAATCTCAATAGTGCTGTGACTGGGAAGCACCGCTGGTGCCCATATTACCAGTAAGTATTTGTGTCATCATTCGTCTCGTGTCTCACCCGACAGCGTCAGTTGGCGTTCCCAAGTGGGACCAAGTGTGTTCATCCACGCCGCATCATCCACGTCAACCGCGAGAAAATTGTGGACACCACGCCTGATCAACCACGAGAAACTCTCAAGACATCCGCGTCGGCAACCACAACACCCGCGAACGTGAACATGAACTATTTGGACATGCCGATGGAACAATGCATGCATTGTAGAAGGGTGAGTGAAGTCCACTTGTTCAGTGAAAAGCTATGGCATCAGCCATTATGTCAATGCACGTCCGACACTGTGGGTTCTGTGTGTCCGTCTCACCCGTGTGTACTTACAAACACATCGTTTAGTAAAAATCACTGAAATAAACAATAGATAAAACATATGTGGCTAGGACACTGTCATTACTGAATAAAAAATTGAGTTCACTGTAGACTTGTTTTTATTGATATCGTTCATACACATCAACGTGCCAATGAAATGGTTATCTCGGTCATGACTATCCAATTCCGCTTGGGTGCTCCCCAACCCGTAATTAATCTAGCGCACGCCTAAATGGATGATCTCACTGAGGTGCGTGAAAGCACAGCCTTCACAAGGGAAGAGGGGCCGACAGCCGCTTTGGTGGACTGACGGTTTTTCCCTGAAGACAGGACACTGTGAATTACAAATGAATACACTTAATACACAATAACACACATGATTACTCGCCATCACTAACGCAAACTCGTCGGGGCTCGCCCTCCAGCACGTGGTTAGTGTGGTGTCGGCCTATACGCAGAGCCAGCTAGGACGGGAGTAATTGCACCGTACACAAATTACACAATTACATAGACCCTTGAATGAGACATGAAATAAGCTGGGACACGAGATGAATATTCACAATAAACACACACGTGTGAAAACAAGCTTAGGTGGCGCGGATGCCGCCGGATGAAGTTCGTAGCGGACCACATGGTGCAAGTGAGATTGCAATATTTCTGCGTGGAAACGGCAAACTTAATTCAAATGAAATATTATTTGTGTTGAGCATGTGGTTTTCTGTACGATTAGAGTCGTTACAGGCTTGTAACATGCCTGATGGCGGTGAAATCAAACATTACTGTGACCGCGTGGTCAAGTACAAAAAGCATCGATTTACATGAAAAATACATTGAACCCTGAATAAAACTGACATAGAACCCTAAAATAAATGATTGCACATACGATGTTATATAAATAAGCTCTTAAAACGCCAATGATGGTGTATACAATGGCTTGGCTTCAGTCGGCCAAGTGGTTATACGTGATGCCGTAAAATAGTCAAACACGAAAATTACCCTTAAATACATACATAAAAATAAAGCTCTTAAAATTGCATGTAGCAATTATGCAGAAGTTATACTGAAATGCCATAAACATGGGTAGATGGCATCTGATTCAAAATGTGTGGGTCGCGTGACCTCTCCGTCATCTTTCTCCTCCTCCTCAATTAAGTTAAAAATGCCACAAGGGCATAAGAATTAATAGAGCGGAAACATAATGCTGAGGGGAATGTCTGGCGAAAACGTACACAAGCAAAGATTAACCGGTAAACTAAATTGACTATGGAAACCTACATCAGTGAACAAAAGTTGTAGTGTGCACATGACCGTGTCTTACCTCGCCAGCTCTCCTCTACAGACTGTCCAGATACAAGTGTCGCACGGACCTATCATGGCCACCTATGGGGTTCACATAAGCGGAAGTGTTATGCACGCCGAGTGAAATATTTTATATTGAAAATAAAATGGCACAAATTAAAATAGATATTGTTTTACATTTCTATAATGTTGTTATGAATTTTAATATTGTTTTAATGTCTCTTTGTGATGTCGTTCATGCCAGAACATTAAGTGTTCTTAATCTCGGCGCCGCAGGCACTTTGAATATTCATAACCAAACAATTAAAATCAGTACAATCACTTTAAAACACTTTAAGACATATTAAACACTGTAAAGACAACATAACACATTTTACCCTGAAATTAACATTTATAGGAAAGTTCAAATTATCGGTCTCTTTGCGCACGTGTGGAACACGTGACACGTAAGGAACACGTGACACGTAAGCGCCGTCATGGGCTCTAGCGTCACTGGCTGTTAGCCGGCGTCACACTCCTGAGAGTCATCGTTACATTTCAGCAGTGGGCCTATTTATTTTAAATTTTTACAAATAAATAAACAATTTTTTTTCTTTTTCACTTCCTCTTATTTACTCCCTGAAGTACCCAATATTTTAACTTTGTGCATATACCTATGGTATTAACATAAATGAGGTGGTTTTGAATTAATTTCTTTGCCATACTCTGTAATGCAGGTAAGGGAATGATGGTGATATGCCCCATTTCTTTTGACCTGATAGTCTATTTACACAGTTTTGTTTGTGGTGATCGCAATATTGGAGAAAGTACTTGCAAATTGCATTACAATAATAAGTATCCTTAAATTTGAACAGAAAGTATATTAAAATCATGACCAAGGTAAGTTATTTTCAGTTTAGCTGCTTTTGAATTCTGCAACATATTTTCCAGTCTTCTCGCCATAAAGCATATAAAAATCTGTGGTAAAATTTATTGTAAAAAGCATGTATTCAGGTTGGTTATTAGAAGTGACTTGTTCGTGATGGAAATAAGCTTTGTTATTGAAAGTCAATTACAAAATTAAATGTGCTTAATGCATGCAAAATTTAGGTGGAGTAAATTGGCATAATAGCTTGAGTAAATATGTTAGTATGTACTATCAAATATTTTGACCCATTGTATTTTCATCCTAGCACTAGCTGTACTGCACAAATTGCATTAGTAAAAGTTTTTAAAAGCGCGGGGGGGCGGGTGTGGTTATCTCATCAATAATCTCTCAAATGTCACTTAAGTGGCATGATATCAGAGTCAATGCTACATTTTCATATTTGGTATAGGTGTACCATTGTGTTGTTGAAAGCTGTAAGAATTTTGCAGGCAATGTTACTGCTTCCGCCATGGATTATCTACACTAGCCAAGAAAATGGATGTCTTAAGTAGGAAGTTGTGTTCCAATGCATGTATGTACTAAATGAACACACCATGTGTGGTATTTGAATTAGTCTAGTAAAATACTGATGTATTTGATATCTTACCATGGAACGAAACTTATTAAAATTCTAAATTACCAAATTGCAACCACTTCTGAACACTTGAATTAATAACATCTAAATTGAACACTACTACATAATAAAATACTGTTGTACTAAATGATAACTTTGAACACAGTCTCACTGTGTGTGGTATGTTTGGGTGTTACTGTTTATTTTTGCATAAATACATAGAAATAAAACATTTTAAAAGGCGTGAGGTGCAGTTAACCATAATTTATAAAACCTTGCTACATGATGAAGTGGTCACTTAGCGATCAAACCAGCATTTGGAAATGAGCGGGGGAGGAGGTGATACTCTTGCCCCTTCTGAACTCGACTGTGCCTTCAGTACATTACAAATTAGACTGCCCAGTTCAATTTCAAAAAAAGTCCACTCCCGAGTTGCTCTGTACCACAAAGATTCTCGATGTTTTGTTGATGAATAGGTACTAAATATTGCCAAACTACAGAATAGTTGGTTACAGCCCCCATAATTTCATAATTGGTTCAATCGGATTATGAAGAAGTGACTTGAGGTTTCAAATGTTTATTACTTATGGCTGAAGCATGGCTGCCAGTGGGTTAACCATAGCTGCCTGTGTTTCACTTGAGGCAGTGTAGTTGTAGCACAACTGCACAAAAAAAAAAAAACTGATTTATATGTGTAAAGGTGGACACTCAACCATCCATCGCATCTGTCAAGCAGTCACGTGATCTTCGACGAATTGCAGGATAACATTTTCCTATCCGTTAAATATATATCAAACTTCAACTTTCGGTGGACCGACGGCTGGGCCACCGCCTACTGACGATATTCTGTAAACACAGATATGCACATTGAAAAAATTCAAGGTGCTAGGTATGTGTTTATTGATCTTGGTGGTAAATTCAGGAATACATAAGTAACTGTAGTAGAGCTATTTTGAATTATTCTTGCGTTAATAAACCACAGATAAGTTGTGGAGATTTTTCTGTCCAAAAAAATGTTTGGTTATGTTCATTCCCTATTTTTTTTGCAGAAATTTAAGTTTAGTGACAGCTCCAGTTTCAAGAATTTATTGAATAAATGCTGTCAGTTATGTGTCTGACAAATGAAATACTGTTTAGTATTCCATTGTCTTACTTATATTTGATTAACATTTTTCCTTTGTAACTTGCAACATCTAAGTCTGTGCCCAGTAACATGATGCTGTTACAACTGATTGTCCTCTTTCAAGTGATAATATTTATGCTTCAAGTACTTTTTTAAATACGGCATAGTAATATGAATAAGAAACTATTATATTACATTTGACCAAACAACACGTTTTAATACTAAGAGACGACAACTGCAATAAAATTGTGCATGCCGAGCTATATAAATTGGAATTTCCTGGGTATTCGTCAGTACAAGCTGCTAGGAGCGCTATTGTAGCATAGCTTGCATGTTGACAATATTAAAATGCCTCAGTTTCCCATATTTTCCTTTTCCCATATTTGATGCAGCCACGAGTCATAAACATAGACACTTTGTCAACGTTAGGACCAGCTACCATTTTCACCTCACTTGATTTAAAGTTCGGATATTGGCAAGTGCCTATCCGCCCACAAGACAGAAAGAAAACAGCTTTCATTACCCCAGATGGACGTAGATTTCAATTTGTAGCCATGCCATTTGGTTTAAAGTGTGCCCCTGCAACGTTTTAAAACTTAATGGTTAATGTATTGTATGGATTTATTGGAGACTTTGCAGTGGCATATTTGGATGATTTACTAATTTGGTTTAACAGCTGGGAAGAGCACTTGCACCATTTGACCTGTTTGAACGGCTCGAACGTAATAAACATATGTGCAAAGTGGAAAAGTGTAAGTTGGGTATGAGTAGAATGGAGTTTCTAGGACACTATGTAACAGCAAACGGACACGAACCAGAACACCACCACATACAGGAATTTCAAAACAAACCCACACCCAACTCACGTAAACAAGTCAGGAAATTCTTTGGATTAATTAATTGGTTAAAGGAATTTGTCCCAAACTTTTCTGTAATCACTGCACCATTAACTGCTTTGTTGTGTGAGAATGTAAATTTATCTGGACACCTCAATCGATCAAGCATTTAAAGAAATTAAAATTGCATTCCAGAACTGTAATCCGCTATCTAGGTTCAACCCAGAATTACTCATTGTTGTACAAACAGATGCCCATCAGGAAGGCATTGGGGCCATGTTGTATCAGGAAACATTGTTGCCATACCACCTAGCGAACTTGTTTCTCGTGAATGTACGGGACGTGTTAAGAGAGGTACACACTGCGCAAGAAAATTCCGCAGATGCTGCGCAACACCGACAACACTGTGCCACATGTTACACAGAAGACTGGAGGTTAGTGGACAGTGAAATACAAACCAAACCACCTGGTAATTGTGCGTGATGGCGGATGTATGTGCCGAAAGAGAAATGGGAACTTTTATTAAAGTATGCACACGATAGCTTGGAACATCAACACCTGGGATCCGAGCAAACACGAAGCAACGTGCAGAAATTTTTTCACTGGCCAGGGATTCAGGGAGATGTCCGGAAACATGTACAGAGCTGTATCACTTGTAACACGTAAGCCACGGAGAGCACACGGCAACGCTCCGCAACAGCCAAGGTTGCCAATCGAGCCATTCAAAACAGTAGCTATTGACATCATGGGTCGTACACCCACGTACAAAAACTGACAAAAGATTTATTGTTGCCACAGATTTGTTTACCCACTGGAAAGAGGCATTCCCAGTTAGTAACATCCGTGCACACACGGTTGCACTTGTAATGCAGAATGTGTTTTTTCTGATGTGGGGACATCCCAAGTATTTGTTGACAGACAATGGTACACAATTTGTAGGGCGAAAGTGGAGAGAGTACTGTACAAGGTGGGGAACAGAACACTGTTATCGCAGCATACCATCCCAGGGTTAACCCAATCGAGAAACGTAACCAAGACATAAAAGTCCAATTACATGTCCGGTTAGGCGAAGATCACACTAGGTGGGTCGAATACTGTGCTGGACTGGCACCTAGATGGACAGGGCCAATGAGAGTGGTGGAAAAGATGGGAAATTCCAGGTATCTAGTGAAGTTGGGTCCAAGACGTGTCACGAAACGGCACCGTGACGACCTGCATCTAGCCTGACCACCTGTAGGGAAGAGAGGCAAGGAGACGACGTTTCGCCCAGTACCTCAGCAAGCTCTGAGAATTTTACCAGGGAGTACACTGGGAAGTGTCAACGCGTACACTGAGGAAGACAACTCTAACACGGGAACACCCAGCCAAAGTAATGAACTGTTATTTAAGGGTTTTGCACTAACAGAACACACTCAACACCTAGTAGTGAGGAGGTGGAAGCAAGTAGTAGCAAAACACCATTTCTGGGTTTTTCTGTTAATGCCTGTAACAACACAACGAATCAGAGTGATTTGAAGGGGTTTCCAAGTGTACATGAAAAAAGTGGTAACATTAGTGCACACGTAAATGTCAACACAACCAGTGCCAGTGAAGTAAGTTTTAAGGGGTTTCCCCAGGGCACAGCTGAATTTGGTTGTAACCAAAGTGTAAACGTAAATTTTGATACCACATGTGAAGGCGAGAGAGACGCCTTTCAAGGTCTTTCCAGTTCCTAGTAGGGCAGTGAGTGTGACGTCAAGTGTCAACAAAGTGCAACACAGCACTCACAAGAGGCGAGCCAAGTCACCACCATGTACCCACACTGTTTTTTCCTGTCTACACCCCCACCCCTACAAATGCAGAAGAAACCAACGACCTCCGAGGCCATGTTTTCTTTGCCCTCAACCAGCAACCTGCCTGGCAGAGCAATGTTGCATTGTTCGCACCGTCTTGGCCTTCGAGGAAGGGGTCATTTGATGCCGGCTAACCGTCATCGGCGCTAAAGCCCATGATGGCGCTCATCATGCATGTGTCACATGTCCTGCACGTGCGCAAAGAGGCCAATATTTTGAACTCTCTCATAAATATTATGTTTCAGTGTAAAATGTGCTTTGTATCTGTATTTGCAGGGTTTATGTCTTGAAATGTTTCAGAGTGATTGCTGTTATTTTTAAATTGTTTGGTTATGAAATTCAAAGTGTCCGCGGCATGGAGATTAAGAACACTGATATTCCGGCATGAATGCCATCATAAAGAGACACTGACATAATATGAAAAATTCATAAGAAAATTATAAATTGTAAAACAGTATTTAATTTAATTTGTGCCATTTTATTTTCTATAATGAAATATTTTACTCTGCGTGCATAGCATTTCCGTTTATGTGAACCCCGTAGGTGGCCATGGTAGGTCCGTGCAACGCTTGTCTCTGGACAGTCTGTCGAGGAGCTGGTGAGGTAAGACACTGTCATGTATGCACTACAACTTTTGTTCACTGATGTAGATTTCAGTAATCAATTTAGTGTACAGGTCAACCTTTGCTTGCATATGTTTTGCCAGACATTTCCCCTGCATTATGCTTCTGCTTTACTAATTTATTTTGTCCTTGTGGCATTTTTAACTTAATCTAGGAGGAGTGGAAAAATGTCGGAGACATCACGCGACCCGCACAACTTGAATCAGGCGCCATCCGCCTATGTTTAGTGGCATTTCATTGTAATTTCTGTATTATTGCTATGTGCCATTTTAAGGGCTTTGTTTTCATGTGTGTATTAGAGGGTATTTTCCATGTTTGAATATTTTACGGCAACATCACATATAACCACGTGGCTGACAAATGCCAAGTATTTGTATACGCCATCATTGCATATTGAGAGCTTATGTATGTCATATTGCATGTGCAATATTTTACTCAGGGTTGTGTGTTCAATTTTGTCAGGGTTCCGGGTAATTTTACATAAATTGATGCTTTTTGTACTCGACCATGCAGTCAGGTTAATGTTTGATTTTACTGCCATCAGGCGTGCTACAAGCCTGCAATCACTTAAATTGTAAAGAGAATAATTTTCTGTATCAGAATAATATGTCTGAATTTACTGTACCGTTTTCATAAAGAAATATTGCAATTCTACCTGCACCACGTGGTCCGCTACGAACTTCATCCAGCGCCATCTAAACTTGTTTTCACACGTATGTGTTTATTGTGAATATTCACCTCGTGTACCATCTTGTTTCGTTTATCTTTTGAGGGTTTATGTAATTTTGTAATTTGTGTATGGTCCAATTACTCCCGTCTTAGCCGGCTCTATGAATAGGCCATCAGCACACTACCTATGTACTGGAGGGTGAGCCCCAACGAGTTTGCATTAGTGATGCCAAGTAATCACAGGTGTTAATATTTCATCAAGTGTTTTCATTTGTAATTCACCTTGTCCTGTCTTCAGGGAAAAACCTTTCAGTCCACCCTAGCGGCTTTCGGCCCTTGTCCCTTGTGAAGGTTGTGCTTTCGCGTACATCGGTGAGATCATCTATCTAGGTGTGCGCTAGATTAATTGCGGGCTGGGGAGCACTCGAGCGGAATTGGCTACTCATGACTGAGATTATCATAATTTCATTGGAACGTTGAACAACAACAACAACAATAAAAACAAGTCTACAGTGAACGTATCTCTTTTATTCAATAGTGACAGTGTCCGAGCCACATATATTTTAAGTGTTTGTTTCAAAGTGATGTTTAGTAAAAGTATATTATTGCCTACATGTTTGTAAGTACGCACGGGTGAGACGGACACAAAGAACCCACAGCATCCCTGAGAACCCTGAGTCTCAATAGTGTAGTGATTGCAAAGCACCGCTGGTGCCCATATTACCAGTAAGTATTTGTGTCATCGTTCATCTCATGTCTCATCCGACGGCATAATATTGGTGAAGCCATTTGTTTTTTTTTTTTTTTTTTTTTTTTTATGTTATTTACTTTCAGTACTTTATTTTTCATAAATTTGTCATTTTTCTCTGTCTAAAAGTTTGCTTTCTACCTCTTGCAGAAAGTGCAAAGCGTTCCAGCTCTACCAGAATTGAAATGATTTTTAGTTTGAAAGTATTGGGCTTCAAGGCCGCCCCAGTTGTAAGTGCCTTGTGGTGGACGCCCCCTTATGCTTGGGAAGATAGGTTGGAGATGTTGAATGGAGACATTTCATAATTTTCTTTACTGTGTTTTGTAGGTGATTATGTGCAACTAAAAAGACGCTGTGGTGTACTGGTTTATTTGGAGTGTGTGTTTCAACAGTTTTAAAATGTGTGCCTGGATACTGAGTTAGGGGTTTGTTTAGTGAGTATTTGAGTGTTTCCCTACATTTCCCTCCACTACAAGTCGTAGAATTTGCAGTTGTTTTCGTGTTTTGAACGTGGCCAATTAGAAACCAAATCTACCACATCCCCTCATTCCATTTTCCCCATTTTTTCCACCCCGCCACAATATGAACACTACTCCTTGTTTTTGTTAATTACTCTTATTTACCTCGTACTCTATCTGCCAAGTGCAGAAACAAAATTAAGTTCATTACTTCTAATATACTCAACTTTGTAACTTACATCATTCAGTTCTGGTTAATATGACGTTCTAGGACTTACATTAAATTAGGTGACAATATTTGACACTTTAAGCAATTAAAATAACTGTGGTTTGCCCTCTTATCTACACCTTGGTTCACCTCAATACTCTTTACTGCCGTAATACAACTTGACTCCCTCTCTAGCCTATCCCGTCTTACGACTCATAATTACATGTGTGATACAGACTGCTCAAAATTACATACACCTTGTACGAATTAAAGATAATCCTTCCTAACCTCACATGTATTTACAGGTCTCCTTAAAAACCTAACCTACCATTAACACCTTACTTCAACTGTTTCTATGCATTCTCTTAATCTAATACATCTGCATGTTTTAAGTTTACATCTATGTAATAACTTTTTACATAAGGCTTGGCATTTCCTGGGGTTGGCGTGTACGGCATGCCAACAGTGTGGTTTACCTTATGCTCTTCTACTTTTTTCAATGAAATGCCAATTCGCCGAGTGACGCATTGTTAGGATAAACTTCTGTAAGCTCCTGCTGACATTAGGAGGTAGTGCAACACCACCCTCTTTATTTTCTTCACTAGAATAAACATAGTTTATTTCACTCAAGGGTATCTTTCCCATAACATAGCACCTCACCCTGTAGACACCAGGCCCATCAGAGGAACCGCAAGTGAACAGGAGATTTGCCCAATACCGCCACACACCAAGTAGAGTACCCACGCGCATTCTAGGCGGCCACCCTTTCTGTGCACAATGGTGTAGAAATGGTAAAGCTCACACTAGGTACGCTTCCATTTGGGGTCAACTTTCAGCTTGTCGGGGTGCTTACTCTCTCCACCACGTTTCTTGCGCCAGTAAGAATATTCCCTGGGTTGGGAAGACAGGCCCTAAAGAGCCTACCCCATACTGGGACTGTCCACCGAAGAGACCTGACTCTTTGAATTCACTGCGCTTCGTGCACCGAATACTGTGTTAGTGATACTGCACTCGGTTGATGGACACAGTACGTGGTTGTACACCTGTATAGGACAACATTTCATCTGCTCCATTTCCACGAGCTTGATAGTAGTGATTCTGTCCTCATGCCGTATTCCCGCCGGAGTGGTGTCCGAGAGCAAGTTAAGCAGGCAAATGCTGCCTCCAAACCTAAGCAGGAACTTAACCCCTTCCTTTCCCACCTTCCACCGTGAGAGAGGGCTCAAGCGATCAGCCTCCACAGGTTACAAGTCACCCAGGTAATCCGACCAGAGCAAACCCGCCAAAGTGTAAAATGATACTTGCAGTATCTGACTTTGTGCCCTGTGCCGCAAAGCTACCAAGCCTGTACTATACATAGGATGCACTCTACTACCTCGCAAGGACTAGAGTCCAAGCCTCACCTCAGGGTGCATCTGACGTAGCACCCACCAAAGCACTTTAGATGTGGTGACATTCCTCCCCAGCCTCAAGGTGTCAGGTGTCACACTGTTTTCCCCTTTTGCTTGTTTTAAAAACTACGTTTATTAGATAGTATCCAGTATTGCAAACATGCTGCACATTGCAACATAATGTACTAATCACATTTATAGACATAGTTTAACTGTTAATATGCAGCCTAACCAAAGTTGTGAGCTTGAATTCCAAATTAATATTGGAGTCGGGACCACATTACTCCATTTCTATAATCAACATAATTGTCCTAAAGACAAAGTGATTGTATGTAATGTAATGCAAAGTCCTGTTACAGGATTTTATGAAATGAGATGTTTTGGCTTCACCCCATCCTTTCAAATTGAGTGCCAAGCTTAACTGTCACTTTTCACCTGTGTATCTGTGGCAAATGAAAGCAAGTGTGATTTTGCAAAATTTTGTATCAAACTAGCTTTTAAGTTTAAGCAATGCTCAAAAAAGACTCAACATCATTTAAGCTTTACAGCTGCTGCTACAGTCGAATTTCAATCTATCGTTATTCAGGGGACTGCCGAAAAATGTCCATATATGCGAGATTTCAGTAGATTAGGGTTCTGACATGTACATCAATAAAATACAACTTCTGACCTTATAAAACTTTATGTTGAGCATAGTAAGAGGTGTACATTATCTGTGAAAATAGTTTAATTAATAAACACAATAAAAATGGGAATTTTAGAAAAAAATATTATTGTAAATAATATCTCAAAATATTGTGTATAATTGATTGTAATCAGACATCAAATGCAAGCTGACCTAAAACTTTTAACCCTCTTAAAATGAAAATAATATGACATGGAATGCAAGTCAAATTTTGAATGCCCGCATTGGTTTAGCTAAGAGGGCATGGAGAAGTTATCGATCGGGCAGTGTGCTCAGAGCATCCACTGGAGGAGGGTGGGGTGTTGACTGGAGAATTACCCCTTCACGCCGCTACTTGTGTGACAAAATATCTGTCTTTTAAAGTAATTAATTACATTTTACTGCAAAGAAAACTTTTAATTTTGAGACAAAAATTAATAAATAAAGCAATTATAATCAATTTCTTCACTGCCTTATAATTAATCATTCAAAATCACGTCTTCTGATTTTCCCTGTCGTACGTTATTCTGCACTCTGCTTGGTGCTTCCCTACCCATTATTAGACGGCAAAAGGTGTCGAATAGGTCCTTACATTTGATCTGTTTATTCAAAAGACGTATGTCTATTGAAATAAATTAATATAAATCTTCTGAGATCCCAGCAGATGTTACTGAAAATTAAATTTACATTTATAATACAAGTCGCTTGATATTCAAACAATTTTTGGTTACAAGGGGAATTAAAATATATGTTTCTGGGCATATAATTTTATTCGCCAAGATACTGTCCCTTGAGTTAAATAAATACTACGCTTTAAAATCATATTGATTTTACGCCAGATACAATAAAACACCAACCTTATGGGGAAAAACCACCTTAATCACAAAAGAAAACATCTTTTCAAATAATAATTTTTCATTAAAATGTTCAGCACAACATTTGCAGGTGAAACCATTTGCTTTGAAATACAAGTGATGTTAGGTGCAACTATTTTGAGCGACACATAATCTTGATAAAATTACGTTCGCCAGGCACACTTTATTTGCTCTGCTGCCGGTGGGTGACAGCAAGGCAAGTGAAGCAGGCGTGGCCAAGCAAGAGAGAAGGTGTGCTTTATCTTTTGCTAGACAACCTTTATCGATGCATGCGATAACGATACATCGAGAGTCAACTGTATTAAAACTGTGGTCTTTACATACGTTCCTGTGTTAATATTAAAACTGTGGTCTTTACATGTGTTCCTGTGTTAAATCGTACAATGTTATTGTAGTCTCCAGAGTGGGTAACCAATGTAGTGAAATTGATAGGTTTTGTACTGTTGGTGTTTACAGTAGGCAGAAAATTTCTTTCAAGAGCATATTAGATGGCAACCCACATGTTAATGTAAACAAGTTAAAACCTGATTTTTGTAAATGTGTTGATACTGTTTTCTTCTTGTGTTTACAGACTGACGACAAATCATTTGTGCAGACATGGCATTTGGAAGGCTGCATTACCGCTTTGGAGCATGTTATTAAACAAAATTACCTTCCTAACACAGCAAAGGACACAGTAACATTGTTTCTACAATTAAAAGTACATGCAAAAGTGCAAAATGCCCAGGCTGTATTAACACCAGTGACCATAGCGTAATGGCGTGATGAAAATTTTTATATGTACCGTGTACTGACTTTTAACAATCCAATTATCTGGGTGGTTATAATTTTGTTAAATAAAAATAAAATACATATTTTTCTGTGAACATTTTTTTTAATGTACATTTCATCCCTAATAACCTGAAAAGTTGATATCCAACTTTTCTATTTAATGCAACCCTTTATTGTTGAAATTGTTCAGATTGTTTAATTTTCAAAAATTTGTATCAATGTACTGCCTCACTTGGGCAAGAGATGATCTTCAAACAGATCTTGTATACAGAATATACAATACAGTCAAATCTCAACAAAAGACCCTGGAAATAATGATTTTCCCAAAGTAAAGACCCTATTTTGGGGAACAGTTTAAAAAAAAATACAGTACACTCCCACTTAATCGTGCTTCGCTTAACCGGTTTTCAGCTTATCCATGCGGCGGTCAGGCGATGCTGTAAGTTTCTTTTAACAAGCAGTGGTAGGTTAAGTCTTATCGCTGTGCCGTGTGAGCTGACGTTTATCTCTTTAAACTGTCAGCCTGTCACAGAGACTTGTGTGAAACATCCAATTCTGTCCATTGAAGCGCGTCTGACTCTGACTCATCTCAGGCAGTGTCTGAAATGGCAGATTTTGTTGACAAAATAATCACGTAACCCAATTTTGTATACAAAAATGGTGACATTTTTTGTAATTTGGTATTTTGTATTTCCTATCTAGCAGTGGATGTTAGCAAAAATGCAAAATGAACACATGCGCGAATGTTTTATAATACAAATAATTGCTCATAAGATACACTAGGCATGTTTTAAAAAGCAGGTAATTGTTGTGCATTGTTTATATATTTTGCAACAAATTTTTTTTTAAGTACTCGCAACTTATTTTCTTAATGTATGCGCAGCATTCCAGTGATGACTGTAGAAATACTTTTCACTGGTAATGTAAAAATGTGTCGCCGCGAGTGCTAAACAAGTGACTGTCGACAATTTCTGAAGTGAAACTTCCGAAATGACAAAATTACAAAATAATGAATTTACCATTTTGGTTTTGGACACTGACTGCCTCAGTTATCCCCCCCCCATGCAACCAGGAAGAAACAAGTCTTTATTAATCGCCGAACTGGGTCATTGTTCACTCGTTTTCACGTCAATAAAGCATAAAAGGTTTAAACTATTGTGGAAATGTTATAAATAATAAAACAATTTGACCATGGTGTGTTATAACAAAAACATCAATTCCGGTGTCGAACAACAGAATATTGAAGCCTTTTTCAAGAAACGCATGGTTTAACATTTCTTACTTTTTTTCATATCAAATGTTTAAATGTTAACAAAAAAACTAACCATTTCAGAGATTTTAAACTTTTGTGTGAGTTTGTAAGCCTGTAAAATTTTAATAAACTGTTGTATTGTACAGGTTTTTTTAAAATGGGGATTGTACCTCCTTTAAAGTCCCGCTATAGTCTAGTCTTTGTTGCATCGCATTCTAAACTGTCAACTAACTCTGCCATCTGAAGGACGGGTCTGAGTAACGCATGTTGAGAAAACGACACACAGCTACGGACCGCTTATCCAAGGTTGTCACCTTTTTTTACATTCAAAAATTTCCCGACATTTCCCTAATTTCCAGAATATTTTTCCCCTGACCTTTTTCTAGCATTTTTTTCTGTAAGTATAGGCATCTTTGAATTATAACACACTTCTACACCAAAATACTTCTCTGATCTTGCAAATTTGCCCACTACTTAGATTACAAACAAAAATGCCTAAGCATTTAGTCCACAATCATTAAAAGAATTTCATATGATTCTGGCAGAGGTATGCGACTGATGACAGAACTACAAAATATATAATGAATATCCACCAAATTCCCTAACATTTCCATTTTCCAGACTTATGGCAGCCCTGTTATCTATCGCGCTCGCCTGGTGCCGCCAGCGAAAGGCTGTGTATACTTGATGTGCCGTGAACTCACTAGGTGCAACATAAATATAAGTTAAAAGTATCATGCACTTTAAATCCTGCGCATACAGCATGTGATTTGTGTTTGCTTTGAAATGTATAATAGGTACTGTTTTATCATGATTTTCAGAGCCAATATCACTGTTCCATTAATAGTAAAAATGTGTAAATTCAATTATTTGGGTCTTTTAATACAAATTCGCTTATTCATGTTTTGTCTAGTCCTGATTAACACAGTTAATCGGGAGTTTACTGTAGAAGGAAATAGGCCGAAAACTAAGTTTGTTACATTTAGTTTGGTCACTGACCAGTTTAATTCTCTTCACCACTCCTGTTCAAATCAGATGATCGTAAGATATAAAAATAGACACTACTCACTAACCCCCTTTTCCACCATGGTCACCAGTGTTTACAGAGGCATTTGTCTGCACTCAAGTTGCTCCAGAGTTGCCTACCCCAGACACTGCCCTTTGTGAGACCACATAATAAACACACTGAATTTCTGAAAGTGAAATAAAAAGATTATATTTCTTTGACGTAGCTTGTGATCAAATATATTAATTACATACTTGTATCCAAGTACAACTTTTTTTCAGTAAGTGAAGGTTATTAGGACGAGCAAGGTGAAAATGTTGTGCAGCATTACAAATAAAACATTATACAAACTAATTTTTTTGTTTTTAACTTTTCCTAACAATTTGATACTAGGAAACCAATATTCTTAGCTCGGATAGCCATAAAGATGCCGCTAAACATCCTTCATAAATGAGAAAAATCGGAAGCTTAAAAACTTTGACAGCAATGAAGTGAAGGGAAATTAAGATAATTTTTTATTCACCTGATAGAGGAGGTGTAAATCAACATTGTAATACAAAAATAGTGTGCCAGTGCCTCTGCCACAGTTGTTAACGCCAATGAAGAAAAATGTTAGCACACAAATGCTACGATTCCAATGCACACATATTTTTCACCTTTCAACTTTAATTTTATGGCAGGCTCTGAAAGATGTTGGCTAACTTCAATCCAGTACTCATTTAGGATGATATAGCTGGGGCTTAGTTCAGTTTGTTTAATAGGGGGAAAAGGGGCTGGGACTATAGTTTGTCTTTCATGAGACCAGAGGCATCTACAAAAAGTAACCTGCGAGAGTTAACAGAGTTAATTCAGTCATATGACCAAGTTTACTAGATCACTGGGGTTAACCAAGTTGTTACTAAATGCTCAAAAGCAGTTAGCATTTTGAGATGGTGTAGGGGAATTTGAAATACGCCTGAATATTTTGTGGATTTATAATACTTCGGGCAGCATTACTTTTCGATACTTCTTAAGGGGCAATCATCACACTAAATTGTACATTGTTTTGATGCAGCAGAAAATTTTGATCATACAGAAATAACATTAAAACTATAAAAAGTTGGAAAACTTTATTTTGACCGTAAGAATAAAGTGTGATAAATATGTTGCTTTACATCTACCTATTTAGCGTTAATGGTGTTTGACTGGCATCTACAACTTCTCCCCCACCCCAGGTGGCAGGGAAGCTTGCACCATCAACTTGACTGGATTTAAACTTAAACGGGGGGCAGGATGGACTGCCTTGGGCAAATCTATGTCAACCTGGAGGGAGGCTGCCGTTCCCACTTGAAGAGCTGGCTGCAATCCCCCCTCTGGCATGCTGCTTCTTCATGTTTCACGCAGGCTGCGACAAACTTTACATGGCGAGAATTGGAAACAAACATGCGCACAGCAGGCCTCTCCCAACCCCTTCACTTTTTTTTTCTTGTGTCTATTTCATAATTTTTTTTTGCCAAGGCATGTTCAACGTACTTTTGATTTTAAATAAATCATGTTATATTACATGTCTTATTTGTGTATTTAAACCATGGAAAATTACTGCAGTTAATATTTATTTCATAAACACAATGAAATATATACTATTTGTTACTAAGTAAACACTAATGACAGTACACGCATTTATTACATCAGAACGACGGATGAAATGGCAGATAAATATATATATTTATCGCAATGCTTTCCTTGTACTTGCAATTTATTCATATATATTGACACCTAATGCTCTGCGCAACTATAATGCACACTCAACTTTGTCTCATCAGAACGTCGTTTCATTTTGCTAGGCAAGTCGTAAACAGTACTAGAAGAGGCTGGTCAGGTGCCTACAAGGTACGCTTTCACAATAAGCAATGATATTGCAGACACATCAGTCCAGTTTGTACAGTTCACTCCCTCAACTCTCAGCAGATGTCACACAAAACCCACCCACCCCCACACCCAAGGGTGATTGTACTATCAGTTGAGACACTGAGCATGCCACCCAAGGTTATGTAGTTTTATGGTGTGCCAAGGGAGGGCACCACCCATACTAAGAAACGATAAGGAATTAAGCTCGGAGTGTCAGTGATACTTCCGTAGTAGAAGATGCTAGCAAACTACACCACCAAACGACTCAATGGGCGGAGCATATAACATCCCTCACCACCTATGGTCCAGCTGTCCGCCAGTATATAAAGCCCTGCAGAAGAGTGTCTATGTTTCCTCCACCGATCTGGATAGGGCAAGAGGAAGTCACCGGCAGTTTGCTCTCAAAGTACGCCTTCCTGAATCCACCGCTCCCTTGGGACCGAGCGACACCTACTCTTACAGCCTGCTCCACCAGAAGCTTCTTCAGCACCTGCAGCAAAGCCTTCTAGACCTTCTGGAAGACTCCATCACCAGCTCCTAAAGATGCCGGCAACACCCTCCTTACCTCCCTCTGGGAATGGTTGTCTATGGTATCTTCAGGATAATCACACGCTCACCTTACCTGCTGGTAACTGCAATACTTACCACTACCCCTCCTGAAGTAGTTCCCTCAGGACAACCGGGGCAGTTAGGGAAAGTTGTCATTAATTACCTAGCTTTTTTTTTGCCTTACATCAGGTTAAAACCAGATCTCTTTCACCGGGCTGTGCATAGGATAACTACGGTCCCAACTCAAGATTAGTCTAGGAGGTAGTATACACCACCGTGTATATTCTGCTGGAATATATGCATGATCTTAAAATTACTTCCGAGTACCGATTCCTTGATGTAACTGTTAATGTAAGACTGGAACCAGGGCACCATGCTTACCAAAGCTAGAATACACACCCCCATTAGAAGGCCATCCATATTGTGCCCCTCCTCTGGGTATAGTCCAGACCTCCCCCCTAGGTATTATCAACCCTTGGTTCGGAGGCTACCAGACTGTCAACCATCTGACAACTCCAGCTCCAGCAAAGTCAGCAATGCACCATGTCCCAGTGTGACCAGCAGCTGGGGCAGCAGACACCAGGCCATCAACTAACCAGGTAAACCCGTGGCTGCATGCCAACCCGTCTGCCAGGCCATGACAGCGGCACTTAACTTTGTTCCCATTAAACAGGCCACTCGTGTTCTTTACACCAGCTGTGCGCCGACGAAACACTAAAGGTCACTACTCCTTTATTCTCATGATACTGGCGTCACATCCAAAACAATAAATTGACCAAGGTGATCACTCAGCCAAAGGCAGTCGCGTAGCAAAATACTCAGCAGTATTGGAACCAGTAGTTAACGCTGACGCATGCCACATTGCTGCACAGCACGTTTGCTCACACTACAGGCGACTTCACCCCAACAACGAGCTCAGGGCTAGTCACAAACAGTGGCAAACTACTTTTTGTGTGCCCACTGAATAGACTCCATATGTTGGACAACTTCAGACACAGAATTAATTAATGTGTTTTTAATTATGAATTTTACTGCCCGCCCATGTTAGCAAAGATTGTTTTACCTGACGGACCGCTACCCTGAGATTATCTGAAAAGGAAATTCCACCGACACCATGGGATCACAGCACCTCTGCTGCCCTGTGATGTCACACCCGCCAGCCTCGGACTGAGGTGGTAAATTTGTCGTTGCCTAGGAACATGGAGATAAAAAATGTGCAGCACTGTCGCTGCCCTGATAAACTAACCCATGCTATGAAAGGCTATGCTATCCCGCACCCCTGGAAAATTGCTGATTCAGGGATTTTATACTATATCAGGAGGCACAAGCACGCCTCACCAGACGAAGGGACTTGCCGGCCACACAGGTCGGCGCGCACTCTCTGGGTCTGAGCAAGACCTCTCTCTCCTGTCCTACAGCCTGCAATGGCTCCAGCCTCTCCAGCAGCTTGCAGAAGACTACCACGTCACTCCAGAGATAACCCCACATCCCCTACCCTGCAACCCTTTCACCCCAGTCTAACTCCATGACTCCTCTGAGAGGATACGCTGTAAAGAGTGTAACTTAACGTACATTAACATGAATGTTAATCAGACTAATTTTTGTTTGATTACCAGGTTTACCTTTACCTGATTTAACTGTGTAACTAAGTCAATAAATTTTTTTATTAGCTTGTATAATCCAACCGGGATTCCCCATTTCATAAAATTGTAATAATAAATATTACATCAATTTGGAATCATTGTTTACCTTCCTTTTACAAAAAGAGAACTTTGTTGCATTGAAACCCCACTGAGCATTAGTCGTGAGGCATGCTGAACTCCACAGGAGATGGGGCTTGAACAAGGCTTTGAGTCTGAAAAGACATACCGTGGGTCCTGGGTTTCCAGTGCTCCCTTGCCTACCCTCTGTGGTGTCCTAATACTGGACTGCATATCTATACGTCAGGGCCATGGGTGTGCCTGAATAAGACACACCCCCAAGACTGCATGTCTGCGGAAAGGTCGGAAGGCTGGTGGAGTTAGAAGGATGGTATCCAAAGCTGTAACCAGCACAAAGAGCGACAAGCATTACAGAGGTTAACTAATGCACAGGTGGACACAGAAATTAAGTGTGAAGACATGCCCCCACCCACGGAGTCAGAATTCAGACCTCGGCCCATATCACAGTTTATCCCCCTTGCCCACGA
Organism: Dryococelus australis; assembly: GCA_029891345.1. NCBI lineage: Eukaryota > Metazoa > Arthropoda > Insecta > Phasmatodea > Phasmatidae > Dryococelus > Dryococelus australis. The sequence goes on along the minus strand of CM056999.1, from coordinate 117,900,105 downwards.
GTCAGAGCTCTATGCCTATTTAGGTGCTTGTTGCCCGTGGCTAGAACAGGAACCAGTCAGTCACCCCCAGCCGAAGACTCCTTCACCCACAGTAGTCATAACCTCACCCAAGGTTGACGAGAGAAAAGATGTTAAGAATACGTGCACTATCCACTTGGCTTCCGGGAAGATTGTCAGGGTTCGACTGCCACCACAAGTCACTCCAAAACTTCGAGTAGCCATCACCTGTGAACTGCATTCCCACACGTCGGCCTACGTGGCCACTGCGGATAGCACCAACCCCTCTGGCGGGATCCTCCACCACCATAATCATTGATTATTCCATCTCATGACTCATACCCAGGGATAACTGGCATCCCGCATCTTGGCAGCTCTAACAGTGAGGAAGATCGTTCTCCCCGGACAGGAAATGATCATGCAACTCTGTGGGGTTTGACTACCCTCCCCTCAGTGGTTCCCCATAGAACCTACCATGACCAACCGGGCTAGAGTAGCAACCAAAACTCTGCGGTAGGATCACCTACTGATCACCGGGAGGGCAGTCAATGCTCTAACCACTTACCCAGGTGTAGTATGCACGTCAACGCCTTGCAAGCAAAGTTAATGGATTTGATCGCAGTGGGAGAACACGTTACTGGAATCCTTGATGTATTCAAAAAAAGACAGTAAGGATGCAGATCGAATGAGTGATGAAATACTTAAAAAAGCACAAGACATTGCAATGGAATTGGAAGTGGAAATTTCTGTTCCACGTCTTGCTCATAAGCAAAACTACAGGAGCACTCTTCCATCAGACAATAGTAATGAATACTGGTGACGTTCACTAATAATACCATATCTTGACTCACTTACATCATCCTTAAATATTAGATTTTTCCCAAGAAATTACTCCAGCTTTCACATTAAGAAAACTACATCCTTTATACATGACCAAAACTAATATCACAGACTTACTCAAGAATGCAGAATTGTTTACAAATTTCTATGAGTTGGATGATGTCGCTGGAGAACTGGACCTTTGGTATAATTTATGGATAAAGAAGAATTTTCCTAAAGACAAGGTAAGGGATACAGAAGTCGTTGACCTCTTTAACTAAAGAAATTTTTTTTCCCCGCCATGAGAAATGCCCTCTCAATTTGAGCACTATTCCACGTACCACTACAACTGTAGAACGCTCCTTCAGTACACTTCGAAGAGTGAAGACCTGGATTGGGAGCACTATGGGAGAGGAAAGGCTGACTGGATTATGCCTGATGAGTGAGCATCAGAACTTTGTGAACGTTGAAAAGAATGCCTAGACAAATTTTCGGCAAATTCGAGAACAATATTACTAACATTAAATTTTTATTATTAAAATTTATCTCAGTTAACTATATTGTCGGTAGTAGGTAGGTACCTATTATAAAGTAGTAGCATAAAATTTAGTTAATATGTTTAGTGATTAATAAAACCTGTTTTCAATAGTTTTGAGTTTAGTTTTGAAAGAAATAGTCATGCTTCACTTTACTCCTCCACCACAGAGTTCAGATCCTGGTTACGCCCTTGGATATTATCATATATTCCAAAACATGGGAGGAACACTGCGGTCACCTCCACAGTGTCTCGGAGAGACTAGAGCTACATGGCCTTACCTGCAATCTAGCCAAGAGCCACTTCAGCAAGACATCCATCAAGTACCTCAGCCACATCATCACGCCCGAAGGTAATTACCCAAAAAATAATTCCATAAGGGTCATCCAAGAGGCTGAGGAACCCACCAATAAGAGGCAATTGTGCTGCTTCCTTGGCCTATGCAACTAAGAGACTTTGTGCCCAACATTGCTTTCCAGCCCCACTACAGAACCTCCTAGAGAAGGAAACATGTTAGCGATTTACAACTGAACCTTCAAAACACTCAAAAACAGCTTTCAACTCAGTCACTCAATTCCACTGACCACAAGAGGAGATACCAACCATTCTACAAACAGACGCAAGCCAATAAGGACTGGGCGCCGTATTGTACCAGCAAGACGCCTGTGGTCAGCCACAAGTGATAGCCTGTGCGAGCACATGGTTGAACAAAACAAAGTACAACTACCACATAAACAAGCAGGAGTGTCTTGCCATCATGTAGGCAGTATGGAAGTATCACTATCACCTGGGTGGTGAACACTTCATACTCCGCACGGATAGCAAAGTCCTTCAATGGCTACGTGAATCTTGGAACTCTAAAGGTTATACTCAGACGGTGAGAAATATTTGTAACTGAATTTTATTTTGAGGTACAACTGTCCAGGGAAATGCAACAACCTTCCTGATGCACTGTCACATCAGCCAGATCTTGGAGGGGAACCAAAGGAAGATGATGAATGGGAGCCGTTAGCACCACCACCAGCCCCGGCCAGAAGTCCCTAAGAAAATCTATGGCTCCTGCAGTAGTAGCTCAGCAGGAAGCAAATCTCATCACCAACGAGACCCGGACATTCAGCATCCTATTCAAGTAAAACCCCACCGGTATAAACTGGGGACAATGTCGTCTGGTCCCGTACTGGTCATCCAGGGGTTCCTTGGAAGATCTGGATTCCAAAAATTCTACATGCAGATTTCTGCCGACATTGTCACAACCATCCACATGCTGGTCATCCCAGAACAAAAGAAACACTGAAAGATACAGCTGGGACGGGATGAGTCGAGATGTTTGGCAGTACATCGCCAACTGTGAGGTATGCTGCAGTGGCAAAGCATTACCCATATCACACATTACAGCAAAACCCAGGCGACCAACCACAGCATGGATGCACTTGGCAGCTGACATAATGGGACATTACCCTCGCAGTACAAATGGAAACTGGTACTTGGTGGTCACAGACATGTTTTCTTGTTGGGTGGAAGCATTCCCGCTCCCCAGCCTGGAAACATGACATACACTCAGGAAGCTTGAAACAAAATCTTCCCTCGCTGGGGTTACCCACAAGCTATTCTGACAAACAGCAGCCCTACATACACAAGCCAGCGATGGAGTAAATCTTGCCAGAACTGGGACGTGGAGACCTGGACGACACCACCTTATCACCCTCAAGCATACCCCATTGAGCGGAGGAACCAATAGCTCAAGAAAAACCTTTGTCTCAGTGCAGGAGATGACAACTGGTACCTCAAACAAAGAGTAAATGAGGCCATCAACACTAGCCCTTGGGTGAATCCTACATCATCCCAGACACTGGCAATGGGTGACCACCTACAGATATGCCGATACCTGAAGACATCGGCCTGGCCGCCTTAGCCAGGAGTACGAGGGCACACAATGCCCAGGTGAAGTACGTCCACTCAAAGTACCCAAAACACTGCACAGGAATTAGAGGATTCACCATGGCGAGACTGTACTCGTGTGCAGTCACCCACTGAGTACGGCGAAAGGCCAATTCAGCGTCAACCAAGCCGAAAATTGAGAAGGCCCGTATAAGAATGTGGGACACCAAGGTCAGGTGTACTGGACAGAGGATGTCTGAGGGTGCATCTGCAAAGTAACGCAGGGTCAGATGCAACCATTTCATGGTGGAGTCCAGGACTACGGAACTTAAACCCCAGACTTGTACCTGAAAGAAGAGTAAGACAGGGAAGATGAACCTCCTCCACAGACCACCCCAGAGCTCGAGCTCCTCGTGCCAAGGGAGCCCAAACATCAATCGGAAGTCAGAAGAAGACATTCCCACTCTATTCCCACCAGAAGTTCACCACTATCAGCATACAGGGGAGGCACATCCATCAGGACTTTGCTCTCAACGCCAAGCACCTATCTCCGGCAAATGTCAGCCAGGCGAGGCTGGAAACTCTCTACGGTAAGCAAAGTCTCCGGGTGGAGCCCTCTGAACAGAAGACCCAGTCAGACACTTCAACCTCCCAGTCCCATCCCTGAAGGGGATGGCTCTCAAAAAGTTGTTGAGGTAGAGGTCCCCAAAAAGCATCTGCCTCCGGCCAACACCATGTCGGCCACGCCAGTCCAGGAGAACCAGGCCGTACTTCCGACCACAATGTCTGAAGACGCAGAGGTCACAGATGCTTCCCCTCCTTTTTGGGTAGACGAGCAACATCACCTCGCTGTTGAGATAGGGACCTCCTCGAGCATCTCTCTGACAATTACCACTACGACCACACCAATCCAAGAGTGTGTGGTCATTACAAGCCAAGGAGGGAGGAGTACCAGTCGAACCGCTCCCACTGATAGCCACAGAGGTCCCGACATCGGACGACACCGAAATCTCATCAGTTCAATGCTTGATTATCAGTACCATGCAATTCAAAATTCCCTGTTTCCAAATAATCAGCAAATGTCTCCATGCCAAATATTGCATAGACTGAAAATTTTTGCTCGGCTGGTGTAAGCAAGCATCATATGCTACAAGAACAAGACTTTCATTTTCGGACTGACAAAGATTTGCACCAAGTGCCTTTGAACTAGTGTCTACCTGTGAATGGTTTTTAAAATGAAGCAAATGGAACACAAGTGGAGTCGCTAATTTTCCTTTCAACTGACTAAAGGCATTTTCCTACTCTGTCCTCCAGACAAAATCAACTCCTTTTCTTTTAAGGACACTGAGAGGTCCTGAAATTTTGGCAAACTCAGGAATGAATTTGGCATAAAACCCTACCACACCCAAGAAAACAGCGAACTCCTCTTAAATTTTTAGGTGCTAGAAAATTAACAATGGACTGTATCTTCTCCGGATCCATAAGTAACTGTAATGAGTAAATTATGTTTAGAATTTTATATAAATTTATATATATATGCTTACTTTAGTATAATTATTATTATCATTTGTTTTCTTAGCATTCATTATGCTGTTTAAATACTTATTTTCTCCGTATATAGCTCCTATTGCATTTTGTCTACAATATGTAGTTAGTTTGCAACGAAGACGGGGCTTTGTTTTTGGAATGTTAATGTGAATGTGGAAAAGGAAAATTTATATTCACAGCTTTTTGCTGTATAAGATAAAGGCTTGTTCCTTTGTATAAAGATGATTTCAAGTTAAATATCAACAAATTTCATTGCTGTATAACTCTGGCTGGAGATTAGTTAATGCTATGGTGTCTCCTAAACTGAAATGTTTCTGACAATTGAGAACGCTTGGAGTATATGAAGAAATGTGACATATAAGAAGAGTTCTATAAGTTCGCTCTGGAGAAACATTTTATTGCCAAATAGAAGATAACTTTACTACCGATAAACACGCAGGAGCTTGTCAATGTCTTTCCAGTGGTTTTGATGGTTCCTGATGCAATTGACATTCACGTCAACTACAGCATGGTAAATTGTAATAATTAATTTGTATACTGCTGCAAGAAAGGAATTTTTCCAAGAACCCTATAAAAAAATCCAGTTGCCCCATTGTAAACTGAGCCGAGAAATAATCAGAGTAGACGACTGAGTAAAGAGATTTGGACGGCTCTTAACAGCACGGTCTTGAGAGCCGATGAGGGTGATTGAGGTGAGTATGGTGCAACACCGGAATGAAAGCACAGGGGAAACAGGAGATCCCAGAGAAAACCTGCCGACCAATGGCATCGTCTGGCACGATTCCCACATGCGAAAATCAGGTGACCCAGCCGGGGATTCGTCCCGAATAGCCTTGGTGGGAGGCGAGCAGTCTAATCACTCAGCCACCGTGGCCCACGCGTAGACAACTGGAAGTATATTATAATATTTGAAGATATAGGAAATTGCATCACCATTAATTAAATTATAAATTCAAGAGCAGTATATCTTCTTGCTAAAATGAACATTTGTTTAACATATCAAATTGTTTATTAATATTTTATATGTTGCTTTTCTAAGTAGCTTATCTTATCTTGAATAAGAGATACATGTGTATGTGCATCGGTATGTGAGATTTATGAAAAATCATCATGATTTGGTGTTACATTGTGTATTAGATCACATTACATTGCTCAGAATTGAAATAGGCACCAATATATGGGGCCATATAAAACACACTTGAGAACTCTAGTATAGAAATTGGTACATGATTGTGATGCCATAAACTACATTAAATCTACCTGTATCATCATGATAACTGACCATCTGTAATTACAAATCCTAAATATTTTACATTTGTTTTTGCTCAAGTGACCTTTTCTGGGTTAATAGTTAACCCAGCTTCTCACAAAGCTGTCAAAAAGACGCAAATGTTTAAGATGTTCTTCAAAAGTTTTACTATAAACACAGAATAAAAACTCTGGGCATAGCTTGTGGACCACAATTTACCCCCCGTCGGTAGCTTTTTCCAATGGTTTTGGCCCCACTGAGCCACAAAAGCTAAAATCTCTCTGGATTCAGGATGCAAATCACATTGCAAGGTAGAATTGAAATAAAATATGGAAAAATACTTTGCCTTTCCAACATGTTGAAACACTGACTATGGTGGACAAAGGATATGGGCCTACGTATATTTGTTTATTAACCCTACGGTAGTCACATATAAGGCAATATTTTTTGGGAACTTTCTTCGGTAATAAAAAGACTGGGCTAGAATATGCTATCTGAAGGTTCCAAAATATCCTGGTCTTGCAATTCCTGAACTTGATGTTTGAAAGCTTTTAATTTAGGTGGTGCTACACGATATGATGCAGATGAAACAGGTTATTGGACTCTAAACCTTAACATTATGGGATACTTAATGCCTTAACTGTGCTATTATAACATCCACAAATTCTGCTTGCAAATCCTCAAGTTGTTTTTCCAGACTTTCATTAATTTCATTTGCAGTCACAACATGATAGCGAAAACATTTTGAAGTAACGGAAATGGATTGCTCTTTACATAAGTCAAACAATAATTCATTATGAAAGACATTCAAACTAGCACTTTTTTTTCCCCCCAAAAAAAATCTACATCTAACAACAGTTCATGACTCAACCCTGGAAGAACACAAAATTCAAATTTCCAAGAAAAATTCTCAATTTTAACTATAAATTTAGTTATACAGAGAGAACTAATCGCTCCACCATTTGCAAGAGAAAATACTATCACGTCCCTCTTTTGTACCTGGATAAAACCTTTTGGTACATTCAGCAATAAATTATAAAATCCCTGATTCATCAGCAAACATGTTGCCCCTGAATATATATGTGCCTACATTTTTACCTGATCAGCAATAACTACAGGTACATATAAATCATACTTTCTTTCAAAAGTTAGACTGTTTATACTATGGCATCTCATTACCTTTTCACTTTGGGGACATGTAGCCTTTATGTGCCCCCTCTGCTCACGGAAAAAAACACTGTACGTATTGAAATTTATTTACTCAATATGACGTCACAAATGCTTACCCTGTCTGCATAGCAAAAGTCCTTTTCAATTTTGTCCCTACATTTTTCCAGATTCACTTGAGTTATAGTCTGAATAGATTTTTTTATAACATCATTCTTTTGCTAACAAAACAAAACTTATGTGGAAACTTTCTAAACTAATTTTTTAAGGTCCTTCTTAATGTCACAAGATAGCTGATCCACAGCATAATCCCTAATTGTCTCTTCTACCTCCGTAACCAAAACAATTACGCCAATGTAGTGGGTTTTATGACAAACGTCAAAACCTACTAATCTGCTGGAGCAAACTACCTGGGTGAAATAATCTTCTGAACAAGGACGACTTAAACCGCCAACTAACCCAAGAATGCCCTTCACGAAATCCTGCATGAACTGATTTTACTGTTGGCTTTTTTTCTAAAAATATCATACACATTTCAGTGTGTGTGTGCGTGTGTCTCTCTCTCTCTCTTATATATATATATATATATATATATATATATATATATATATATATATATATATATATATATATATATATATATATATGATTGTTGCAGAAAATGTAAGTGATGGTCCTGAAATCTATTTTGATCATTGCGATATCAGATAAACAATAGAATACATGAAGCATCTCATCCAAAAACACCGCCGCCTTAGAAAAAAAATATAAAAAAAACCACTGGCATACAATTTGCTGGCTGTTCAAATGCATCCCCACACCCAACATCCATGGGGTAGGCATTTGTTATTGGGATACATGAAAGTAGCAAATATTTGGGTATATGTAATAGTCAACCTATTTGTTTTTCTGGCAAATATTAATCGATAGAATAAAATTATTTACACATAAAAAGTTATTTTAATTCCTTCTTAAGAATTTTTGAATATGACACAGTTTTTGTGCAAAAATTGGGGTGAGTTGTTAAAAAGATGAGTAAAAAGGCCCTTTCTGAAGTATTTTTAAGTTTGAAAGGTAAGTGTTCTTTGTTTCTCGAGTTATGGTCAGATTCATTTTTTTAAATAATGTGTGTGTGTGTATGTCAGAATATGTGAAGCACCGATATAGAAGAAGTTAAGTAAGTTCAATTTCCACGTATCAGTGTATTAACCATGTATCATGTACAACTTCACTTGTCCTATCTCTCTGTGCATTAATGTACTTTTAGTTATAGTTTATTGCATCCAATAGATCTACTAAAACTCTATTTTCTGAAGCATGAGCAATAACGAGCACATCGGGCCACACCAATTTAACTGCTTCATACTGTTTTCCCGGATCGTTGCATACATTTTCTGGTGCGAATTTGGTAAAAATAACCATGAAGGAGGTAAATCAATGCTGTCCCACACACACACTATTGCTTACGTTATGGGAAGTAGAGTTGCATATATTTCGTGCAAAATCACAGTTCTGGAGCCATTTGAGAAGTTTTATGGCCTTTATTTCCTTTTCCTTCTTTTTCATGTATTTTCCCCAGCAATTTCCCTGGCTTTCATTGTCCTCCTCTCTGTTGTGTATCTTAACTTGTATATGGCACATACCAATGTGATCATGCTTTAGATATAAATAGTACTGTCAATATATTTCCTTCAAATGAGCGGCTAACGTTTCATACCGAAATATTCACCAGATTAAAATTGAGATTTACCAACGATAATAGTTCATATGGTAAATTAAATCGTGTTCTCAGAATTTTCAGAGAAGAGAAAAAAAATTACAAGTTAGGTAATGGTCAAACTGTCTCAACAATTGTAGACTCTAGTAGCACGAAGAAATGGATCAACGTTCCTGTCTTCGTACTTCATAGACCACGATGGGAGTCTTCTTTGGCAAACACATTTCACCAAAAAATATTTTATTTTTATAGTCATCCCATCTTATCAGTGAAAATCAGCAGATAACTTGCTGTGGCATTTACCTAACTGTTTCCATTACACATATAGGCCATTCACAGTTAAAGCGAGCACTTCTGAAGACCTAGTTACTGTTTTCTTTCAACCAATTTATATTCTTCCACCGCTTGTTAATGTAAGCCCTGCATTGTGAGTAATAAACACAGAGTATACATTCACCATACCCAAAACAAAAAGTCCGAGGCCACAATGAAATGTATTTATTGGTTATTATGTCTGATGAAATAGCTTCAAAAAGTGCTCACTTTACAGTGACCAAACATTTGTCGTACTTGGAACATATGCAAGGAATCAGCCGAGTTACTGGTGCCGGTGCATTATGTTGGGAAGAACACTGTGGCATGCTTATGGGTGCTGACATTACACCACCACAAATAACACATGTGTAACCTTTAAAATAAAACACATGATTCAGACATTGAAATTTTGAGACCCCTGGAAACCGCATACATAATACATTAAGGCAGCATATTTACTCCACCACAAATAAGGAGCATTGAAATTATTCAGTACCCACGACCAAATTCTACCTGCATGCTCCCATAACCCCAACAAACTTACACTAGGTGTACAAAAAAAAAAACAATAAAAATGGCCGTCTTTGCTTGCTACTAGGGCAGCTATTCTCGACATGGATGTTTACTGAAACTACTATAAAAAAAAAAAGCAACCCAGAAGTCCTATATCAGCTTCTCCCTTGTGGCGGATGGGAAGTTGCCGAAAGACCCCACGCACCTGTCCGTAGGCAACAACTTACTGCTCCCGTGTCACCCAGTAAGGAGAGGAAGTCGCCAGATCAGTGTATCACGTAAAGTCGGAGCTCCCTTTCGGGGTCGGCTGCTGGTCCCCAGCTGTGAGTGGATTAGATGGGCAAGAAGTCGCCGTCAGGCATGAACACTCACAGAAAGGTTGCAACAGTCAAGAGAACCACCACTCCTAAGATGTAGGAGTTCCAAGTGGATGAGGATGGAATTCATGTGTCAGCACATGTCTACTCCTGCGAGAGCATGTATAGATTATAGGTCGAAATGGGAAATAGCAGGAAGCAAGGTACCTACTTGAACAAAGCGACAGAGTGATAACTCTACCAGTTTGACTTATGGTTGTTTATTGCTAAAACAAATGCGCATAACCCAGTTTGTACCCCTAACTGAAATGGTGATGAGCCTGGGGGGGGGGGGGGGGAGGGAAACTCATTACTGCTATGGCGAGGCTAGCGTGGTAGCCAAGAAGCGCAGTAGGCATTAGGCATTGCAGGGCAGCTGTTGGTCTAGTCTATAGATGTAGATACTGGCTGGTTTACGATGTTGCTCATGGCACATCATGCTGTTCATACATATGCGAATACACTTGGTAGGTAAACATTTTTAGCAACAACTTCAAATTAGTCTTCTCAAAGTAATAAAATGTTAGTCTTACAATACAAAACAGAGTCAAAAGGAAATTTTTCAGGCCACATACATTTTGAACATTTTGAATCTGTAACTGTTTTGAAATAAGTTATTTGTAAAAATAATAATAATAATAAACCATACAAACTTACTGTTTCTAATCCTAATATATTATGAATGTGTGTTGTATTAAAATTCATGCAAGATTACATCTACATGGATACTAAACTTGGGAATGTAAATATAATTGCTGTGCTTCAAAAGAGTTTTAAAAGTGGACGTTGTTTTATGAAGTGGTGTGCCGGTATTATGTTTCAATGAAGAGGCACAGAAAAAAGGGTAGGTCGCAGGTAATCAAGGTTAGTCGCAAATATATAGGTATGTATTTTAACAACTGCATAGATCCTGAGCTAAGTGATGCCGGACTACTAGTTAAAATAATAAATCAACTGATTTTTCTGCATAAAAAGGACAAAGTGTAGCTTGCGCTCACTGAAAGCTTGTTCAGGCTGCGTTTAGGTTTTTTTTGGCAATGAGATCACCTATATGTTGATACAAGGTCTAATTCCTCTTGAAAAACTTAAACATATTAAAATTACTTACTATTTTACTGAAACATACTTTCACTCTAGAAATGACTGAACACAGATACAATACTCTACTTTTTTGAGGAACAAAGTCTATTAAAATACAGTAGACACTTGTACTGAAAACACATGTAACAATAACTATAACCGAAGTTAATTTTCAGTGGCCTTGGCAAAATTCCTATATAAATGACACAATTTCCCCGCTTTTATTGTTTATCTGATATTGCATTGATCAAAATATATTTCAGGCCAGTCACTTAAGTTTCCCGCAACAATCTTTTTTAAGCTGTTTGTTTATGCAAACATCCAATAACTGGATGAGAGAAACGTCAAAACGGCCAACCATTTATAACCCCTGCAGCACAGTGCTCTTCAGCTCAGCTGATTGTGTAGTGTCTGGCATGCTCCCCCCGACTAGAGGGGAACAGTTACGTAGCAAACAGCATGGCATCTTGCTGTCTCTCAAGTCGCACATCTTCGTTCCTCCTCTTATATATGAAAAAAAATTGCATTCTCTCTCTCGGCTGTGCTTTCTTCCACCCCTTACATGCCTGGCGAGAGGACAGTTGGTAGAGTATATGAAGCATTAAATAAAACTAATCATGTAAACTCAGTTTAACAACACACTGTGATCCTGTCATACATGCCACACAGCGGTCAACTGCTTCACAGACTCACCTCTCAGACGGTCACGATAGTCCCAAGTATACTATGGTAATCCAACCATAGGAATTTTATCAAGATTATCCATCGCTCAAAATAGTTACACCTATTATCACCAGTATTTCAAAACAAATGGTTTTGCCCGATAATGTTAGGCAATATATTTTGACAAATAATTTTTTGCACAGACATTTTATTATGTTTTTTAAAAGTTTTTTTTTTCCTGTAAAGTTGGTGTTTAATGTATCTGGCATAAAAGCAACACGATTTTTAAATAAAATATAAATTTAACTCAATAGGCAGCATCTTCCATATAAAATTTGATGCAAGCCTGGCTAAGATGAGGCTCAATTTGTTGGGTCTTAATCTGAACTTTATTTATTCTTTCATTAACGTGTGCTGCAAGAGGATCACCAGATGGTTGTCGACCTGCTACTGCCCTGAGATACCAGCTCCACGTGCTCACCTGCACTGTAAATGAGCGGGTGCCCTTGGGAACTTTTTAACATCTTTTCTAAATTTATCACAATGCATCAGGGTTTCTCTCAAATCCGGCGTACTCCACCTCTCGCTAATAAGCAAACCACGTTAGTAGTAGTTATATTATGCATCAGTGTGTCATAAAATGGATATGTACCATATAGTGATAAAATAGTATGCATTATATAAAATGAAATGGTCTAGAATAGTGTACAGAGCTAATATAGAAATATGTGGTAAGTTATTGTGTTATGTTCAACATATAATATATGTACCTTAGTGCAAATGATATGTTCGAAGTCGGACATTGCAGTGTGGCATTACATATTGGCAGAAGATGGATATGTTTGGTAAAGGTAAGTGTTGACATATTTCATTAGAAATGTGTGTATCCAGTTGTTGTGGGTAGCTAATGTTAGGTCAGGATTCTGTAGCAGGTAATGAGTCTTTAGCATTAGTAATTAATAATTGGATAGGTCTGATGTTTATAGTAACATGTAGAAATAGGTTGTAAGTAGGTACTGTTAGGTTAGGGGTAGTATGTTTAGGCGATTCGATACAGCGTATCACATAATAAAGCACAAATTGTATATACCTATACATCAAATGTGATTATGTAGAAACTATCCTTTCAAGTGGTTGAAATATGCACCAATTACAATGATTCACCAATACACGACCTGTGATAAAGAAGGTGTGGCTGAACTAACGCAAATTGTGATTCGTCATTTACAAATATCATACATTAGTTTAGGCGGCGAAATAGTAATTTATTGACTATGATCCTATTGTGGTTGAAGTGTACTTCCTGATACCAGATATGGTATCGCATAGTATATTTGGCTGGGTGGGCTAAAGTGTACTACCCAATACCATATGTGGTACGTATTGCATTGTATACTTAGGCGGATGAGCTCAAGTGTACTTCCTGATACCAACGTGCATAAATGCTGAAAATATCCCCATCCAAAAAACCCCACATTTCCGTGGATGTCCCGTTTGATTGTAAAAGAAAAGGGATGCGGCAACACTAAAAAAAAAAAAAAAAAAAAAAAAAAAAAAAAAAAAAAAAAAAAAAAAAAAAAAAAAAAAAAAAAAAAAAAAAAAAAAAGACAACTTCTGCGCCATGTTTGCGACGTCATAACATGCGTGTAAGCATGGTATCAGGTTGTACACCAGCCCCTTCCTTTTTTGTAATCTCTTCTCTTTTTATACCAACAGGATATGCTACAATATACAAAAACACTACTCCTCAATGGGATACCAGGTAAGGAAAGTTTGGTTTTATTTTAGGAGCACACAAAATTAAAGGCATATGCTGCAATCGGGCCTAAGTAAAGAAGTCAGTGTGTCACAATTTCCACACACAATACTGAACTATTTCATTTCATGTGGAAATGAATATCTCATAGTCTGGGGACACACACCATGTCCTTTCAGTTTGAAGTTTTAGAATATTCTACCCCTGCATTTGAAAAGCCGGCAGGACTCACTCGCAACGTTTTTTCAAACATTATGTGACAACACACAATTAATTGCAGACATAAATAAAATTAAATGCTGAGCACATTACACTCGGCTGAGCCTCTACCATAAATCAAACACAAACAGAATGAAAATAATATTACATACATTAACCATATAGAAATTAGAATATTTCAATTATGATTAATATGAATAAAAACAGGTATAAAATATTAAGAAGTAGTTCTCATACAGAACATTAAACTGAGTAGGCACGAATGTACTACATTGTCCCTTTGGTGTAATTTTCAAAACTAGGTTAAGCCATGTTTTCATGAGGCAGAGAAATATTCTAGAAGTGAACTTTTGAAGGGCTTCAGTAAAGTTGGAAGTAACCATGAATGGAATACACCAACAACTTGTCCATAGTTGTTTTAAACTGATAAAACTGAATTCTATATATGAAATACAATAAATTAGTATGCATTATTTTCCTGATACATAGTGAACTGTAAAACTACATTGAAAAAACCTGCATCCTAATTGCAAACTAGATTTACACAGATTGAATTCTGTTAAAATCTCCCTCCCCTCAATTCACATTTAAAGAAGGTATTCCCACCAACCGAGTTGTATTACTGTTCTTCCATCTGAGTCAGCATCAATTTCATAATTTAATTTACTATACATTCAATTATTCAATTTATAGTTTTACACGAATCCTGATCACAAAGTCTCCAGGATGTGGAAAAAGTCAATAAATAAAAAAAAAGTTACATACATAAAATTCCTTTATACATCATAATATTACAATGCTTAAAATTCTAAATACTCCTTTACAGAATAAAATACATTTGACAATAAATACTTTTTCAAGCTACTTTTTAAAATTCTAATGTCACGACTGTACAATAATTTTAATTCCACTGGCAATTTATTATAAATTTTAATAGCAGAATGATAAAAACCTTTTTGGTACAATTATAATATTTTACAGCAACATGTAAATCATCCTTAGATTTAGTATTATGAGTGTGTATTGCTTTGTTACTTTTAAAATGTGCAAAATTTTCTTTAACAAATAGCACTAACAAAATACACACGCTTGGTAATGGCAATATATATTGTTTTATACATAATGGTTTAGAGGAAACACTGCCTTCAGGATAGGAAAAATTCTAATAGCTGATTTGTGCAATTTGAAAATTTTTTCAGCCTCAATTGAACTGCCCCAAAAAAATTACTCCATACAATATGAGAGAAAATAGGAAAATACTTTGCAAATAATAAATTGAAACACATTTAACCGGTCTCGTGTATTTTGTTGGGTCAAAGATGTTAGTGACCCCTCATCTTGTGTTCCTAATACTTATTAATAAATTATAACACTGTTAAAAGTGCATATTAATATTTGACTGGAACAAAATTGCTTACCAGTCCTGAAAAGTGTGCGACATCAATTAAGAAAAGCCTGTTGAGGCAGCATAGTATTAAATTAGGTGCCTATTACTCTTGTGTAAGTGTAGAGAAGCTTTCTTGCCAAGCAATCAATTTCTCAATTCTAAAGTGGTTTATGGTAAACACTGCTTAGTAAATTTTTGAAATAGGAAGGGAAACGATTTGGGAAAGTGTATTTCAAAACTATTTCCCCATTGCAACTAGAGTTATGCATGATTGGTATCCTTGCAATTTAGCAGTTTCGACAAGGTGGGGTGGGAAAATGCAAAAAAAAAAAAAAAAAAATGATTCTTAGGGTGATAACGTATTTCATTCTGGTTCAAAAGAGCCATTTTCAGATGCTGCAATCTACGAAATTCTTGAGTGGAGGGATGTGTAAATAAGTGTTCAGAAATGTTATTAAACTTGGTCAGAAAACAGCTACTTAAAAAATAACAAGAAATACTACGTTTTACTTATTTACAAATTTGTTTCACAGGTCAAATAGAAAATATGCAAAAATTACAAGCTACACATAATTATACAATTAGGGTATTACAACATTCTGAATAATCTACAAATAAAGTACACAATAACCACTTTCAGCATTGTAGCATTTTTAACTACTCTTTTAAAATCTTAGTGGAGTCAATTGTGGGTTTACTCAAATAGTCATGAAAAAAACATATCCAAACGCGCCGAAAACAATTAGCGCAATTACAAAAATTAGATTTGTAGAAAGTTGAGAAAACAGTATGTAAGATTCAAAAACAAATTTGCTCATTAATTCTACAGCAATATGTACAATAGATATACATTCCTCAAAACTGCGGTCAACAAAATAATTTAATAGATAAATTGAATATAAAATGCTCACAATTATTAAAGCCAGAAATAACTTTAAAACTATGATCAAAGGAAAATACCACTTCTTAAGTATTTCAGGTAAATTGTACAGAAATGTGATCAATTTTACCACATACAGAAACGCTACACAGCAAAACTTTTTCACAATTTTCAGCCGTTTCTGCGTCCATAGTGCAGTTGAACAAACAGCATCACGCCAAGCACTCGGAACTAAACTTGAAATAACAGGCCACAGAAATTCCATACAAGTGAATAATATAAATTCTCCAAAAGTAATAAATATTTTTATAATTTCAAAATAAATGTTCAAAGAAAATACTGTCACTTTCATCAACATTTCAACAACACTATAAAACCTTCCAGAAATAAACTTCATTCTGTTAATCACACAGAACTTAAATCTGTTTAAAGTAAAAAGTGACTTTAAAGGTAACCTTAACAGAAATATTACCATTAAAATGGCAATGAAATATATTACAAACAAATAAATGGTAAAATGGTCTCAGAACTATTTAGATTTAAGAAAATATAGTATTGGAAACGTTTTCACAACAAGGAGAACAAAAGAGGGCGTTTATATCTTGATTCTATATACAAAAATTATAGGATAAAAAACGCTTTCAAAATCTGTCACAAAATTTACACTTCTTAAATATTTTACAATTATAATACAAAATATACAAAATACGACCAACTAATTTTTCCGTCTAACAATTTTATAAAATGAACATTGAATGTGTTTGAAAAAGTTACACTCCATGAAATTATTTTTCTGGAAGAAATAATTAGAATAATTATTCAAAAGTTAATTCCATAGTTAAATATTGATTTTGTTTTTCTGTATCAACTGAAGCAAAAGATTTGATTTATTTTCGCTTCTAATGAAAAATTTAAAGTGATATTTTTCAGGAACATTAATTGCACAAAAATGTTTAATGAATCTGAGTTCTGATGCAAGCATTGTTAACACAGTCACTTAATTATGTTTACCACCACACAGTCCAATAGCCGAAGGTGCAAAGCAAAAATCAAGAGAGTGCAGAGTAAAGAGCTCCAGGAATTTCCAAGATGCCATACCACGTAATTTCTAATCATGTGTTAATTTAAGACATCCAAGCAACAGCCTATTTTGGGGGTTAGGTGTGTTTTAAAGTGTTTTGTTAATTATTGTTCACTTCCATCTCACATGTTTCACGTCAACCTTAACCGAAATCAATTTGCAAGTACTCAATTGTCTGATGTTAATGTGATATAATTTTATTCAATGTTAATTTGCTAGGGTAACATAGTGCAATTTATTTCAATGCAAAATGTGCCAACAAATAATCCCACATAGCTCGCCTGCTCGCCAACACCTGTCAGCGCACCACGTGATGAAGTTAGTCATCGCTCAGCACCTAGAGGGGTTAGACATGTTTCGCCGTATTTTGAGGTACGCACACCTGGGCAGCCCAAATATTTTTGTCATAATTGTTTAGTTTTCAATAGTCTATTCATTTACCGTAACCTCGTTTGTACAGCCGCCTGGGAAACTGTACCTCAACTTCGCATCGCTTGGGGAAGTGTACTTTTTTATATGATAACAAGACGTGTGTCACTCCTCACACTAGGCCATTTGTCACGTCGGCCACTCCCAAGTGCAGCACACATGCACTCTCGAATATTGATCACTGGCGAGTAGTGTCAGTGTCGAGTGAGTGCAGGAGTGGGCAAAATTGGACAGTACAGTGAAGTGCAGAAGAGTGTGTAGCACCATGTGCAGCTACCAGCCCGGGACAGAGAGAGTAATACACGAACACATGTATTACATTTAAAAAGGGTTATAACATTTTTATAAACACATTTCTTACCACATAATGACACGTGACCCGCAAATAAATTGTAATAGTTCTCGAAACCGTTATGCCCCAGTTTTTTTTTTTTTTTTTTTTTTTCCCACAATTTTTATTTACACCGCAACCAGTGTTATGTACACCCCATTTCATTCTAGTCGCAAGGTAAAGGTGCTCGGATGTATTCGTGTACCCCCTGGGAGCAGGTGGAGAACATGAACTGGTAATGTGCCTGGCGCCATGTTCGGTAGAGTGAACAATGTTGAATGGGGTCGTACGGCCGATGGATTACTGCGACTCTGGATGTGCGGTCAATATGAAAGAGAACTAGATTAATTGTCAGTTAAATTATGTTGAATGTAAAATATTTCCTTTGGTGCAAAGCCGTCGGACAATTCGCACTCCTATATCATCACTGAATTTTCTCTGCTTGAGGGAGGGAGGCCCTGTAAATAAAAAACATATACTGAAAAACTTTTAAAGTAGATGCTGCTATGAGGGCGCTGGCGCTAGGAGCGGCGAGGAGGGATCGCGACCCACTCATCCGTCGACTCATCGTCGCTGCTGCTGCTGCTGATGTTGCTTCTCTTCGGACACCTCGTAGCTCCTTCTTCTGGCAAGGGGAAATGTATGCTGTCCCTTGCTGGACTTGATGCTCCTTCTGATAAACCTTCCCCTGCGACCCTGATGTGGTTCTTCTATGAGAGGTCAGCATTGAGACGAAGTCTTGTGGGTATCTTCTTTGTGGGTTGATCGGGCCTGCATTATGCCCCACTTACTCGCTTTGTGTCTCTACACTGGATGTCGTGATACTCCAGTCTGGTTCACTTCAGTTTGCAGTGCCTGCGATGTTGATGTCATGATATGTTTGAAACGGTGTGACCTCTTCCTACTGCCCCTCTTCTTCCCCTGCCAACCTTATGGGCGTATGACTACCGGGTGTGGCATTGGGAAAAGGGTGCCGAAAAGCACTCCTATCTGTGCTCGAGCTTGCCTCTGTTTCTCTATTGGGCGTTCCTGCTACATGCTCTTGGCCATTGGACCATTCCTCTTGCTCAGGAGTTTCTGAACTGGGTCCTTGCACGGCTAGGCGAAGGTCGTCGCAGTGTACTGCCATCCTGTGCCTTCTTCTGACCTTGATAAGGTAAGTTGTATACCACAACGCTTTTAAAACATGTGGTTCGCTTCACTTAGGGGCAAGCCCTTCACAAAAGTTGAACTTTGTGCTGCTCAGTCTGTGCTCGTGAATGTAAACATGTTGTCTGGGTCTAAGCCTCTTTGGTAGACATGTTGTTGCTGGTACCCATTGTCCTAGGTAACTCTCCTGGGTAATGTGTGCATTTATAAGGTGTTACTCTTTGCCCAATCGCCAATCTGCTGAACTTTCTGTTGCATCGCTGTTTGCCTGTCGGATTCTGAATTCCCCAGGGAGGGGCAGCTCCGTTCCCTACAGAATGGCGGCTGGTGATTGACCTGTGGCTAGGTTGACACTCTGTCTGATTGTGAAAAGGAAGCGAGCAAATGTTCAGCCCGACTTGCGTAGTTTGATCCTACCCACAGATGCAACTGAGTCTTGATATCTCGATTCCTCCCCTCAGTTGGATGGGCCCACGGGCAGTACATGTCCATTGTTTAATGCTGGCCTATCCACTTGGTACACAATTCTCTACAATACTTCCCTGTAAATTGTGTACCATTGTCTATTGAGTGGGTGTGTGTGTAACCCCAACGGGAGTAGAATTCGGTCTCCAGTACACGGGCTATGTTGTGTGCCCATGCACTGGAAACTGGGTATTGCTTCCGTCCAACTTGAGAATAAGTCACTCACCACAAGAATGAATCTCTTGCCGTTAGGGGTTCGCGGATATGGTCCCATCAGGTCCAGCGAGATGCACTCGAATGACTTCTGTGGTTACAGTGGATGTTGTTGCGTTAATCCATCTGATATCCTACTCTTGCAGAGATTACACTTTACTCACCCCCTCGTGTTTTGCCATACGTCTCTGATAATGCTGTGCCAGTGTAAATGGTTCTGCTCATTTCTTTTTGTTTGTGATGGGCCAGAGTGGCCTGCAATTCGTGCATTATGTAGCACCAGTGCTCGTGCACTTTTGGGCATGTACACCTTCCAGGTTCCTTCAGGACGATGAGGTCGTGTCTCGATGCTCGTGCCCTTCATTCGCAACCAAACCTGTTCACTCTGAATGATGGAGGTGACACGACATTGGGTGTCTGTACATTGTATTTGTGCAGCCAAAACGCTGTCCTGCAAGTCGTCGACCTCCAGTTCTGCTTCCTCAGGAGCCTCAATAACGGCACAGCTCATGCGGCCCTCGCCAGCTGTTGGGCGGTTGGCTGTGGGGGAAGTAGATCGTCCCATTCTTTTTGGTCCACTGCTACCATTTCGCCTGGCATGCGGGACAGACCATGTGCTAGCTAATTCTCTGCTCCACCTCGAAATTTAAGCTTGGAGGAGAAGTGCCTAATATGCTAATTTGCTCCTGGCTTCTTTCATGGTATGAAGCCAGAGTAAGCACCAGTTGTCAGTTTGTAGTGTGAACCATTGGTACTCTAGCTATGCCCTGTACCATTTCACGGCACACCCTACTGCCAGACACTCCTGCTCATTCACGACGTATATACCCTCAGTTGCCCCGAACTTTGCAATGCTGTATTTAATGATGCACTTCTCTTTGTCATCTCCAATTTGATAAAGGACTGATCCCAAGCCCTTTTCACATTTCTCTGACTGTATATATAAATGGCGACTTGGGTTATTTCGAACCAATGTCGTACACTCCCTGAACTTGCTCTTTATCTCTTGAAAGCTTGCTTCGTATTCCACCGTCCACACGTACTTTATGTTGGGGGACAACATGTCAGTGTGTGGTGGGGTTATGGTTGCAAAATCCTGTATGTTTTCCCGCAGCCAATTCACCAACCCAAAGAATATCCTCAGTTGTTTCCTCAAGTGTGAACCTCGTAGTTGTTAATGAGGGCTAAATGCATGGGTGGCCAATGTGAAACTGCACTTTGCACACAACAACTTGTTGATGGATAGTGTCTCCAAGACTAGTGAGAGGTGTTGGATGTGGCCATCCCATATTTCGGAACAGATGATCACGTCATCCAGGTACTCGAGAGCAAAATCCCAATGTATGTGGAATACCTGGAGCATCATTGTCTGAAAAGTTGCCAGCGTGCACTTCAAGCCAAAGGGCATTCGCAGAAGTGGAGCATTCTCCCATTTGGTGCTGTGAACGCAGTTTTGTGATGGTATGCATGTTTTATTGGCATATGCCGGTACCTGCTGCACAGGTCAATTTAAATCATGAACTTAGCCTTGCCCAAGATATGCACTGCATCCTTGACACTTACGTAGGGAGGCAGGGTGCTCAGTGTGATTTGGTTGATTGCTCTGAAATCCAACAGAGGCACCACTTCCCACCTTTCTTGTGTGCCAATGTGATTGTGATTTTGTAGTGACTACGAGTGGGTTTAATCACACCATCAGCTATAATTTCTTCAATCTGATCTTTGATGATGGTGCATTGATGAGGCTGGTAACTTCAGGGTCCATACTAGATCGGTCGGTCATGTTCCAGTGGAATGCAAAGTTCAGCGATGGTCATTTGACGGAATGGGTCTCCTCCCACAAAAACTTCGCAACGTTCGTCCAGTATGAATTGAACCATCTCCCTGTATTCCGAATTGACCGCGTCATCGGGTCCGTCTAGTTGCACTCTGAGCCTGTTACCAATGGATCAGCATACATTGTCTTACACCGCTCGCCATTCCTTCAGGCCAAAAGGGATCTTATGGACGATTGGCTAAACAATGGCTTTTTGTTCGCTGTGCCAGGGGATACCCAAGATGGCATTCTCCCATAAGTCTGCATAAACATGGGCTGTGGTGAAGGTGTCCACATCTCTAATTCGGACGATAAACAGTATCTCTTTCATTGATTCCCCTGTGTTCTGCTTCGTTGCGAGGTGTAGTACCTATGTACTCAGTGGAATATCGCTCGTGTCCACGAATCCGATGCGCACTAAATTATGACTGGCTGCTGCGTCTACTATAGCATGGTATGGTTGCTGATTAAAATGTACTGCAATTCTAATCATTCTGTTTTGTGTTTTGATTATTTACTGCACACATGGTTGCTGACTTTTTATTTCTACCTGCTCTGCTTGTTGTGGAGGCATTGTATCATGGGTGCCCCTTGCTTGTGGTAGTATGTGTCCGGCTCGCCTACACCAACGGTCCATTTCCCATTGGTGCTTTGTTGTTGTTCCGTGTTTGGTTGCGTTTTGAGCACTGATTGTGCCAATGCAATTTGCCTTCTCCTTTGCAATATAGGCAAGTAAATGATGGCTCACATGGGCCTCCTACAACGCCCGAGGTTGTTGATGTCCACACTGCCATCGTGGATTTCTGGTATGTTCTTGTCCGGAATGCATCTGCTCCTACTAACTTGTTCACTGCCGGTTGCTCTTCTGTCCGCTCCCTCTGCTCTGCATCTTTTCATCGGCGCGATTTATAACCATCACACTCTCTAATCACTGTGTTTTGTTCTTGGCTGGCTTGGTCCAGCATTTTGCAGAGCGCATGAAGTCCTCCGTTCTACTGTGAACTAATTGTGACATTGCTAACCTGTTTTCCGCTCTTACAGTTGATGTAACTACTTCGAAGATCTCACGCTCGTTCATGTGAGGATGAAAGTTTTTGATTTGCCCTATCTTCCTCATTTCAAACGCGGTCAGGGATTCACCTGTATTTTCCAGTTGTAGCACAGCCCTGCCATGTGCTTGGAATAAGGAGTAGGTATTGGAAAATCGAATTTGAAAGCTCTTAAGAAATTCTATGTACTCAATACCGTTGTGACTGATTGTTTCCCACCAATCACTTGCCTTGCTGGCCAATTGAGTCCCCATACAATTAGGCCACTCTTGCTGGCACAACTTATATCTTTCTAAACATGTTGTGCAGTCATTTAGGAATGCCTGCGGGTCCTCACTTGATAGGCCTGAAAACGTTGGTAACCATTGCAATCGAGCTGGTGTTGTACTGGCTTCGACGGCTCTTGAGATTGATGTAAATTATGGGTTGGGATGTCTTTTTCTGCAGTTCTTCTATTCTTCTGCGTCAGTACGTTGAATGAGCCAGTGGGCTTTGGTACTCACTGGCCCATTTTGAATGTTTCCTCCGACAGTGATGTGTGCTAGACAATTCCTCACCTACTACTAACTTGACTTCGGACCGCGACGATGGGAGTGTGCTTTGTCCGCAGAGGAATCTCCTGGTGGCTTGATTTGCCATGTTTTACCTGGTCAGACATTGCCAGTGTGTTTTGCGTCCACGTGTCTCACACCTCACAGTTTCTTGTAACCCTTACCTTCAAATTTCTTGTTTTTGACTGCTTAAAAATTTTGTCTGTTCGGTAAAGAATGTGTTCGCACATTTCACAGAGAATACGGAGTTGCTGGTCTGTTGTGGCCATTTCAGTCCTGTTCTAACATTCCAAGTGAAAACTATGTGCATACTATACACAAATTATGGTTGCATTTCTCCTTCCTGCACATGTATTTTGTTTCGCACACCTGCCATCTTGCCAATGCATAATTACATTTACTAGGGAGTTGAAATCGATTAAGTGTGGCTGTTTACATTGACAAACAAATTTGCTTGGCAAGCGTCGTTCATTTTGCGTGGGTGGTACTTTGCCGCATTCAGCACACAAAATTGCTGGTGTACCACCTGTGGTAGAAATCCACATTTTACCCACTAGGACTCTGTTTGCCATGGTTATTCTTTCTTTGCGAATTCTCAAATTCTGTTTTTCCCTACACGGACATATAACTACTTCAAAGGGATTTGTACTTATTGTGGTTTGTACAGAGATCAAATATAATGGTTTTGCTTGGCCTGCACTTGTACACCAGTTAAAAAGATTCCGGAAAATATCTCATACCGCAGTGTGCTGTGGAGCGCGGGCTTTGAGGTCGATTATTATTTTATTTCGCGGCTGACCCTCTGTCGCACTTCGTTGGGGGAGGGAGATATGTACAGTTTCCCGAGGCGTCTTGCTTCCTGCTGAGAACATGTGTTCCAGCCACGCAAGTGATGTGTGTGTTTTCCTAGTATACTGTTTGCTTTAAAAACTCTAAAATTACTTAGAAAAGTGTCTTGAAAATAAGTTGTGAGTTCTTGACGATTGATTGCAGCACAACAGCTTTGAAAAGCTATGCAAAAATGTATCTTGTAAAATTTGGTTGACTTTTGAAAAGTTCATGAAAAGTCCTTAAAAATTTTAATTAAATAGAAAAATTCTCAGTGAAGTTTAAAAAATTGATTTAATTGACCATTGCACCATTTGTTACTGTCCAAGGGAAAACACTAAAAAAGTTTATTATTTATTTTGAAAAAGTTTGAAAATTTTATTACTGAAAATTAATGCAACATTTTCCAGAAAAGTTACGGAAATAATGATATTAAATAAGTTTTGGTGGTTTTTTTTATCTTAAATTGCTGACTGATATTGTTTGGAAATACCATTTTACTTTGCTCATGAGATACCTGTTGCCAATTACTGGACACGTTGGTAAATGCCTAGTGCATTGGTTTTCAAAACACTATCGCACTTATATATGCACATCTACTGTGCTACTGCATTACTGCCGTTCATTACTTGCAGTGTAGAGTGGAAGTGTTGGACTTGCATCTGTTTTGGTTTACAGTTGTTTCTTTTGCATTACGTGTTGTCACGTCTAACCAGTTTATGTTTACAAAAGTTAAAAGTCTCATATGCGTTGAAAGTAAATAACCCAGACGTCAGTTGGCATGTTTTGTTTCCCTTGAATCACTGTACATCTCGTGATGTAACACATATACACTCTACAGTGGAAACGAATCTGACAAACAGACAAATGAATAATTGTACAAATTGTGTGACATATGAAAACATAAAAACCCTTGATATTATTGATGTTGATTGTAGTTGACTGCAAAGTAGTGGAGCAAAGTGGTGTTCATTTATGATGGAAGTGGGACAGGTAAATGTCCCATAGATTCTCTCCAATTTTTCAGCTTGTAGATGATAGGCGCCAGGTATTTTGAAGCGAAATACCAACTACCTCGTCAGAGCAGATTCTTCTTCTCCCAGGGTCATGAACCGACGACATTCGGGCAGTGTCCTACCGGTGCTCCTACCATCGTTATTGATACGGAAACAGTTGCCATGCTGAAAACCTGCGCAGTGGGATCTTAGGGTGGCTCACACATCCATATTTATATGTAGGTATATAAAACACTGAATACGAATTAACACACTGATACATAACCCTTAACAAATTGCGGGAAAAGGTGTGGGCCAGCGCTCCTATGGCCCGTAGGCAACCCGAATGAGCTCGCACTCCATTTACATTAGATCATTGGGTTTTATTAAGGCTCCTCCAGGAAGTAATTTACATGCAATGCCAGGCTTAACCCGCCGGCAGGGTGACACTCTACAACTGTCCGAAGGCGACAAAAAAACTTTACATGAAACGTAAGCCTTCCCGGGCGATGCTATTCCATGGGAAGGGAGGAGTGGTAATTTTGGGAGCCTACGAAATATACAAAAGTTCCAGTTAATTAATGTCTATTGTTGTGAAGTGATTGGCGAACAAATATGAAGCGCTGCCCAAGTGCGTGATACACGACCCCGTCGATCAGCACATTCCACTCCTCGAGATACCACGGTCTTACATTATGATCAACACAAAATCTCTGAAAACATATCAACATCGCTTAAAACGTTACAGTTCTGACAAAGACAATTACTCTTAGCATGTAAACCCTTTAATATACATGTTGCACTCTATGAAATGAAATGTGGATGAAACACGGTGAAAGTGGAAAATGATGGGAAATTAAAAATACGGTAATTAAAGATCGCAGAGACATCAAAATACAATAGGGCTTATTAACTTAGAGTTGCATGGACGGGCTTCCTTGAGTGTTCATTACTTAAATCTCAATTCACTTATGCCTAATTTTGCAGGTTCTTCTTTTAAGACACGTGTGTGCAGGCGAACATTGCTTGTTCGGCACTTGCACTTTCTTCTCCGCTCATGTCACGAGCATTCTCTTAGGTACCTGTGGCCGCACTCGTAACCAAAGTATTGGTAACGACCACTACAATGCACTCTCCAAAAGGTGCGCACGAGGGCCCGGTAGAATGCTGGTAGGTGAAGTGGCTGGCAGCGGCAACAGGCAAACGTACTAGGGGAAAGCCAGTGGCATCATAGTGTTGACTGTACTGTTTTAATTGCGGTGTTTGATAGGTGTTTGAAGGTCTCAGGTTACTCACCAATGACTGTAGTTGTCTGTTCTGAAGCACTTTTGTCGGACTGTTACCTTTGTTGCATAACCTGTTGTCCACATTTGTACAGAGTAGACTACAGTCGTATTGATTGTGCTCTCCTGCACTCTGATGTTCTACTATTGTTTGATTCGTCCGAGATAGGAAAACCCATTGTCATAGGAATAAACTTGCACTATGGTGTTTGAGTAGCCCTAGTTGGGAAAGCCACTTGACACATTGCACCTCCAGAGGTGCTGGGATGTGTTCGTTTCTGCCTGGGAGCAGATGGAGAACGGTAGCTGATGATGTGTGCAGCGCCACGTTCGATAGAGTGAAACGAAGTTTGAATGTTGTCGTATGGCCGACGGCCTAAAGTGATTTTGGATATGCGGTAATTATGAAGGAGAGCCAATTTAATTGTGAGTTAAATTATGTTGAATGTAAAATATTTCCTTTGGAGTGAAGCTGTCGGCCATTTCGCACGCCTATACTATCACTGATTTTACTCTGCTTGAGGTAGGGAGGCCTCGTAAATACAAAACATACACTGAAAAACAATTTAAAGTTGATGCTGCTATGAGGGTGCAGGAACGGATGAACTCTCGAGAGTTAACAAATATTAGGAGTTTATACAATAAAGCACGTCTAATTATGGTATGACTATTTTATTACCGCAAAGGCAGAATGAAATGTTGCTGCACATGAAAATGCATACCCTAGGTTAAGCTGACCAAGCACTCTGGTCCTGCCGGTGGTAACAACTGTGGAAAGTAGGGTGTAGTCCTTCAGTTAGAGTTACGTAACAAAATGCTTCCGACGAGTGAAGTCCTGGTATGTTACTTCAGGATGCTGGGAGACCTCCCACCGGCTAAAGAAACGTACTTAGATGTTCCTGAATTATGTTAACTATCGCGATGAAAGAAAACGCAGCTTAGATTGAATTGCCGAGGGGTGTACGCGGAGCTTACCATCTGCCTTACCGGCTGTCTGGAGTGCTGTTGTCTGACAAACGACATGGCATCGGCTGTGCCACACGTCCAGGAATCATGCGCCAAATTGAAAACAAGAAAAAATGGAACTTACTAACCAACATGATAAATGAAACTAACATTGTACATAATTATGATTACTGAACTAAAACACATTGGGGACATACCCGAGAATGTCGGAGACCCAGATATGGCGAATAATGAGACGTCACGAGTATGTCACTGCACTTGAAGGGTGATATTAAACAAATGATGGCTCAGGTGGCTGATTCTCGATATATGATTACATGTATACTCTTACAATTAACATATTAATATAGGTGTGAGCCATAGTGGTTAAAATTACCTGAATGTGTATGGATGGGACGACACACGAATTTAGTCACTAGGGGTGGAGCTACGCCATCTTCTACGATGTGCTATCTACTCTCTATACTGGAGTGGGCGGTTCCCGTAATTAGTTATGGTGCAATCACCGCTAAAATGCCTAAAAATGATCCTAATAATAAATGTGGTTAGGGAGCCGCTAGCCACTCTACAATTCATGCGAGAATGTGATTCCCTGTCATTTGACACTATTTGGAGCCACGTCGCACTCTGGATTTGGCCACAGGGCCCATCGACATCGCACAAATTGGAAAACTGTGGGAACAAGCAGCCTCGCTTAACCCAGTGTTCCCTCCAATGGCTGTTGCATCTAATGGGCATGACTTCATGGGACACACTTGTTTAGGTCACATGTCCATTCATCACAAGAGTTACGACTTTTGATGAATGTTAAATATTATGACTCACATCCACGAGTTATAGAGTGACAAGACTAGTGTAAAAGCCATTCTTGTCAACCTGCACTGATCGCCAACACGACCTAATGTCGATCGGTCGACTGTTGCTGGGTGATTTAAGGGTCTGCGTTGGAACAAACGGGCACAAGGGATACGTGGACATCAGGAACACGTCAACATATTCATGTGAAGTGCATGTGGCCATATGGCCACTCTGCCCTTTATCACATGACACATCATTCTGCTTTACACATCACCACTGCTGCTACACTGGTTGCACTGACACTTCGTATTCAAGTTCAATCAAAGTAGCGCATGGACTGTACTGGTGAGCACGAGTGCCCAGTACAGTCTGGATGACTGATTTGTCGAACTTGTAAACGGTGGGCAAAAGGTCTAGAGTGTCGCTGTCAGCGTCACACTCTCCAGCTTTAACGGAGAATGTATTAATTTTTGTGCCTCTCAGGAAGGAATAAGTAAATAAAATGTCTTGTTGAAAATGTGAATTCGGACACACGTCGGGAGTGAGAGAAACATATTAGGGGAGCTTTAGGGGAGCTGGAATACTTCTTACTAGACCAGGCACTTATTGGATTTAGTCTTCAGTATCAGCAGTTACAGCAGCTGCAGGACATCAGTGAAGGCCAAGTGGGCTGTCGACACCATGACCTCCAGCACCACTCATGCTCTCTGAACTGGCACGCTTCAAGTCGGGCAACACACACTTCACATTTATTCCTGTCCACCAAAACATACATACGTCACACCGTACTGGCAGGTAAAGCCCGGTAATGCATGTCAAATGGCTTCCTTAAGAAGCATGTAGTGTTTTACCGAATAAACTCAACAGTGAACAGTTTCATGTGTTTTTTATCTCTGCTGCCTCCGGGCATTTCCGGACGCAGGCCCTGTGTGTCAAAGTTATTGTGTTTTCAGTTTCTTCAAGTGTCTAATATTTACTGATAAATAGCCTAGCACGCAGAAAGCACAGAACTTCTTGATCGCTCATCAGCCGATCTGCTTGGCTCCACTCCTTATTTATCAACATCGACGAATAACACCACCTTCCAAAAATGCCATCTACTGGGAAACACACGAAGCTGAATAATGTGATTTCAAAATAAGCAAATGGAGTGAGCTTCGGAGCCTCCGACTCCGAAGGTAAGGAGCTAAGCAGAGGCCGACAGTAAGACCGTATGAAAATATTCGTCACGAGCACACAAATAACTATTTTACCAATAAGTTCCACATGTCTTAGAAATATCACAAGTTACAAAATCATAACTTAGAATGATCGTAACTGAGAAACACAACTTAGAAACATACAAATTAGAAACACACAACATAGAAACATCACAACTTCGAAAATCATAACTTATAAACACACAACTTAGAACTATTATAACTTAGAAACACATAACTTAGAACAGTCACAACTTCGAAACACACATCTTAGAAAAATCATAACTTAGAATTTTATAACTTAGAACAATCACAACTTCGAAACACACAACTTATCACTACCATAATTTAGAAACACTAAAACTTAGAACTATCATAACTTAGAGAAACACACAACTTAAAACCACATAACTTAGAAACATCGTAACTTATAAAATTATAACTTAGTACGATCATAACTTAGAAACACGCAACTTAGAACTATCACAACTTAGAAAACACACAACTTAGAACTGTCATAAGTTAGAAACACATAACTTAGCACAGGTATAATTTAGAAAATTATAACTTGTGTGTTTCTAAGTTATGTGTTTTTTAGGTGTGCTCCCGACTCATCCCGCCCTTCACCATCATACAAACAGAGTTATACGTTGGGTCGTCAATCCCCCCTCTGCAAATGAGATCATCGCCATCATCGTGCACGCACAGTTAACCACTGGGCTCATAACTCCTCTCCGCAGGGGTGCTCTCGTTAGGACGAGTCAGAAGCACAATGTTACCAAAACAATTACGTGAGGAATGATAATATTTGCTGGAATAAAACAATGATAACATGACAGAACTCCCTTCTTACTTGCGGTGCTATATACATCCCGATGTAGCTTTTTACTACTCGGCTCCCTTCTTACTTGTGTGCTATATGTGATGAACTCCGTTCCTACTTGCATTGATGGAATGGAAATAACCTCCCTTTACTCTTGCACTATGAAAAATGCAATGTCTCCATTCTTACTTGTGGTGCTATAGTTGAAATTAACTCTTTTCTTGCTTGCGTGATATATACAGCGAACTCCCTCCATACTTGCGATGAAATTTTGTAATGTCCTCCCTCCATACAGGCGGTGATATTGAAATGAACGCCCTTCACATTTGCGATGATATTTCATGACAGTGTACACTTAGGCACGTAGTTTTTAACTATGGGAACCACTGTTGCTTGTGAAATCGAAACGAAAATAACATTAACTAATTTTGTGATGACTGTTCTTCTGTTTCCTATGCTGTTCTTCCTCCGCTGGCTAGCTAGGAAATGTGACGATTCCGTAGCTGGGTATGGGAAAAGACGTGAGTGGTGTAGGTGTCGGAAAAGATGTGGGAAAGATGCTGGATATTTGCTTTGGAAATTTTTGTGTTAGTTGGTATGCAGTTGGTAAGTAAGTTGTCATGGGTGGGAGTGATAGATATAACACGGTTACAGTTGGTAATGGTTGCAAGCACTGGCCACGAGGTGCCGGATGATTGACAGCTATCACAGGGGTCCCGCCCGCATGTGACGTGTGATTGTCAGTATCCTCGATCTAACAGTGTACTTCCTCAGCTTACACTCCCTTTTCTTCTGTTCTTTCACTTTCGACATGACATACCATGTTTACCTTTGTGATGCAATATCTGTCTGTTGGCACTGCTTGCACGTTATTCCCGAAACTGTTTTCCGCTTGGCACTCTGTATCACTGGGCTGGTTGCCTGGGAGTAAATTGGTTGAAATGTTGTTTATCACTGTTGGTTTCAACAGTCCAACGCACTCGTCGCAAATGAATCGCATTCCAGTTGCGGTGTGTAACTTTGTGTGGCTCATGCAGTCCTTGTGCATGTGCAAGTTGCACCGTGCACATATAATCGGTATGGTTCCCGATTCTGTGCATAACAATCTCCCGCACAAATGTAATTTGTGTGAATTTTGAATTTCGTTGATTCTGTCCGAATGTTATGTCACCTGCTCTTCTCCGTGATTGCCCACGATGTGGTTGCTCGCTGGGCTGGTCTTTTGATCGCACTTGCAAAATCGGGTCCCCATTTCATGTCTGTCTACCACATTTCCAGTGGTTTTTGATGCAGACACTGCAGACTCCGTGCTGCATCTGGCCAGCCACGGTGGTTTGACAACACTACCACGTGAGCACGGAATCACGAGCCCGGAAGCACAGATGCGGAAGTGCGAGCTTGACAGTCCGATGCAGGAATATCGTTAAAACGTAGTGGTCCTGCACAATGCTGGCAGGGGGTCAACGGACGTCGGGCTTTCAGGTGATGTGCTCGGTGCGCAGCCTAGGGCATGGGGGAGGAGTTGCCAGATGTTCATTCTTCTTCTAGTTTCTCCTTCTCCCTCCTTGTAGCGCGGTGCAACACTTGTGGAGGGGGTGGGATGTTGGCACTCTCGACTCACCCTGTGTCCTTTGTCCCGCTGCTGTGATGTAACATCGCTGTCCAAAGATGGCAGGTCCTTGCTACTTTCTCAACACTACCCCTTTGTGCTGAAGTAATGGTGCAGCAAAGCTGTTTGGCACACTTTCCTCGCTGACCACGTGCGTCCTTTCTGGTGTAGTTGAGGTTATCTAGAAGGCATCCCAATGCTGCCACGTGCTGTACTGGTCACCTGATTGAGCACACAATTTCTTCATTGTGAGTAAATCCAGGAAAAGAGCAGGAAAATTGCAGGAAAAATTTGGAAAAAAATTGGGAACAAGTTTTTTTTTGGTGTGGGAAAATTGCAGGAAAGATTGTTCAGATTCTAAGATGACAATTCGCACCAAAGTTGGCCGACATTTGACATTTGTCTATTGTGCAGGAGACTGGTAACTAGTGCCAAGGTGTTGGTCAATAAGGACATTGGTTAGGTGAGGAGTGGTGAATATAGTTTGGAATCTTGGTGGATATAATTACCCAGAGCACCAGATATTGTTGGGTTTACAATACCGTAAAGTCGGAGAGCTGACTCGTTCCTCAGGTTCGTTCGGCCGATGACCATGGCAAATACTCAAAGTGTAGTTGTTGTCTCCTTGTAGAATAGAATTAATACTGATTGAATGTACTCGTTACATGTTGCATTGTGGTATACCCGGGCTCCCCGCACGCCCATACGAAGCACTTTTACTTATTATACTTACTCGTGATCATTTCATACATACTTGCACAGTAAATTACACTTTAAGAAATTTGGTGGGAGAAGGCCCATACCTTAAATGCCTTACGGCGAATTGAAAATAAACCACATGTGGTAACTCGTCACTGCTGAGATCAATTCAGTTAGATTACTATATTCCCGTAGGGGAAAACTTACATTTGGTGCTGATAATGAACTCATCAGCTCGGGTGATACTGTGAAACGACACATGGCAATGATTGAAAAGGTGGCAGCTGGGCTGTCGTAGGATGAACATCGTGCTTATAGCTGCTCACTATCCAGGATCTGCCTGCCCCTTGGGACCAGCGAAGGTGAGGTACTTCTGCGAGTGGTGGGGCCATAGCAGCTCAGGTGTGGTGACCATTCTGCAACTCGACGAATCCCTGGGTGGCGGGTTGAGGATCCCCAGGCTCTGAAGTATCTGTGAATATTTCAATACCAGAGCGTGAATCAACTGGTCGGCTCTACAGCGCTTTCGTCATGAACGTCAGGAATAATGGTTGGCTCAGTGCGGGATGACGAAGCGCGTCTGCTGGTGGCGGCCCAATTATCATGGTGGGAGGGGGTTCTCGAGGTTTCAAAGGGCAAAGTGTAGCGAACCTCATTGCTGGATTCCGCGGGCCGTCGACTGCAGAAGTGAGAGCATTCGATTGGAATTCATCGGACCTCCGAAGATCCCCGATGTCAGCTTTCACACCTGGGCCTGCAGATCGGCGGCATCACTGGTATCTCCTGAATGTCCCACCGAGTACTTTTAAGTGTTCACCCAATCTCGATGGAGATTTCGGCAGAGGGAAGGGGGTGGCTCCCTATATGGCTCACCCCACCTTCACGCACAGCATGGAGACCCTGATGTCAATGTAGAAGAGCGAAGATAGCGTTGTTGCCACAGCTGATCTGCCCAGTTTTCCAACACACTTGACGAGAAGCAGGGATGTCCCTACATTAAATTGCTGCTGCCAATATTGTTGTGCTGGTTAGCCTGCACAGGAATATTGGCAGCAGTTAAGTGAAGGGCACCCAATTTCCACACACCCCACCCCCTCTTTTTTCAAAACCTCTTAAAATGTCAAGGAATCCCCACATATTGTCTCCTAGCAACATTTTCATTAATGTTTCCTAATTTTTGATATCTTTTTTGTCAACTGGTTTTTTATGGTACTATGCCGGTTTCCTCAGCCTCTTCTTAATTATAGTTTCAGCTATAGGTACACCAAGGAGGGCAATCATGGGCCAAAACAGCGGTCACGTGGCTGCTCAATTCCTTCCCGCCATGATGCATGTATCGTCGCACACAATTTCTTCTCCTTTTAGGCATAACGGGTGCAGTCGTGAGATGCATTCAGGTACCTCCTACCACAGATGCATATCTGAAACTTAGCAATAGTGTAGATTTATAGAAAAATACTACGAGACCATTATTAGGTTACTAAATTGTAAATTTGACCAAGATTAGGCTCTAAATATTTGGGGATTTAGGTTCTTGTCTTTTTAAATTTAAGTTGTAAACAAACACGTTCATCACTGTTGATCATTTGACTTCGACACTTGTGTTCTTTTAAGGTAGGTCAATGATTGGTATCTGTCTAAGATAGGTATAAGAGGTCTACAAGCTGTTCGAAACCACGATCAATTATTCTTGAAACATAAATCCCCAAATTCGCTATTTCGGAAATGGCTTTAGGATAAGTAGGGGCATGTTATCCAAAGAGGAAAGAGTAAGCGTAGTATTTCTCGTTGTAGCATATTTATCTCTGGATTTGGAGTTGTGTTTTGTCAGACGAAAATGTGAATTATATTACATCTTGTTTGTGTATTGAATTTATTACAAGCAGAATGGCTTACAGGCTGTTTCCGACAGGAAGAAAATTAGAGAGGTTTTTGTGGCATGGTTTGAAAAGAGCAAAATTTGATAGAAATCTGGTAAGTCGTTTTAGTAAATTATGTAATGTTTAGGTTAGAGTGTTGTAATGGTTTAAGGTTTTGAAGTATCTTAAATCAACTACATTTACTTTAAGATACAATCTTATTATTAAATACACATTTTGATACTTTACACCTTTATGAAAGTGAATTATTATGTCCTGTAAACATAGAAAAGAAGTTTATGAAAATGTAGATGTAATTTCTCGACATTTTCCAAAAAACTTGGAAATTTCATTTCCAGTAAAATTATTATAAAATTCATATTTAATTTACTGAGGTGGAGTTAGCTACGAATCCCAGCTTAAACTTTATGCTGCCAACACACTGGCAAGTAAATCACTAGTACTGATTCTGTTATATAGGTAATGACATAGCAAAACAGCTTAGTCCTAGTATGTTAAATTATTTTTTATACTAACTTGCGTGTTTATAGGAATAAATAATGAAGTTTTTTGACTTTGACCCTGGTATTTTACATAATCGTGGGTCATCTAAATTTCGCATAACCGTGACCGGAACGCCGAATTTTAATTGGAACTTATGTGAAGGCACACCTGACGAGAATTCAGAAACTCTACGGGATATGTAGTTCTCGGTTCCGTTTCCATGACTGTGTCTACTGACAAATACTCCGTTCTTTCTCCTTATACCTCTTTCAAAATGTTAGAATTAATTTTATTAATGGTGTAATTTTTTGGTGCAAGAATCACTCTTTGACATAGCCATTGGTCGTCATTTATAATACTTTGTAGATCTGGGTAAACGCTACCAATCAGTTCCGTATTACCCTGCACCAAATTACAAAAATCCTCTGTTAGTGACACACAGCTGTCAGCGTCAGTTTTCAACTGCCCGTCTCCAATTTTTAATAGTTTATCCACATTATGTGTGTATCAACGTTATTGTATATGTATACTCTCATGTTTGTTGTCAAGCTGAATTTATTGACATTTGCCCATTAGCTTGACGACTTGAGACAGGCTTTGATTTCATCTGCAGGTGTGCCTGTCTGAATCAAAAGACTTGATTTAAGTTTGTGAGGCATAATAGACTAGCAAACAAAACAATAAAACTAAGTCGAAAAAGTAAACAAAGAAAAATACCAAATCAACAAATCCGATCCAAAGAGAAATGTTGAGCCTTTCTTATTTGTCTATCTTGTAACTTTGGCCAGTGTACTATTATGTTTGTGTACTTTACATTTTCCTGTAGGGATTAGATATTTTCACTGGATAAAAAGTAGCGTATATCCAACTATCTCTGTGCAAAAAATCACGATATGTTGCTCCGTTTAGGCGTGAAAGAAGGACAAACAAACACACTTTCACATTTATATAATACAATGGTAGTGTGACACAATTCCCTACCTTTTACTGTATAACAAACAGTATAATGGTGATGACAAAAACAAAAATTTAATGTACACCAACAATGAGGTTTAGATAGATTTAAAATTGTGACAAAACATGCCACAAATAAATTTGACAAAATGTTTTCTTTCAATGTAAAGTATATTTTAACTTTTTTACAAATTTATATAGCTGGCAAAGCAATAAATTGATTAAAATATTGATTAGTGATTGCAAACATCACAATACCATGACTAGAATATTTCAAGGTGGATTAAATGCTTTAAAAGGACTAGGTTGGGTGAAGGAGAGGTGAGCAAGCTCGCCACCGGGCAGTAGCCTAATTGTGAGTGTATGTATGTATGTTTTTTATACATGTAATTCAATATACAATCAGGTACAAGATTTCAGAGTATCATGAAATACATTATGACCAAAACGTTCAAATAAATGCTTGTATGTTATTACTAATTGTTCAGTGAAGTAGAATTTAATGCTCTCAAATGCATAATTATGGAGTATCGTAAATACGTGATAATCAAAATGCTTAAACAAAGCTTATACGTATTGCATTGGTAATTAATTTAAGTGGAAAACTCTATACTCTCAAGTGCACAATTACGGAGCACTACAAAATACATGACAATCAAAATGCTCTAACCAAACGCTTATATTGGATTAACAACAATTCTTTGAATCAGAAAACTTAATACTCTCAAGTGCATGGTTACAGAGCACTACAAAATACGTGACAATCAAAAGCTCAAACCAAATGCTTATATTGCATTGACAATTATTCAAAACTTTAACATAGATCCACAACCATGGCAAAATTAAATGTTATTAGAATTCATACAGTATGAAAGGTGACCTGATGGGGCCTGACAAAGCATTCATCCTTTAAAAATTCAATTTAAAATTTACTAAAATTACAAGGCTAAACTCTGTGAGGGCGATCCAACAGACCCTGTCATAGCCTCATGGGCTTTTAAAATTATAAACATTACACGTTTTAAAAAAGACTCAAGCGCCCATGAATGAGTCGTGGTACTACGAGCTAGACTGAAAACCCAAGAGCAGTACAAATCACTACGCACGAGTTAAAAAAAATACTAGCCAACACACACCAATAGCTAAACTTAGTTGCACCAAAATGACTTTTGATACCATGTCAAAACTACAATTTATAATAGTCGCTAAGCTGTGTGCTGTGGCCATAGGGAAATCGCCACCAAATTATTTTGCTTTTCAAGCAGGTTTCACACGATGCAGTTAGCGTAGTGTTCGTACAAAATATGTTGTACGAGAATGCCAACTAAATTGCATGCAAAACGAGTTTACACACAGATAAATAAGATGAATACTGTCTCGCATCAAAATTTGTTGATAGCCCTGGTGAGTTCCAAACAGCCAAGGTATTATAATACAAGATATGAAATTGCTTACTTCAAGAAGTTATTTGTTTCGAAGCTATCCCTCCAAAATATAATTGTTTTTATTTTATTCTCAGCGAACTGTCTAAAATTCAATCCATGCTGTTATTTTCCAGCAATGTTTTATTTCCCTGTATTCCTCTTTGCATGCCACAGATTATTTTCTTTTACTTTATGGTTGAGTTTACAATAGGTCACATGACCAGCATACAAGGACCAATAGGATCGCAACTTGCATCGCCTTGCACGAGAAAACTAGGATCTGCTCTATCTCCTCATTTCATGCAAGATGTGCCTTGCACACAAACTTGTGCAAGAAATTCTTGTGCAAGGTCGGCATCTTTGCACAAGTTTGGCACTCGTCTTGCATCATGTGAAACCTGCTTTAGTGTGTTTTGTGGGCAGGTGATATCACTGCCCATTGTTTTTATTCAGATTTTGTATGATTATTTTATTGGCCGGCCATATATTAGTTAATTTCATTGAATTGTATTTATTACATCTATTCATAAATGGATGCAGTGCTAATGTTAATACATAACGTACTATTTTATGTATCTAGTGTATTAGCGCACATAATTAAAATTATAGTGTAAAGAGATACCGCTGTGTTGCACCACTGTTGATGGCCGTGTGATGTCCCCTAATCAACGCAGTGTGTGTATTGGTTAGGCCAGCGATTTTGCGCTGAGACAGTCTCTGTGGGTAGTGGTCTGCAAGAGTATGCAAATGTGAAGTCTGTGGGAGTGCGTTTGCTTTTGAGCCCATAGGGGTGTGTGCTAAAGGCAGTCTTCATGAGAGAATCTCCGGTCGTGGACAATGTAGGCCCGTCGGCCGAGGCACGCGTGGGCCTAGTGCAGTTTGATGGTCCAGTCACCTGGATGACGTGTGATATGCGTGTAAAGTGCGCCCGCTCGGTTCACATATTTTTATTATACGTTGCAGCCACGTCACGGATTATGATTTAACATACACGAAGTATGAACATTTTACAATGCAGAGTTGGTGAGAATAATTCTGCAGACTGCAATCAATTTAACGTGTTGCCTAATAATAGTGTGATCAAGTTTGTCAGCTGGTCGACCCAATATAAATGGTACTGTGATTTCTGACGTGTTAGATGCGTAACGTAGGCTAACTCATGGTACAAACTCAAGAATGGTGTTGGACACGTTATCCTTGAGAGACATGGCTCCCCTTGCATTTTATATAGCAACATTTTATTATAAGTGTTTGTCTTGAGAATTAGCACTCGTTACGCCATCGCTTGAACTCTAACTTTACACATAGACGAGTGTCTATATTATCAGCCCTGACGGAACTGTGTATGTAAGGAGAGTTTATTCCGTCATGAGGATTGCTAAATTTCCGCTCGTGATATGTGGTTGCGTACTTGCTACATTTTGCATTTTTGCATTACGCGTCAAAGTGGTTAGCACAACTGACTCCCTGCTATAATGTGCTATGGGAACTTAATGAAAATTAGTGCGTTGGTGTGTGATACAAGCTCCACATCATTGTGATAGAAGACTAGCGAAGTGGAGTTGTCCGGTTTTGCGTGCCGGGCACGCTGGCGGCATCAACACGGAGTCTTCGAAGGCATCTTGGCTTGGAGTTTTTCGTTGGGTCTTTTATAAGGACACTGCAGAGGTATGGTACTTTTAGACTCTGGTGTTGACGTCTCCCGGATTACGAGAAACACGTGTGGTAAAACAAAATAGAATCCTCGTCAATGCATTGCTGGCTGGTATCTCTCATGGCAAATTGTGTATGGCTTTTAATGATAATCTCTTTTATATTGTGTGTTCTGAGTGT
Source organism: Dryococelus australis (assembly GCA_029891345.1). Taxonomy (NCBI): domain Eukaryota; kingdom Metazoa; phylum Arthropoda; class Insecta; order Phasmatodea; family Phasmatidae; genus Dryococelus; species Dryococelus australis. Next base: position 117,861,168 of record CM056999.1, on the reverse strand, counting down.
AAAAATTTGATGTAGCTCAAATAAGACTAAATTAGGCACATGTAATTTTGGGTTTGGCTGGTAATTCTTGGATGAGTGTGTGTGTAAATATAAATTAAACTAAAGTTTGCAAGACTTTTTATGCCAACCATATAATGCCTTTAAAACTAATGTTGAGAGCGATGGAACTGGAATAAAATCTTGTTATGCCCAATAAATTGTTTAAGGCATACGTATGAGAGATTGCGAACATTATTTTGAAACTGACCTAAAGTGACTTGGAAAAGTATTTTGCTATATATTTAATAACATCTTCTATGAAACTTTAAAAAAATGTAGTATTGAAATCAAGGGGCATGGTCGATTGTGTTTTACAAGATGAGTGCGCCTTTTCCTCTCCGTGGGATGGGTAGGTTTATGTGTGTGTATGCAAGTGAGATAACTTTGCGATTGCTATCCCCCCCCCCCCCTTCTGCTGGGGTTGGAGGGTGTCTCAGTGCCCACTACAAAAGAAAACTACGACACAAAAACAGTTAAAATTTTACACAGTTGTACTAAAAAAAATAAGGCTCGTACCACAACTCACCACCGCTCATCATTGCATGCTTGGCCGCACAGTCACATCACACCTTAACCACTAAATATTGTTTCGTAGGTTGTTACAGACAAAAAGGCCTAGCTTGCGTTGCACATCACTTCCTAAAAATGTTATCTGGTATAGTACATCTTTGTGAGTTTTCGGCGGGCTTATGGCTTCTGATGATTGGAAAAAAATTGCTCCACCAAGAATGCATACCCTTTTAAAACTTTTGATAAAGGCATAAAACAGTGGTGAGACACCACTGGAGGGGAAATGAAGTGCAAAGAGGGAAAACTAGGGAAGGGAAACTAGTTTGCCACTGAGAACACCACTATATGGAACGATACATCAATTAATTATGATGGCAGCACCACCGTTGTAACCCCCACCCCAAAACAGTTGCTCTGGCCACCTACTATGCAAATAATGATACGTAGATACAAGAGTTCATTAAGAAGAGTAGAACATCATAGTGCGGGATAGTTTCCCAAGTAGGCAAATAGAAATATGGGAACAGCATCTGACGATAGAATCACACATCATGGAGAGATTAGTATCTTCTCAAAGACATCTGCTTGAATGGTCGAGAAACCAGGAGCTTGTCCCTGGGGACAGTGGGCAGCCAAGTGGATCTTCCACTCAGCACCGGTAGAGAGGTTTCTTCACGAGCGACAGGGTATCTGGCCCATAACAGCTAGAAAGTGATGGTGAGCTGCCAAAGGATGAATCACTTCTCCAGACTCGATGTGCAGGTCTCAAGTTGACTTCCCAGTGGAGTGACGATTAGTGGTCTTGGTGCGACTTGGCGGAGTGAAGGGTGTACATGCAAAAGAATTAACAGTGATAAGAAATGGGCAAGAAATGATAACAACAAACTAAACAGGAGAAACGGATAAAGGAAATAAAGGTGCGCCCACTAACAATTATAAACACAAAATAACCGTATAAAATTGACCTCATAAGACAATCAATATCTTTGGACGTATGGTTTTAAATGTGCCATGTGAGCATTCCGGAAAATCTTCTTGAACTGGGTGCTACTAAAGATACAGTGGTGCCAAAAACTTATGTATTTTGAATGGACCGAGGAATATCGAACACAGAAATGGACCATTCAGCAGTAGCAGATGTGGCAAGAATAACCAGGAGCAAGAAAAGTAATTCTAAAGGCTTGACTTCATCCCTTTTGTACATTATTAGTGATTACTCTCAATGCAAAATTATGACAGAAACAAATTTCGGATTGAAAAATTATTTGCGAACTACAATGTGTGTAGAGCACCTGAATAATTTGTTCTTATTACATTGCTACCAGCAAATGGTTAATAGAGTTAACACAAAGAGTATCATGTCAGAGATTAACAGAAATTATTATTATGTGCAACTGTTTGGTAAAATGAGTTGAGTAAAACAAAACATATACATGTCAATATTGTTTGTTTATCAAATAGCAGTTGTGACAATAAATTTGACTGTACAACTTTCATTTGAGTATGATTCAATACTTTTTTTTTACCCAAAAACTTAGTGACTTGGCATTTTTCTAATATATGTGATTATTTGCAGTTTACTGAGTAATATTACATTAATTCTAGAGAACACCTCCTTACAAAATTTAATATTTTGTAAATAGTGTGTACAGTTTAAAGAAGTGTCAGCGAAATGGTTAGCATTTATTCTTCATTGATGACCATTTTACACCAAGGACAGCTATGACAGCTGTGGTCATGATTGGTGAAAAGAGTATTTTCATCGTACTAATATTGATATTTATTAATAATTTGATGTTAAAAATCAATCCCTAAAATACTGTTAGTGAATGCAGGCAGCGTATTAAAGTTGTGTTATTGAATACAAATCATTCTAAATGAGGACAGCTTACATACTGGTATGTTTGTAACGAAGGTAAGGAGTGTTTCCCACAGTCCCACCCCCTCCCCGCAACAGATGCACCTATGGGGCAGGTTCTGCAGAGGTGGGGGCACCACCTGGCTACCATTGTGTTGCTTGGTGTCCAGAATGATTTGACAGCTACCTGGATAGTAAAGAGTTTGTTACAGTTTGTTACTTTTATTAAGTTTAATTTCTTTATGTTAGTGCACATTTGCTATAGCAATGCAGAAACTGTACCAACAAATATATTAATTACACACTTTCTTGTAATTAAATGGTAGGGTCACTATTTAAAGACCCATAGTTGTTGGCAGAACAACATACACATATCCTGCCACTTCAGTGACTTATGCATAAAGCCATTGCAGTATTACACATGTTGACGAGCATCATCTAACAAATGTGTTGGGCTAGTCAGAATTTTATTTTCTTAATTATGTGAAATACATAGCTATTAACAACAGTATAATAATTTGCTTCAAGATAGAAAAATGCTACTAAAATTAACACAAGTATGACCAAAAAAATTTATACGTTAACAAAAATAACCAATTTGTTGTTTTAATCATATGTTGAAATAATGTAATACATGTTAGTGGTAGAATAATTTTGTGTGTTCTATACTGCAACTTGCTCGTAAGTTGTAGGGGTAAGGCAATCAAACAAAATTACATTAATATACAGTATGACATTTTTCATAATATATATTTGTAAATTTGTACTTATTCTTTTAATGCAGTGTAACTGCTTGACTGTTGATAATCAGTAGCCATCTGCAGCAGTGCGTGCCATGTGTTTTTAACTGTAATCTAACAGTGGCATGCATTATAACAGTTGTAAAGGTGAGAATAAAAGTCCTTAACCTTATATAAAACAGATTTATGTGTATGTTCTCAGTTGGAAAGGAATCTGAGCTATCTTCATGCAGCTCCTGTTGTGCCAAGCTTGGAGGTCATTCTGCGCGAGTGGAATCGGGTCTGCTCAAAGCCACCAAAAGGTTTTGAGAAGTTCTTCCAGCCAGGAGGAGCAAAGACGGCAAAGCAGCCAGCTGAAGAGGCAGTAAAGGAAGCAAAAAAAGATGTCCAAAAAGAGCAAGCTCCACCCCCGTCTGCATCTACACAGCCTTCTCGCACTCCGGGCCAGAGCACAAAGCCATTTGACCAGTGGTCGTTTGGTATGTTTGGTGGCCAATCTGGGTGAGTTTATTTGTTAGAGGTTAGATAGGACTGGCGTGTGTATGCTATTTACACTTATTTTGTGGAATGCAGTTTTACCATTACCGAGCCTTTGAATTAGTCTGATAGTATCAATTAAATTTAGTTGTTTATGACTCACTTAAATCTAAGGCATGCTAGATTTAGATTGTATTTTCATACATAGTCTGTTCCTCTTGTCATAAAATCTCTGTAGGGCCTTGACATGCAACGTACTTACTGAAAGATTTGGATGGTGCTCAACAGTAGAGATATTTAGCACAGATATGGGTGAAGTGAGGTGAGGATGAAACAGCAACAGAATGCAATATTGAGGGTAGGGAAATTGGATTATTTTTCTGAGAAAACCCATCAGCCAGTAGCAATGCTTGTGACATTTTTCATGTGTGGAAATTTGGATTTGATCCCACCAAGAGTCTAATCTTAACACTGTTCACTTTGGCAGGAGACAAGTGGTCTGACCAATAAACTACTATGGCGTCATAACATACAGGGGCAGAGGGATAAACCCTCTTCTCTGGTGATGCACACAGTGAGGACCAAATCAGCCTGGATCAGGTGGCTGCTGTATGCTCACAGCCACAGACAGCACTGATATTGAGTGAACACCAGAATCTAGTTAAAGGTCTCAAACCACCCTTCTTTCTGATGAAAGAAATGCAGGATGAGTTGAAGAAAATTTCTGTAGCACTGGTGTAACTTCAGGTTAAGCCAAATGTTCCCTCCTAACTTCAGCCCTCATGCCTCGCAGCTAAGATACTTGTGATCTATAAGACTAACTTGTCAGGACCAGACTAGGGCAGGCCCTGACATATGTAGTAAACTAAAAGCAGTAGCACAAACTCATCTTATACTCACCGTTCTTCCCACCATCTTGCATGGAATAAGTAAGTAGTTGGAGATTACTACTGTAATTCAAGGCAATGCAGTAGGTACTACACTTCAATACTTTTGATGGCCATAGTGAGGGTGAAATAGTGAAGTGGAGGTTGTCTGGCCACTTGAGTGTCCCAATTCTCTGTGAAGCCACTGTGTGCCACATCTGTCTCATGTACCACTCACACCAGGTAATGGAGGAGTGGAAACCTGTGGTGGTTTGGCCATTCAGCTTTTGAAGCACTGGGGCTCAACCCCGACAGCTTACAGTGTGATGTGCCACTGCAAATAGTGTTAAATCCCATCTAATGCTGACCACCAAAATGGTACACCATATTTGAGCGATTGTGGTGATGGATGTTGTTCAAACAAATGCCTTTTGTGACCAACTGGATCATGTCAACCCTTATACTACGTAAGCATCAGGTGTACCTTTTTTTTTGTTAAGAAATGATTAGTGCTGTATGCTTACTGTCCTTGGCACAACATTTTTTTAAATCTGTTGCTATTGGTAAATTGTAGTATTAGTTTTTTAGTCTATTGTGCCACTATTACTTAAATTTCATCTGCAGTATTTTTTTGTTCTAGTAGCAGAGGGAGTAGTTCAAGTACAGGAAAATTTGGTGATGGTGGGGAACGTGAAAAGTGGATTATCATCGGTATAATGGGTGCAGTAATTCTGCTCGGCACTGTGGCCTTCTATGAAATGGGCTATAAAGAAATTGCTTGGAAGGAGTTTGTGAATAAGTAAGTGTTTGCAGTAATTTTTCCATTTTTAATATATCTGCTTAATGTACTTAAGGTAGGGAACGGTATATAACAGAACTGATTGTGGATTGATTAAGGGATATTTCACAGATTATTAATTTTTGTATGCCAACAGACTAACCACTTACAAGTAATGTTTATATGGTATGAACTCCAATCCTTTCCCTTTGTTTTGAACTGCAGAAAAAACATTGTAACATAATTAGGAAGTTTTTTTAACAATTTTTTGAAAAACTAAATGTTGCCGTTTCTAAAGCTGATCAGATGAAACGTGCATTTACCAAGTGGTGAACATGAGTGTACTTTGAGCAGATCACATTGCAAATGTGCATAATCACAGCAATAATGGGTATGAATATATGTCCATCTGTTTCTAGATAAACATATTTTAGAAGGTAAATGTGAACACAAGTTGTGCATTAACCCAAGATGACATACTGTAACCTATATTAGTGTCCATTTCATATGTGGGATAAAATTTGCCAATCTGACCAACCTGCACAGTATGTATATAATAAATTCATTTGTAAAGTATTGTATCAGCTGATGAATTTCTGCCAGATGTATGTTATGTTGGCGATTTTAATGCGGACTTTGGAAGAAAATAATACTCTGAACTAAAAGTTGTAATTTAAAACTTGAATTATAGTTACATCATCTATGGTTTAAAAATTATGTTTTAAAGCAATATGCAATTTTTTTTGGCTTCTAGTGAATTGGCTTTAATGAACACGTTTAGTAATTATGACAGAACATGCTGACACAATCAGTAAAACGTTTTGCCGTTGAACTCTTTTCCATCAACATGTTTATGTGAGTATCTTTTTGGTTTTGTGAAAATATTTTATCGGTAGTTAATTATTTTTGTATTTACTTTCATTAAGTATACTTGGTTGTAAGTACCATTTTAGTGTGTTTTTCTTGAGTGAAATGTAATATTATTGACCTGTGTTTACCACTTCGTAAAACAGCTCATTCTATTATTTTCAACAGGTATCCATCATGAAATGACAAACTTAATTTACGTTTCTAAATGTTAAGTTTGTTAGTTTCAGGAAATGGGAAAAGTGTTGATTTTTACTGAATGTTTCTGCAAATAAATTATTTCATATCAGTGATGGTAAAACGTGATTTTAGTGAAGTGATTGTAGGGATTTCCATAGAAAAACACGTTCAAGATGTTGCGAATTACAATCAGTAAGTTAGCGTGTTTTGTGGATAGTGTATTTCTAAACAGTTACTATAATGTTTGAAATGCACGTGGTCTTAAGCTGCACTTTAAACTCTGAGTGTAATAATATTATTTGTTTATATGGCCTAGGTTGTAAATCAAACAAGTAAGATTAACTTCAGTAAAAGTGTGTGTGATTATTGCTCCACTTGTATGGACAGTGACATACATTATGAAATAAAAACGGTGAGAGCAGTGCCACTTTGGCAACGACTAATAATAAATACTAGTTTACACGTAAAATGTTGTGAAATTTATTTCTTATATGCTATTTGTATAATGTTAAAATACTTATTAAATCTGTATCTAGATGTGATGGTGGGGTGGTTATGACTTTAAAGTTTGCAAAATTGACAACATGAATAATTGCTTGATTTCCAGTATAGTTAACAAAGTTGTGAGTTTTTTGTGCAAATTGAGAAACTATTTAGAGGTAGCAGCAAGAAATTATAAAAACTTAAAATTTACAGGTTTTTTTTTAGAGTATGTTTGTTGTATTTTTAAGGAACTTGCTTGTATATTTTATGCTTGCTATACGTTTTATTTTTCTCAATACATATAAGTTTTTTCAAGGAAGTATTATGCAATAAAATTTGTTTTAATAATTATTTACTGGTTATTTATAGGAATATTACCACATTAGAATTTGGTTTTACTTGATGTTTCCCTACAAGTGTAATATTGTTTTCTCTTATAATGTTTTCCTGCTGCAACATTTTATTTTGCCGACCCCTTTAAAAATGTTTTAACAGGATTCTACAGCATACTTCTGATTAATTTGGTTAATTGGGACCCTTTACCCAAGTCAACCTCCATGACTCCGCGGTAACAAGGTGTCGCACCCTACATTACCTCCCTTGGATAATTCCGGTAATCATTTCACGCTGTGAAATTGCATCATTTTACCGTAGATTTTGTCTGTGATAAATTTGGGAATTTTTTTATTGATTTATTTTCTTTAGGTTCGCCTTTGCCTATTTTTTATTCACGTTATCATCATTATAGTATTTGTTTAACCAGTCAGCGAATTAAAATTGTAATTTTATTTTAGCCGGAACTTTCCAGTTTCTTTTTAGCATGTAATAAAATTTCAGTTAACCTAATTGTCCATTTACCAGTCATTGTTAGTGTCCCATTTTCCTAGACTCGTGTGTTTGTTTATTTGTGTCAGGAAACTTCATGTTCGTTGGAGAGTATCTGTGTGTTGAGTTTACCAGGGATCCGATGTACAGCCGGAGAGGCGGGTTACAGAGTAGGCAACGGTGTAAGGAACGCCGCGCCCTAGCAAGAGCCGAAATAGCAGAAGCGTCTGGAAGTGACCCGCAGGAGATTGAACCTCGGTCGCAGTCTAGCAAAGCCGCCCCGCGTCTGATTTCGCCCTTCATTCCCCTTGAACATGAGTCTCACTTCGACAAGCATTTAGACACCTGTTGGCCCAGATACCCTACAGGAGAATGTCTCGCCCAAGTAGAGCAGTCATCGCCTATAGCCAGCGCTACTCCCGAGGACACCATGACTAGCCAGGCCCCTAAGACGTCCAGTGTGATTAAACTCACTTCTGATAAGCTCATCCAGGTTTCAACACCTTGCAGAAGCTGAGCTTCCAAACCTTTGTGTGATCAAACTGGCATCAGGGAAAACAGTATGAGTTAGACTTCCGCCTAAGGCAGTCCCCAAATCACGTGTGACATCTCCCTTTTCAAATTTCATCCCCGCACGGCGACCCACTCGTCCTGTCCGAATCACCCCAGTCAGATCGTACGCCTCCACCCCCACAATTGCATAACTGCATCATCACTTCATATCTCTGAGACAGCTGGCGTCCCGTTTATTGGCAACTCTTGTAGTGAGGAGGGTATAACTCCCTGGTTGGGAATCTACCTCCATCCGCCTCACTCTTGGGTTTGAGTCCCCTCGTTCCAGATGGTACCCTACCACCAAGCGGCCACCCACGACATCTAACCCTTCCACGACCTGTCTGCCCCAGGATGTTAGCCATTTACGCCGCAGTAGGCATACTTAAAGTTTCGAGAGGGCAGTCAGCGGCCTAACTGCTTACCTCATGATGTAGGGCATGCATCAAAATACAATTAAAACAATTTTTTTTTCTAGAAAATATATTTGTGATTTCTTTCATGAAAATGTGACAACAGGTAATTCAGTTGCTACTTGATGCTATAATGGGAACCATTATCAAATGACTTAAACTACTATTGCTGCTCAATTTTTTTGGGTGTGTAACTTGTGCACTGTTATTTGTGTACACCATATTTAGAAATTGGAACAAACCAACGAACTTAATCAAAATCTCTACTTTATTTACAGTTATGTAAAATCTTTGACAATAGAACCTACCTCTCTTTCATTCTCTCTCTTTGTGTATCTCACCCTTTCCCTCTCTTTCGTACCAGTCTAGTGGTTTGACTCATGACTTTTTTGTCTCTAATTTTCAGGTAGTGGGTTTTTAAATTATTATTATGGTTATTATTATTATTATTTAAAAACACTTCTGTTAGGAGAAAATGTGTTTTAAGGGTTTGCGAGACCCTGTTATTAAAAGTTAGGCATTACAGTAATTATTTGATGCATTTTTACTGTAGTAAATATTCAAAAATCATTATTTCCTTTGTCTATGTTATTTTTAGATTAAAAGTGAATTACATAGAGAAAATAAATAACTATTGGTTACTTACTAAATTTTAGTAATTTTCTATTTTCTTTCTCGTAATGTTAGTAATTTTATATTTTCTTTCTTTTAGCTACTTATCGAAAGGCATTGTGGAAAAATTAGAAGTGGTAAACAAGAAATGGGTTAGAGTTCGTCTGTCTCCAGGGAATTCTGTGGATGGTTCTGTAAGTGTAATTTTTTTCTGTGCATTTTTTCTGCTGCTCGGATTTGTGGAATATTATCTGTATTAGCTGTGTACTAATCTACAGTGATGGCAATTCAGAGTTATTTGCCAAAACACAGTAGGGTCACCCATATTGTAACTGTTTCTTATTGTAACTGGTACTTTTACAATCCAGGGTAATAGGAGTAATGTGCTGTGTTTCAGAGTATTCTTTGGTTCAACATTGGCAGTGTTGATTCTTTTGAACGCAACCTTGAAAATGCTCAAATGGAAATGAATATTGATCCCCCAAATTTTGTCCCCGTCATCTACAAGAATGAGCTAGAAGCTGCCAGTATCACTGGTCTTTTACCAACATTGCTCATCATAGGTGAGACCAGCATTGCTTAAAATTTTATTATTAGACTGTAATTCTTACAACTTGTGTTTTGGAACATCAGTTTTAGGCAGAAGATTGTTAGTTGAGCAAATAGCAAATTACAATGCAATACCATTTCAACATTGGGTAAAACATTACTAAAAATCTTATAAATGCCTGTAACGTGTGGTTACAGTGGTCCAGATCTGTTATATTAAATTTTTTATTGAGTTTGTAAGTTATATTTTTAAAAATAACATTTTGCGAAGTTTAAATTGCAAGTACCAGTTATATTTTCTCATTTTAATTATATTCAGAAGGTCACTGCTTAAATTTCATTATTTTATTCGTAGCAAATTTTATGGTTGAATTCTCTCATTCGGTTATGCGAGATTCAACTAATATCTATGATAGAGCTGCTTTGCCAATTCAAATAGGCTTCTGCCGAATTTACCAATGTTGACCCAATGAGCCCTTCTGCAAATGTTTAAACTGCAGGTAATTTCCCGCTTATTTGACAAACATAAAATGTTGCAGGGTTTTGCTGAGTTATTCTTCGTTATACCAAATGTTTCAGAGCGAAATTGACAACGTTAAGATTAGAGTTGTTCCTATACTGATACTAAGTATCGGTAATGGCCGATACTTTGCATTTTCCCAATGTACCTGTATCGGGTATGGTATTGGACCGAAACTTTGATATCGGTTGTAGACAATGAAATCAGGTTATTATTTTCTTTAGACGCAAAAAATGGCTGTATTTCGGTTTGTGTATGCCAGACATAAAAAATTTTAAACAAATACTGTATTTACTCATGTATAGTGCACTCTTTTTTCCCAAAATAAAGGAAAAAATTTCTGGGGTCCGTGCTATACACAGAAAAAAGAGGAAGGGGGAGTGGTAGCCATAAATTGTTCGGGGGATGTTGAGGGAACTGTCTGTCTAATCTCTCGCTCTTAATCCCTTCTCTCTCTTTTCACTCAGTGACCCTTCAGTTTTGTTTAGGTCGTGCCCCCCTCCCCACCCTAATGACATCCTGTCTCACCGTAAACCAGAGCTGTCGCGTGTTTACGGCCCCCCCCCTTCCCCCTTCACAACACCCTGATGTTGCTGGTCGATAGTTCCGCCAAGCCCTCTTTGTTTTCGTGGCAGAGGTTTGGGTACTACGATTGGAGGGGGGGGGGGGGGCATAAGAGGCGAGAAGAAGGGACGAAACTACAAGGGTAGTCTGACATTCTAGCACTGCAAAAATAAAAGAGAGCGCCTGGAGACTGTTAAAAGGTGAAAGGAGAAATAGGAAAAATGAAGCCCGAAGTGTGGAGCAGTAGAGGCATCAGGTTTTCGGAGTTTTTATTTTGGCTTTTTGCGCCGAAGTTATTTAATTAAATTATTTTCCAAACATATCACAATCACCATACATTCATATAAAAATTAATGATTTGTTTCATACTTACTAACAGATGCCACAAATTTTTGGTGCAGTTTTATTTCTAAAAAAATTTCCCTGGGACTTGTTGCAAAAATTATTGTATTCTCTATACACGAGTAAATACAGTAAATCGCATTTACCAACAATTTTTTGTGGTCCCGGCGAAATTCCTATTTAAATAATGTTAACATAACCTTTTATTGTTTATCGCATGTTGCACTGATTTAAGTATATTTCGGTTCCTGTAACGTAAGATTTCCTGCAACTATCGTTTTTAAGCTGGTTGTTTATGCAAACGGCTAGTAACTGGATGTGAAATATGTCACGCGTGCTGCCGTTTATAATGGCCCTGCAGTGCGCAGAGTCTTGTCTTCTCAACGCGTCTGTCAACACAGCAGCAGTGTGGCATCATGGAGCAAGACTGACTTTCTACTTCCTCTGTCTCCAACCCTTCTTTCTGTCTTTCTCAGCTATGCACCTTCCTTCCGCCCCTCACATGCCAGCCCACTGCAGAGAGGGGAAGTTGTTGTCGAACAAAAGATAAAGCACGCGCGCTCTCTCTCTCTCTCTCTCTCTCTCTCTCTCTCTCTCTCTCTCTCTCTCTCTCTCTCACACACACACACAAACACAAAAAACTTAAACTTTACAGTTAACAGTGTAGTAGGACTTTCATATAACATTTCTCAAGGGTCCCAAGAAATGTCATTCTTAAATAGGATGTTAACAGTAAACTGAATACTTGAAAGCAGTGCTTTGGATATTCTTTCCTTCTCATTTTGTATACGGTACTTCTGCAACTTGTTAAGTTAACATTGCCATTGGCCTGATAACATTATTCATACACCATCCAAATGAAACAGTGTAACTGTTAGGGATAAAAATGTGTTACTACTGTGTAAGTCCATACTCTAATGTGTATAAAACAAGAAACATTAACTTCGTTGACTATATGTAACATTATATGTGACATTCAGAATGCAACATCAAGTTTCAATAACTATTTTATTGATTTGCTAGCAACTTAACTGGGAGTCTTCTTGCCAGTGTATTCTGCAGCGTATACATATTTAGTTATGGGCAGTGATTGTTTTTCAAACGTTTGCTTCAAAGTGCTTAATTTATCGTTAACAGCCTTTGTAAAGGAAAACTTTATAAGATGGTGATTTTGTACTGAAAAACATGTTTGTGGAGCAAGAGAAGACAGTTTATTAAGCAGGAAAATGTTATAAATGTGTTCCATTGTACTGTCTTCATAGGTTACACGCAGGCTAGCTTTACACAATTACCTGCATTTTCTTCATTAATTTATGTGTTGCAGGCCTCTAGTTCAAAAAAGAACAGGACGTTAAATTCCACCATTGAACCCAGTTGATTTCCGTGCAAAGCGTTTGTTAAAACTGTAGGAAATGTAGGCAAGTTGTGATCAGATGCATTATATTGCCAAGTTACTGTTAGGTGTGTAATAATAGGTAAAATAAAACTATACACATTAAAATTAAAAAAAAAAAAACTGTACAATTGTATTTAGTGTTTTCGGTACGCTACCCTGACGAGTGTTAGACAATGCTGAGAGCAATTACATGATTCAAAAGTTTTAGGTGCATAAGGTGGCATTAAATTATAAAATTTTTATTAAAACGTAGCATTTATTTCATATAAGAAGTGTGTAAAAGTATTTATTTACCATTACCAAATTTTAGTTGTTAAATTGATCTGAAAATGCGAATTATTTTTGTACTGGGGAGGGGTGTCTGTAACTGGCTGATAAATCCTGCTGGGGGACAGGGTTACAATAGAGGTTCAATAGATGGAAGCTTATGTGCTATTTTACGTGAGACATGTTTTGTTACTAATAAGTTGCGCTATAAATTAAATTTAATGTTAAAATGCCATCTACTTTATGGCACTTGTATTGTATTGGGTTAATATTGCTTATAGTTCGTAAGACATCTGAAATCAACATGTTGATTAGTACTGACTTCTGGAATATTCCTACTTTAGAGTTGTCATACATATTACATCTTGCTTGTGACGGGAGAGTTATTACAACAGAATCGTTGCTCACATTTTTGTCCGGTTGTCATAACACACCTGTCACCCATACAACGCGTCAGCTATTACAGTTTCATGAAAAAGGACCATGCTCTACATGCTGGTTTCCACAATATTAGAACATTACAAATCAGTCAGAACCATATCAGTTAACTTTGGTATAGTTACATTTGTCTATGTGTTGTAACAATGTGCAATTTCATAATTTTAATGTATAGTGAATTACAGTACTTATGTATATTATTGGGTATAATGTAAATAAATGCATTAGATAAAAATATTTTTAATGAATTGTGTGTTACTATATCCAGTATAAAACTAAAAATAGAATGGTATTTGAATTTTTCTGTAATAATTGTTTAATTTTATTAATTTTTTGTGTTGGGTTCAAAATATTTTGTTCGTAAAGCTAGTGCTGTAACTGTTCTGTTCCAGGTTTCCTTATTTATATGATGAGGCGGTCAGCAGAAATGATGGGTGCACGAGGCAGGGGTAGAGGAGGAGGAATATTTGGTGGTGTTATGGAGTCAACTGCTAAGCTGATCAATTCAACTGATATTGGAGTACGATTTAAGTGCGTATGTGTAAATATGCATTTTTTTTTAAATATTAAGTATATGTCTGAAGCCTTAATTTTTTTGTTAATTCTTCCCGTACATTGTAGTAATCAGACAGCATGGATTGAATTTCACACAAGAGCAGGCTTTTAGGACACATTGCGAACACAGTAGTTTTCCCAAACATGACAATACAGCATTTTGGGAACTGCTATCCATTCCAGTCTTCATGCAGCGACACACAGGGTCCGAGAACACAAGTGCTGTGTTTGTGCGAGTTTCTTTGTTTGCCAGTGGTGTCATTTGTGTATACAGATAACTAGCCTGTGTCGTCTTCTATGTGTTGTCTGTTGGTTGTATATAATTTTTTTGCATTTAGCTTGTTCTCCTCTTTTATTTGACTCAATTACTTAATGTCATTTTCTGACTTTGTGTGTGTGTGTGCATGTGCACGTATGTGTGTCTATATATACACACACACACAACAGTCGACTCTCGATTATCCGCGATAATGGAGGGGACGATTGCAGCGGATAACCGAAAATCGCGGAAAATCCGCATACTAAGAGAAAAATACATTTTTTCCAACACTAAATTTTGTATGGTCATAACTGAAGAGTTAATACAAACAACTTAGCTGGATGCGTGTTGTGTTTATCGCCAGGTGATACTGGAATCGGAAATTGCGTAAGAGGGAAGGCAGGCTGAGGTCACTCGGTTGCTAGGCAACAGACCACCTCCTATCTCCCCTCCCCCTTCTGGAGAGGGGAAACGAAGACGTACAAAGCAAACTGCATGTCACCCATGTCACACACACACCTCCCACTCTGTTTAGTGCGTGCGGCTAACAGACTGCTGTTTAAGTGTGTGGAAAACAGTGTTTAATGTAGGAAACAAGTTTCGCAAACAGCTATCTACACTGTAATAATATCGCATGTCCTATAGAGAAAATTGCAGGACTGAAATACTTACATTTTTTCATCTGGAAAATGTATCATGCAAGAACATTTTAACGAGTTTCACTGTAATGTGTTATGCAGCACAAAGATTTAGCCATTATAGTCCTCCTCTTCCATTTCATTTATACTCTTGCTACGGATAATAAACACAAGCTTACACAATACCAACAACAGGTTTAAGCCAATAAACATCAAATTAATTTTTCATTATAAAGTTTTTACATGCACTTCCTACACGTGTACTGTTCTTCCCCCATAATTTACATGTGCCATTTCTAACAGCATTCCTGAACACCTTGCGTATCACAACGTAACATTAAAAAGTACTTTAAATCAGTGTACAGATTACACTAAAAGTCGTTTCACTTAAATAAGTCAGTAATAGTCTTCTGTTTCATTGCAACAGCTTCTTTTTTCCTTTTTGTGCTACGTATTCTACGCAACATCAGTTCGTCTGAAAGTAGTGTTTCATCTTCCTGTTTCATGTAACTGAGTAGATTATCAGTCCATTCAGGCGCAGAGGCATGTGTTATATGTTTTTCTGGGATAAGAGCGTTATCTTCATCTCTGTTGCTGTCATCTGTTTCCCCAGGCAATCCTTGGGCAAGTCTTATAATAGCTCCGTCACTTAACACTTCGAAGCCTGGTTCCATGATGTCAATCTCAAACCATTCTGTGATGGCATTTACATTGAGATTTTCGCAGCCTGCAGTGACTTGAACAGCAGTAGATAACTCAGCTACTGAAATTTCTTCAAAACCAAGGCAATCCTAAACCTAAATGTCGGGAGTAAATTTTTTCCAGGAATTACTGAAGGTTCTTGGTTTTACTTTATTCCAAGCATTTGCTGTTCCATAAATAGCATCCAACACTGTTAGTCTTTTCCAGAAAGTTTGAAGGTCACTGCTTTCGTTGATGTGCTTTTGTAGAAGGCTGCCTCTGTACAGCCGTTTCACAGTAGCAATGCCGCCTTGGTCCATGGGCTGTATCAAGGCTGTCACATTGGGTGGCAAAAATTTAACAAATACTTGGCCATCGTTAGACTTGAGAACATCAGCAGCTGGATTAGATGGTGCATTATCCAGGAGAACTGCCTTCTCTTGCAAACCTTTATAGAGCGCAAGTGTTCGTGCACCTGCGGTTCAAAGTGATTACTGAACCAGGTTTTAAAAATTTCCCTGTTCATCCATGCACTCAGTTCCTTTGAAAGAATATGACTGCTTAACTTTTCCGATGACACACATCTTAATATTGTGTGAACCAGTGGCATTCGCGCAGAACATTGCTGTCAGCCTTTCTTTACTTGACTTGTGGCCTGGTGCTCTGTGCTCTTTTTCAAATGCTAATGTCCTTGTTGGGAGGCACTTCCAGTATAATCCTGTTTCGTCAGCATTGTAAATTTGCTATTATTGCAAATTTTTACTTGTAACCAATTCCTGGAAATCTTTTTTAAATTCACCAGCAGCTTGCTCATCGCCACTAAGTTTATCGCCTTGAATAGCAATCTCCCGGATACTATGTCGCTGTTTGAAACGAGTCAGCCATCCTGATGACGCACTGAATTCGCCTTCCATTCCCAGTTCAAAAAAATTTGGGCCTGTTTGGCACACACTAAGCCCGACACTGGTGTTTGCGCGGCACGTTTCTGGTTAACCCGCCCCAGCATAGCCTTATCTAGTTCCGTGTACATCAATAGTTTAATCGTTTTCCTATTTGCCAATTCACTTGTCGAGTCCGCACTACTCGCAAAATCAATAAGTTTGTATTTATAGTTTCGTATATCCCAAATTGTTGTTTCTCCCACTCCATACATAAATGAAAGCTGTTTTATTGCATTTCCTCCTTCAAGTTTATTAATAATTTCCAGCTTCTGCTGCAAATTTAAAACCACACATTTACGTTTTGCAGACATTTTTCGGCTGAAAATGAGCAAAAACAAAACCGAACGTAACTACTGACTGGCGAGAAAAAACTGAGACTGACCATGAGAATGTGATACATGTGAGGAATGTGGTTGTCGCGCCAGGACCGGCTATACCTGGCAGGAGGCAGCTAGGCTAGCGAGTCATGCGGTGTTGTCAGCTCGCTGTCTTGCAACGTAACTAAGCCCATTTCGTCTTCGGGAACACATTTTGACGTGCATTTGCATTGATAAACAAACATATTTCTTTCCACAGTTATTTTCAGAGAGTACCTGTTACAAATTTCATTAGTTAAGATGGGCGTTTTATTAAATAATTTCGTTCTAGCAGTGTTTGAGTTAATTTCCAAAATTTAGTTTTATTGTTGTGAATATGCCGCGGATAATCTGCAAAATCGAGTGTCAACACACACACACACACACACTCTCCCTCTCCCCCCTCTCTCTCTCTCTCTCTCTCTCTCTCTCTCTCTCTCTCTCTCTCTCTCGCTCTCTCTCAGGGATGGGTCAAGCTCTCTCTCTCTCTCTCTCTCTCTCTCTCTCTCTCTCTCTCTCTCGCTCTCTCTCAGGGATGGGTCAAGTCGATTCTTTGTTCCATCAATTGTTACGCAATACTCAGAATTGATTCCTTGTGTCTACATTGCTTTATATAACCTATGCTCCTATGTAAGGTGTTTTGTTTTAACTGCTGGAGAATGGCGCTGTGAATTATACAAAGCTGCCAAGTATTACGGGTTTTCCGTAATTATTACTGATTTTAACATCCAGTTACTGAATTACTGAGGTTTGCTTGTTTGTTACGGAAATTGACAGCCTTGACAATGCGTCTGAATTTTTTCGTATTTTTTTAGTTCATTTACAGTACGATGTATTGTCTGCCGTACAGTAAACATTGTACTTTTACCAGAAGCTTGTATGCCAATCGACAATTTTGGTATTCTTTCAAATAGCGCTATAAATTCGGTATCACGAGCACTAAAAATCGTGGCAACAATGGAAAGAAGAAACACCACTGTTGTCAGTAGTGATGCGGTATCGCCATTGTGTATTTACTCTGTGGTCGTCGTGTGTTATACAGTTTTGAGTTTGTTGGTTTCAGTAAATGTGCGCAGTGTGGATTTTACTGTGTGAATCTGCAAATAAATTATTTAATTCTAGTGACGAACAGACGTGATGTTAGTGAAGTAAACTTTCAAGGATTACCCCATTGAAAAACAGGTGTTCGAGAAGGTTGCGAATTTTACACACAGTAAGGTTGCATGTTTTGTAAATAATATATTCGTGCTTCTAAGTCATTTACAGGCCTATAATTAATCTTGTAGGGGATATAGTTCTAGTAATCATTATAATTATGATGTAGACACTTTGATTATAATGTGTATATAGCTGCTATTCAGTATCTCTTCCTATTTTCAAAAAAAAATGCAGACATTTGTACATGCGTTCGCAGACTTCGGATAAGCTATTGTGGACAAGGCTTAATGCAGAAAATTGGCCTTTCTTGGCATGCCACAAATAATTTGTGTTTTATTTGTTTTAGTTTTCCTTTGTAATTGGCCTTTCTTGGCATGCCACAAATAATTTGTTTTATATTTGTTTTAGTTTTCCTTTGTAAAACGCAAAGCAGACGATCGAATGACATGTTTCACAACACCTGAGGCACTGATAGATTCCATCTGTAGTGCAAGCGTGGATTTAGCATTTGTTTAGTTTCATTTGTATGTGAGCTTCGTTTCTCATTCTCACTGCCTCCCAACCAGGACCCTCAGGAGATGGGAGGGGGGAGTGAAACTCCCTCCTCTAAACCACGTGACAACTCATAGCGAACACAGCCCTTGATGGAATAAGTACTTCCTTTGCTTGGAAAATGCTGTATTTTTTTAGCCATTCTTGCTTGAATGCATGCGACACTTGTCATCGCACCACTTCGCTCTTCTTCTGTTTCAGTCCCTCAGGTGTGGTCAAGTACAGTGATGGAGATAAAAAAAATTCCGATAGGAAGGGGTTAAACTAGTTACTGAGTTAAATAGCAACACTTGTGCGAGTTGTGCTATTTGACAGATAGGTGAACACTAGCTGGTTTTTTTTTTTTTTTTTTTTTTTTTTGTATTCGATCACTCCCAGGATAGCGTGGAAAAGCTATAACGCAGGTGTGAATTATGCCCCCCTACAGCCGCGTTATATAGGGCTTTTGCTGTATATCGAAACTTCAACTAACTAATACTCAACATACACGATGACGCGTGCCTGGTTAAGGTCTGCTTGACATGATCGTCTAGGATTTGTATGCTAAACCAATAGCGTGGTATTATACAGGTTTATCAGTGGCTGGTGAGAGGTGTTAGCTACTGACTTACTCAGATGACCTCCTTGATGCTGATGAAGCTGACGTTTTGATCCTTGGTCTCAACTTAATGGGTGCTGGGTTGTCCCATGTTGTATTGATGATTCCAGGCAGCAGATTCCTGGCTCCAGAACTTGGGATTGGCCAGGCCATGCCTAGCCTCGGTCTTGTAAACCAGTTGTCTCGGAACCGGGTGATATTCTTGGCTGCTGCAAATATACGGCGGAAAATATACAAATACCACGGGAGCAGTTGCGACTGCTTGGTGCCTGAGTGCAGCGGCATGGTCCTGTTCCGCCTGCCTTTCCTGCATAGGAGGGGGAAGTGCAGACCACTGTTTGGCAGCAAGAAATGCTATGTTTCACTCCCTACACCTTTGCTGTGCCTTATCTTGAAAGGCATAGAGTGTTGCTGCTTAAACAACACACGTAGTGCACCTTGACGAGAAACAATTTAACAGCATCAATCCAGTAGCTGCTTGCTGGCACGAGCTCGGTAAAAGTCTCCACTGATCTCCCAAGCTTGGCGAGCTGATCAGAGACTTGAAGCTCTTTAGACCACCAATGCCTCTACTGGATGTGATTTCAGGCAAGGTTGAACTGCAAGACTCAGGCTATGGTCACTTCAGCATTTTCAGTGCTCAAAGCAAGGGAATAACTCGGGTCTGCTGCTCCTCCTTGGATGAAGGTATTCCTAGTGGTTGTGGCTCCTCTGTTCCTCCCCTCCAGCACTACCAGTGCTCGGGTGGTTGTGAAGAAACAGGTAGCCATTTAATGGGTGTGTTAATTTGGTTTAGGAAAATACTTTGTTTCTGTCGCCAGTGCACGACGTGGATTGTTCCTAGCGGGCGAAATAGAAAGATACTCTGTAAATGAAAAAGCATAAGAGGATAGAGAACAAAATTATATTTATTGAAAGATCAATAAACTTGTGACTCGTGCTTTCTCCTACCGAATAGTGGAGTGCTGAAGGTTACCTACGTTAGCCAGGTGTAGGCGACCTGGTCCTAGGTTAAAAAGGGAAAGATTGTTCTAGACATGAAAAATACTTTTCTACTAAATTGTACTAAAGAAAGTGGGTGTCTAGAAGAGACAAAGTGAAGTTAACGAGTGTTAGCATGTTCGCCGGATGACTGGTCGTCGTCGTTGGAAGTAGCCACTGGGGGCATACTTAAGACTTGGAAGATCTCTGGGAGCACACAGCTGTGCTCAAGATGTCCCAAGAGAAGAAACAAGAATGATTGCTGGAGCGCCGCTGTGCATGGACTTATATAGTGCTGAAGACCAGGCTGCCGCAGCGGGGTGCAGGGGAAGACTTGTGACGTCTTTCTACCGTGGAGGCTGGCATGGGAGGTGGGAACCCTCTCGTCAACGTTTCTTGGTTTGTGTATCTTTGGCGGCGCTCGGCCACGCCCAATGGGGCTGACAGCTCATAGGCACTCAGCATGGGGGAAGGCGGGGAGGCGGCATGCACGCTGGTTGCGCAATCTTGTAGCCACGTGTTGGACTGCCTGGTAGATTATCGATGGCCGAGAACTTATGTGCTAAGTATTGCGTGCACAACTCTCATGTGGGTGGTTGAAGTAGACACACAACTCTTACATAGGTTGAAGTAAGGGTATGCTTCACGTAAAGAGTGATGAGTTGTAATCGTAGTTAATTAGTAGTATAAGTGGCACACGAAACGATGCTGCACATGGAGATACACATTGTGTACATTTTATTTATTTAATTGGAACCATCAATACACGTTCCACTTGATTACTTTTTTTCCTTGCTGCATGAAGGCAAACTTTTTACTCCTATTGACACACACAAACAAAACTATTTACAATTTTGCCGAACACAAAAATTCAAAAATAGAATATTGTCTATTTTTGTTCATTTTGCCGAATGTATACTCAACATTTTCAACGAACACTTTTTTTTTTCGCGTACACGTTACCAACTGCTCAGTACTGACATATCAATTGTAGTGTAGTTCAAATTATTACTACTTGGGAATTCCAATGCTGGCATCCATATTACATATGGATCTATGACTCCAGACTTTCATTTGTAAATAAGGTGTTTGCAATGCTATGAAAAAAATTAGTGGTTTGCCTTCAAATCCGTTTGTCCTTTTGTGATATAAAAATCTGTAAAAATGGCAGCCCTGCCATATACTAATCACAAGAACATGCACAGGAGTGCTTCGCAAAATAAATATATGAACCCTTTGCTAGTGGTGGCTTCGACTGTTGCTAATCACAAGCATGTGCCCAGGAGTGCACTGCTGAACAAATACATAAAAACTGACACATGACTTGTTTTGCGCTAGAGACAGCACTACAGAATTATGACTTCGTCCCCATTTGAAGATGGCAAGCCACATGGGCAAGTCTGCCCACAGTACTGGAAACAGGACATGGGGAACTCCAAGTTGTTGACAGCGACTCAACACACCCCCAAACCCATGCTCCTAGCTTGTCTGTTAACCAGAATCCGCAGAAAACTGTCTGATCATCGCCCTTCCCAAACCAAAGTTATTTACTTCACCGGCGTTCGCCAACAGAAGAGTGCAACAGTTAGAATTTGCTGCCACTGGAGACACTGTCCAATCACAGAGGGTCACGACCTACTCGAGCACCCTGATTTGAAGTTCTGCCCACCAGGCACCGAGTGAAGAGCCGAGATAAGCATTCATGGTCCATGCATGTGACGTCACAAGCTCCACCCCTAGGAAGCAGGGCCAGGCCCCCTGCATCCCTCGACGTACCTAAGATCGTCAGATATCACTATAAAAGGCGAACCAACCCACACCTCAGTAGTTGCGCGGGGTGGCTTGCCGGTCTCACTCATCCACTTCTTAAGGGCTGTGAAGGCCGGAGTTGGAAACCACAGCAGTAATTGAGTTTTGCTACATCCTTCTGGCTATGAAGGCTGAGGACATCCTGACTTAGGACTATTGGTCCTATGGCCGCACCTCCAGCCACGACGACACCCTCCAAGAGGCTATCTTCCCCTGAAGGAGATCTCTTCAGTAGCGCCTCCAGTCATCGCCTCGAGCACCTCCTACATCGACCTAACCTATCCTAAACCCCGCACTAACCAGGTAATCCAAGGTCACATTATGAGGTTCCTTCTGGACATTCCCCGTATAGTTCAACTAGGATACATGGGCTAGATAGATATTAATAAAATTCCTTAAAATTTAATTATTTACCAAGTATCTGATCGTAACGTAAATGTAACATTTTACCTTCGCCTGATCTGCAATTTGAATATACTTTTTAACTTCCGCAGTTAATTTGTATTCATTGTGTGTATGTGCGCATGCATGGTGTGTGTATGTGCGCATGTGTGGGGGCCAGTGCGTGCACGTGTGTCAATTTATATATATTATTAATCAGCAGTAAAATATCTTATAGTAGAAGTTATTTGCCATTTATATATTTGTCATTATTTTGCTTTACTGTCATTTCTTATGTGGATGTATTAAAGCCACATGCCCATTGAAATCTAGAGACTTTTTCTTATTAGCTTCAGTAACCTGTGAATCCCTTGTGAATTCAGGTCAAGCCAAATGGCAAATACATGTAACACCGAGCAGTATTCTGATTTTGACCAAGGTAATACTCAGGGTATGGCACTGGCTAATCTTCGTGGGAGTCCTTCATTAGGAACTTAATACACCATGGTATTGCGGCTGCTCACGTGATCTGCTGTATACCCCTTCTGGCTAGAGAATTGGCCAGATGTGGTTAAGCGGCCAGACAAGTCGGGTCTAGTCGTGTGCCAGGACGTACACTGTAGGACCACCAGTTATGCGCGGCTTCACGTCACGTACATTCTTTGTGTGGAATATTAATTTTGTATAAGAATTAATATCATTATATCGGCCTCATGCAGAAGATTTTTAAGTCTGGTGTCAAGTACTGTCTTAAATGTAAACTGCACCATCTTGAATCAGAGGTTAATATTCACAGTAGTGTTATTGCAGAGACACAAGAGAGCTAGTCATTGCTGCTGCGGCAGCATCCATGGAGCAGAGGAGAGCTCCACTATCTGCTGCGAATCCACAGGTAATACGTCGGGAAGGAGTGCTGCCCACTGTTGAAAACTTTGTCCCAACACGTAAACCTACCCGTCCCACAATTTATGATGGCACATTGCCTAAGAGGGATTAATCGCCCCGGGCATGTTATATGTGAAACTCACATTCAAGAAGTTGAAGGCCACTCGCACACGAACAGTGTACAAGGGTACACTTTATTCAAGTTATTCATTGGGGTCAGTATCCTCAAGTCACAAACACCTCACACGCCACAAAAAAAAACCCTCCTCATTGTCTCTCCCCTCAATGTGGGAAGAACCCTCCCATAAGCTAGCCCAGGACTTGTGTGCATTCCCTTCAGGTGACTCCGTAGGTGAGTAATTGAACTAGTGTACATCCTTTGTGTAATAGACAAGTTAGCATCCGAGGTTTGAACCCTCGACTCACCGACCATCGCCGGTACGGTGCTATGCCAACACACTAAGTACAGGGTGGGACCAATCCCTGTACTGGGTGGTTGAGTGTCGGGGGACTTAGAACTCTCGCTCGAGTTTCATCACTTTACACACACTGAAGTGCTTCAGAACCATACTTTCTAATTCACAAAAAATGTGCACAGGAGTGCACTGCAAAACAAATACATAAAAGCCTTAATATTAACAGTACCCTTCTGCTGCTAGCTTCGCCAGTCTCCCAACTTTCAGTTAACTTAACATGCTGACACATGGAACACACACGTTACACATCCCCCTCCCTCGTGCATGTGTGAACATTGGTGGGCTGTTGCCAGCCGAAGGACTAGGTCATATAACAACCTACACACCATTATAATATATACGTTCTATCATATTCCTATTTTAAAAAAAGTACCAAATTTTATATTGGGATATTGATCTTACTCCAGCATCCAGTATACAGAACTGACATATTACACCTACTTGTTCTGTGGAACAATATTTATAAACTTAAGCCTTTAAGCTTTAGGAGTTCAGTAATTTCTAGCCTACTTTCTGATGGAAAGAAGGGCTTGCGAGAGCACTTTCCTGTCAGTGTATCTGTGTGTGTGTGCGCGTGTGTGTGTCTCCCTCTTTCAATTTTTGAACGCATGGACCGAATTCCACCAAACTTGGAGCACATATAGTACTTTGCAAGGACACCTGAATTTTATAATTTTCAACCACATCAGGCACTTAACTTTTAAAATGGAGGGTATTTTAAAATTTGGAATGATATGTCATATCTCTGGAACCATTCAACCGATTTAAACCAAATTTTGTATGCTGGCAGAACATCGTGTAAGCATTAAATTTTGAGATGGATATTGTTGTTGGTCTGCCATTTTGGAAAATAGCACTTAATGAAATAAAGGTTCATTATATCTCGTCAACTATTAAACTAATTCTCACCCAATTTGGCAGGCAAGTAAACGTACGTGATTGAAATTAATTAGGTACTTATTTTCATAATGCCGGTCATTCATTTACTTGGAATACCAGATGTTTGCTACAATGGTTTTTGGAACTTTCATGGCATTTTTCTCATAAATGATGCATCTAATGTAATTTTACATACGAGTATTTTCTACTTAGTTTTGATGATTGATTCAGATGGTGCAGTTGGTATCCACGAATTACCTGACGTGTATCATGGAATCCGTGTAATCATTTGCAACATATCATCATTATATGCTGGCAGTAGATATTGCAACTATCAAATATATCTACATGGAGCATCTTTTGTCCACCATTTTGTAAGATAGCAACATGCAAATAAATAATGTTTTTATGTCATCTCGGGGAAACAATTGACAGATTCCTACCAAATTTGGCAAACAAATAGTACTGCAGTAGGTGGTGTAAACTGGTATGTTTTATGTAGGTCAGGCACTTATTTTCAAAATGATGGCTATATAAATATTTTAGCTTAGTATATTTTAACAACTAAACAAATCCCAACTTAAGTTTGCATGCTGTAGTGCCTATTACAACCATCAAATATGTCTATGCAGAGCCTCATTTCTCCGAATTTTGTATGATAACCCCACCAATACAAATAGAGTTTTGTCTCGTGTCTTGGGAGACAATCAACCTGTGCTACATATAATTTAAACAATTTAACCAAATTTGTATAAATTTTGTATGTAGACTTTATATGATAATGAATTGTATATAGAGCCTCTTTTTGGAAATTTTGTACAATAGCATGAAAACATAAAATAAACTTTTTTATGGCATATTTTGGGGACCAAACAACTATTTTGCACTAAATCCTTGAAACAAGTCTTACATGATTAAAGTAGCTCAGTCACTTATTTTCTAAATGATAGCCCTCTAAATATTTTATGTTAGTAAACCCTATACCTTATTTGAAACATTATCCTGATTAAATTTGAAATTGATGCTCAGAATCCAACCTCCATAATGCAGTGCAATGCATGCTACCTTATTGTGTGAGGTTTTCTGGGTTCAAGTTCCGATTAAGGCACATGTGTATTTGTCACTGTCTCATTTCTGATGCACATGTTTCTGGTTTCATTTCTAATGTTATTGCTTTCAAAGAGAAGACAAGTCCTACCTACCTACTCAGCTGTTAAGAATGTATTTAAATATTAATTACACCCATTTTGATGAACGTATGCTTATTAGTTATATTAGTAACTTCTGGTTTAATTTTTCAGAATAATTTTACCACTCTGAAAAATTTTCTAGTACGTTTTACTGCTTCCAGTTTAGTCTGAAAAATTCTAGTATTACTCATATTAAGAATAAATTCATGAATTTAAAAAAATTGCATGTATTGAAACTAGTTTCATAGTGTGCATAGACAGCATGTAAATTGTGCGCATTGCAGCTTTTCTTGTTTCTTACTCCTAAGATGCAGTGAAAAATATTTTGTCATTCATATTAGTAGTCGTGTATAATCAACAACTACACTTGAGTCCATCTACTTTGGTTCAAAAGCTGTTGTTATCAAGTTGTATTACTGTTTGTGAATTTTTATTGTTCTGTATTTTTTGTCACAGGGATGTTGCAGGTTGTGAGGAAGCAAAAATAGAGATCATGGAGTTCGTAAACTTTCTAAAGAACCCACAGCAATACATAGATCTGGGGGCAAAGATTCCAAAAGGAGCTATCCTGACAGGTAAAATTTTTAGTACTACTAGCATATTTAACCATTTTTGCTTCTTCCACCCCCCTTTTCTCTCTCTCTCCCTCTGTTATCTTTAAAAAATACCTATTTAAAATTTTTGCTCTTTTTTTTTTTACTCAGGTCCACCAGGGACAGGTAAAACACTCTTAGCCAAAGCAACTGCAGGTGAAGCTAATGTTCCTTTCATCACTGTATCTGGCTCTGAGTTCCTGGAAATGTTTGTTGGTGTTGGACCCTCGAGGGTAAGTGTAGTTTCTGTGTACATTGACTACTACACACAGCTAGTTTGGATATAAATATATAACACAAAGATCTTGGTGAAATTTTGGACAGATTGTTCAGTAATGCAGGGAATTTCGTCAACAAAAGGTCATTAATGAACCCAGACAGATTTTGCCAAATTGTGTATTACAAATAAAAATCTACATTTTTTGAAAAAGTCTAATCTGAACGCTACTAACTTAGCTAATGATATGATGATGTGATGATTTAATTAATTTCATTGTGTAAATTAATGTTCAAAATTAACTTAAGTTTATACTTTAGAAGCTTCAGCAAACATTTTTGTATTTTTACTTATGTGGTTTGTGTGTCTTTAGGTACGGGACATGTTTGCAATGGCTCGTAAACATGCTCCTTGTATCTTGTTCATCGATGAAATTGATGCAGTTGGCAGAAAGCGGGGTGGCAGAAGTTTTGGAGGGCATTCTGAGCAGGAGAACACACTAAATCAATTGCTAGTGGAAATGGATGGTGAGGTTGGAACCATGAGATAACTGTATATTATATAATTTTCCATATTTATAATACTAGCTGTTAGGAGTTACTACTTCTGTTGACTATTTGCAATTCATTTTAGGTTTTAACTCTGCCACAAATGTTGTCGTCATGGCAGCAACTAATCGAGTGGACATTCTGGACAAAGCTCTACTTCGACCAGGTCGGTTTGACAGGCAGATATATGTACCTGCACCAGACATAAAGGGTCGAGCTTCCATATTCAAGGTTCACCTGGGCCCTTTGAAGACTACTCTGGACAAAATGGATCTTGCAAGGAAAATGGCAGCACTGACACCTGGTTTTACAGGTTTGTTCTTGTGCTCTGAAAACTTACCTGGGTAATTTAGATAATTTTTGCATTATAACTACTCTCTTTATATAGTCCAGGGGGCCTAAGCTCGAACTGCACTCGTATACAAAATCTTCTAATTGCGGCCGTAACTCGCACAATTTTAGAAAACTGTAAAATGGAACCATACGAGAGCTATCGTATACTTCGTGACCATGCGAGTGACCACTCTCTCGATCATCGCACTGCGAGATGTGGAGTCATAGAAGAGTAGCGCATCAAAACAAACAAAATATTAGACATAAGATGACGGTTGACGCTCTGTGAATTAAATTTACACATCATTTATGCCGTGCCGAATGTATAATCGTTTGCAAATTAAGAACTTGTTGAATCGACAAGAATTAAAGTATGTGTTGAGAGCTCAAATGAGGTTATGAGTATAAGAGTAATTTACATAGGCCTACTACTGACATTCATTTTTGTTCAGTGACTCGTAATTGGTTGGTTAGACGTCATAAGTTATTATTTTGTCAGTCTTGCATATAAAACTCTGTAAATAACGTATGTTGTTATTATTGCACAAACTTTCAATTTCACAGAAACTTCTTCCCACAACTGGCTGGCATCCTTGGCTGTCCAGTCAGCTGGCCTTGGGCAAGTTTCTTGTTTCCTACAATTTTTTTAACAGTGTAAATTAATTAAATTCAATAGCACTTCAAACTACTAGCCAAAAACTACACTCCACTACCCAAAATAACGGATACCTTTAATCTACGTCTGCAGTATTATTACACTAAAAGTATCATGGACTTCACAGTTTCTCTTACACAAACATGACGTCTAGCAAAGTGCCATGTAGCTGTTAATACTCTCCAAACGATGGGCAACTTATCATGCACATGCACATTTCATTTTTTATAATGCAATGTAAACATTATGGCAATGTATTATACACAACTGAACATAATTTTGTTGGTATTTCCAACGTACATAGAGGTTAAGTAAGGACAGTACGAGATTTTATTTTCACAATTAATTGTTTGTAATCATCATAGGTGAACAGCACACCACCATATATTCAATTACGTAAGTTACATTTTCCTTCTACGAATTCGAGAAGAATAAACTTCTACTCGTTGGTTATTTCGGTCATTTTAGCCATTTACTTATTCAACTGCATACAATGTAAATATACAAATTTCGCGCGATACAAGTGACGCTTCTGATTGGCTGAGTTCCGCTAATATTTGTTCCTGTCTCGCCGAAGGTTCAACAACATGACAAAATGTCACTCGTGTACGTTTGCCTCCTCGCACACTGATAACGTATGCGAGTTTCAGGGGTTGGAGCTTACAACAACTGTCTCGTATACGTTGCAGACTGTGCGAGACGTCTCGTATACTAACTGCACTCGAACAATCTCGAGATTAGGCCCCCAGGTACCCACTTACAAATGCCTGTTCAGAATTTTCCTGTAGTTAATTACTGTACGGATGGGTGTGTTCCATTTTTTCCATTTCTTGATTTTTTTTATCACTATCGGTTATTTTTAGATCTTGTGGAAAGGGCCTAGAAATTTTTACGAATTTGAAATAATGTGCAATACTGATGCGTGACGGGCTGGGGTTAGCTGAAGGTGATGCCTCGTTTGGGAACTGTTTTGGACGTATATAGGTCAGTCTCACAGGGTTTCAAACGGCAGTCCTCAATACTGGCAGACTGGGATCCTACCCATATATAATGTGTGACATGTAGCTTGATGGCTTGGTACAAAGTCAATAACTGGCTGGGCAGTTAGTCGGGTGATGTGGTTCGTGGTCGCGGAGTTACCTCTGTAGGCGGCGGTTCAGCCAGACTGCTGCTCCAGTCGTGACGTTGCTGGCAGCTGTTGGTGCTGCCACAGGAGCAGGGTGCCCTGGAGGTGCTGCAACTGTTGGAACTGGTGTAGGCCTTGGCAGGACTGGTGCTCCGAGTGGCTCTTCTTCTCCTCAGCGGGTGGCAGAGATGATAGCATGTGGTGTCACTGGTGTCTTCTGTGGGACTACAACCAGAGAAGGGGAGGGAGCTGGGAGGTGACACTTCTCCAGCTGACGGGCACCATGAGCTCGATTATCTTCGGTTACTGTGGCAGAATGCCAAAGAGGCTGGGTGCAGTTCCAGAGGTAGATTTGTAGATGGCCATAGCCTTTCTCTCCTGCCACTTATCCCCATCCCTTTTCGTGTAAGGCATCGAGGTGTAATGAGATCGGCTTTGTGCGAGAGGAGAGCAGTCAACAATAGTCTCTAACTATAGTGTTGGGTCACAGCCAAAGCTGAGCCGAGGCATAGCCGTACTCTGTTCCCCAACCGGCGACACAAGTGGCGCAGTGGTTTGAGAGGTGGGTTTTCTCTGAGGCGTACAACAACTACTGTGGGTGCCTCTGGCGATAGAGCGGCACAGTGGATGGAGTGCAAACTGGGCTGGGTGACTAGTCTCCTTATTTGTTGTCTTTTTGGGGGTTGGTACTCTACTTTTCTGTACACAGGGATGCACAGAGTGGGTGATCGTCAGGCGTGTGTGTTGTCTGTCCGAGTATCCCTGAGGGGGAATCCGCAGTCCTATGCTGTGTTTGGAAAATATGGGTGCAATCCACTGTTTCCTGCTACAATCTGTTGGGCGTGGTGGTTATGTGGGAGTAGCACAGTCACCTAAGGATTGGTACTCAGGCGTAAGAGAGAACTCGTGCTTTATTCCAATAGGAATAGACACGGTGTTCCATACCACTGAAACAATATTTGACATCACAGGGAGGTCATCACGCATATGCTAACAAAGGCCTGAATCAACACTATGTCCAAGTTTAGGGCCCCAGAAAAACAACAGCCAACGAAAATTTACAAAAAGGTAACATCCTAGCTGAAGACCACCCAATTCAGCACCAAATGTCCCAGAGAAGTACATGAACCGAAAAAAATTCTCCTCTCAGTGTGATTCTTCAGCTTTTCACTAAACAAGTTAAATCAACAAACAATGCCCAGCCCTAAACAGAAAGAAACTTACCTCTTTGTTCCCATCGGTACACAAGTGTGGGCATTACCCACAAGACACTTATTATCAAACTCTCAATTAAAAAAAAAACTTTGAGTTATTAATAAACAAGGGAATATCCTTATCATACAGTAAAGTCTACCATTGTAAATTAAACTAGATAGTCTTAGATACAAGCCATATTTTAGGTGTTTATTATAGCTTAAATCTCATTTAGCTTGTTAAACCCAGTTTGGGCACAACAAAAATAAAATTAAAGAAAAACAACATAACTACTAACAGTAACACCGCACATAGAGTATCTTAATAGCTCTCTGCCCATTTAAAACATATCCTAGATGTGAGTATTTTTCTTCATAACTTTGACCTTGACGCATGTCCGAATAGCTAAGACTGGATCACGGTTGTGTGGCTTTGGTTGTACTTCGGACGGTTGTGCTTACAGGTTGACGTACTCTTATTTGCAGCTAGATATAGCGGTCGGGCACGTGGCCTTACGGGATGGTACAAAGTTTTTGACTTTACGAGTCCCTTTGATTGATCAGGCTTACGACTCGTATCTGAGCTGGTCGTAGTTGACAACAGGTGGGAAGTGCTAGCGTTAGGTGCCTTGTCTTGCGGGCGAGGGGTAGCTAGATACAGCTGATTGAGTCGTTCGTCTTCGGCTCGGGCAGTAGCTAGGGCACGACGTGATATGGCACAGAACTCGCAGTACCAGTCCTCTGAGGCCCTGCTCCAGCTCCAGAAGTTACTGTTTGATATGCCTAGCCGGTTCTCGGTCTGATTAAGTAATCCTCTTACAACTGGATGGCAGCTGGGCTGATGGGAAAGAAGCTGGATTGGTTACAGTATATGTCGGTGGTGCCAGTGATCGGAGTAAGGCGGCACAATCTCGTTTGGCTCGTCAACTAGCTGTGAGTGATGCGAGGCCAGCCGGCTGCCTGGCAGCAAGTTGCGCAACTCTTTGCTCCTCCCTCCTTGTGCAGTGTCTCACTTTAAATGGCATACAGCGTGTTTAACTACTGAGGACCCTGAATCGAGCACCACGGACACAGATAGCCCTAGATTAGTGTTGCCCGGTAACAGTTTTGCCAACATAGCTCCGGTGCTTCAGAAGATCCCCCATGGTTGCAGACTGATCAGAAGCGAAGGAGCCATATGGGTTGCCAAGACTATTACTGGGTGTGCAATCCCAACCAAGGCCAGGCTGTAGCACCTAAGCAAATACCCCCGCCAGCACCCTGGTGCTCCGGTAGGGATACAACTTAGATGTACTGTCTCTCCCTGGTTGAGAAGTGTTGCTAGAGGTTGTGGTTCCTCTATTCGACTCCTCCAGTACCTGTATACTTGGTAGGAATAAAATAGATGGCCGTCCAATGGGTGTGTATTCTACTTGGAGCCGCCTGAGGGGGAGTCTCCAGTTGTAGTTAATTTGTAATAATAATAACTTCCTGTTTCCGGTCGGTGTTACTCAGCTCTATGGGTCCTCCCAGCAGTTGGTGACAAAGTACTCTATGAATGAGACTCGAGGTTAAGAGAAACAAAGTAGTGTTTATTAAAAACTTATTAAACACTGTGACACGTGCTCTCCTGCCAAGAAGACCGGTGGTTGGAAGTAATCCTACTGTAGCCAGGTGTAGGTGACCTGGTCCTAGGCTAGTTGGGGATGTGAAATATAAAACTGTCGAAAATTACTTAATACAAACCTAACTCTTAATGGGGTGTCTGTAGAGGACAAAGAAATTACGTGTGGTATGTAAAGTAGCTACAGAAAGCTTCTGGTAGCTGTTGGTGATTGGCGTCGCTGAAGCATCGGGTAGTGGTGCTGCAGAGCTCTTACGGCGATGTCAAGGATGGCAGCCTCTGGTGGCTGCTGAAGACTGTTAAGTCGTTGGTGACAGCCTCTGGGAGGGCTGTTGAAGATCTAACAGTAATAGTAGTAGGCGCCAGCACCCAGGTGTTTGGAGAAGACTGCAGGAACAACTGGTGAGGTCCGTTGCGCACTGCCTTGCATAGTGAGGCAGGGCGTGTGACGTCCTTCAGGTGCGAGGCCAGAGTGGGGATAGCACCCTCTGGTCATCTCTCGGCCTTTGCGTATCCTCGGTGACGCTCGTGCATGGCCTCAGGCGGCTGATGGCTTGTAGGCTCTCTGCGAGGGGAAGGGGGGATGAACTGCCGCTGTCACAAACCCTCGTATCCACGTGTCCAGCCGCGCTCCAGGATTGTGGTAAACCGCTACTTCAGTGTACGAGATGGCGCGGGGTTTGAATCTTACTTGTGTAGAAGTAGTACACTAGGGTTGCAGTGAGATGAGTTTTAATTGTTTGTAGATAAATGGTATAAGCGGCATGCGTCAACCTTTTAGTGAATTTAAGTTCTAATTTAGACAGATAAATATTTTAAAATATGTATGCACCCAACTATCAGCAACATGATGTTATTAAAAGAACAGGCCAGTCATTATGACACACATTCCCACTCAAGTTATGAGCTTTACATGATTGGTTTTTTCGTCAAACGATACCAAAATAGCCGCATGTTATATTTTTAATTTTGCAATTAAAATTTCTTTTTGTTGATTAAGTTTGTGTGGTTTGGTTCAACACACACTTACGTCTCTGATCAAAGATTGCCATGTTGCTTCATGCAGGAAAGTAGAGCCAAAGCATGCTGAGAAGATTAGAAATCTGACCGAAAATCCCAGAAAACTGGCGTGTGCAGCAACACACCAAAGCTGGCCTTAAAATAGGTACATGTTCCTTCTGCCTATGCCGCAAAATCAGGTAGGAAAATCAGCTCGTGAAGGGTAGCTGTTCTAGGCCAAGCGGGCAACATAAAGTCATAAGCCACAGTTTTACAAACATTTAATGAGCTGCTCCAACAAAAAAAAAAGGGTTAGCGCTTACCATAGGCATAACTTAAAGCATTATGCTGGTAAAAAGAAATGCATAAAAAAATGGACGGTCACTACATGTTGGAGTCCATAATGAACAAGGTCGAGTCATCATATTCCTTCGTGCACGAAACTTGGAATATACTCCGAATGTCGTGATGTGATAAATCAATACAAACCGAAATGTGAATTTGCGTGTAGAAAATTTGAGTGGAAAATTCCAAAATTAATACTTGGGTTTAAAACATGATTAACGTAATTAAGAACACCAGATATGATAAAAAAATTACAAGATTGCAGCAAACAAGAGTAATGCATTACAGAAACCTAAAGGAAAATCAGTTAAATTATACAATAAATATACTTATTGCGGCAACAGTGCTGCTATCTATTGTGACTAAAGAGGAACATAAGCACAGATATGTAGAGACAAAAAATAATGTACTCTCAAAATTTAACAACATTTTACAAAGTTGTCATTTAGTAGCACTTACAACATTTACACATGAACCATAGTGGATAAATTTATTTGTTTGATGTAATACCAATTTATGCTGCCTTCCCTTATTAAATAACAATTAGAATTACACAATTAAAAAAAATCTTTTAAACGAAGGTAGTATGCCGAAGTAAAACAAGGAAGGAAATTTAACAAAAGCGTGCTTTTCAAAAAAAATTGCTAGAAAAGAAATTAAAGAAAATTAAAAAGGAGAATGCCACAGCATGGCACACCACCTACAAGACCTCAAGCGGACCGGAAGTACTATCTGCTCAAAGCCAAAAGAAGGAAACCTGGTTCTAGGTTAGGGGTGGCGGTTTCGACTACGCAGCTATATAAAGTGACCCATCTAGACTCTGTAGTCTGTAGTTGCAGTTACCGGAGTGGTAAGCAGGCAAGGGCATTTGATGACTTCTTTGGGGGTTGCTGGCGCAAGTCTTTTAGGAGGTCAGGAAGGCATTGGCGTTGTAGCTAAAAAAAAGAGGTTCTGGTGAGTCTGGAAGGCAGAGAGCTCCAGCACATAAGAGTGGTGGAGCGAGCTGTCGGGTTTGTGAGGCTCTAAGAAGAGCTGACGAACAACTGACGTTTCTGGGCTGCGTGCAGGTATATATAGTGCTAGCCCACACACTTCCAGGCTGCGTGGGTGCGGACGGTCAAGTCTTCTGCTAGAGGGTAGAGCCAAGGGTTGCCTGCTAGTTGTGTCTGCTGGGGGCTGGAGCGGTACTGATACCATTCCTCAGCATGCTTTGGAACTACTTGACCATAGAGGATGGTTTCAGCAGCTGGCTCACTCATCTTCTCTAGAGGGAGGTGGCATGGCTGTCTGATCAAGGTGAACAGTACGAAACTGACGTGTCTGTATCAGTTCCCACGACAAGGGACATAACCTGTAGGCACTTTGGTAGTTGTGCTTGGTTAGGACCCATTCTGGTGTGTGAAGGAGCTACAGTTGACTCTCGATGTACAGTAGAATCCTGTTGTAACAAGCACGACACTGGTGAGAACACTGATATAACGAGGTCTTATATCGGGGTCTTTTTGAGGAACCGGCTAATTATCACAAAAATATTCCATGAAAAATTGTAATTTTACGAGTTGAAACATGTACGGCGAGATCGTGTGAAGCAGGCTTGCGGCAGGACTCGTGACTGTGTGAAGCGTGCTTTTGTTATCTGTCTGTTGTAACTCCACTCCCTCGCCCCGCCTCCTTGTTTCCCTGAGTACCGTGTGCCGCTCTCATGTGTCACATTCTTCTGCCTTGCCTCCTAACCTGCCCTCTCGTAAACCAAGTGCATTGTTCTATAGATTCCTGCCCTTTCTACCTTGACCCGTTTTCATGGACCAGTTCTCCTTTTCCATAGTCGTTCACATACATTGTGATATCAACTGTTTTTGGTTTCATACAACTTGGCATATGTGGGTCGTACGTTAATTGTTAAATGAAAACAAATTTCATTTAAACATAACCGTCCAAGCGACAGCTGGAATTGAATACGGCTACTACATATTAACAGATTTTCACCGTGTTTCTTCTTCTTCTCCCATACTGTAGCATACCATTTAAAGATAGGGACACAACTACTACTACATTTTATTGCTGTGCTATAAAAAACTTAATTTTAATCCATTTTTATAAATTTTTCTTCAAATTTTGCTGGTTTTGAGTAAGTCTTGCACCATGCTGGATTTGTTAGTTGAGAATATATTACCGTATTTACTGGCATATTTCTTGCACTGGGACAATTCTCGCCCCTGGTTGTATGGTGCCGAATTAGGAGGAAAAGCTTATTCTTTCATATTTCACGCAGCATGTTTCTATCGAGACATGTAATGCTAACGGGCACACGCTTTGTTCGACTGCGCCAGGTTGCTGACACTTCAAGGTCACTGGTCCCGTTACAGATTTCTGGCTGCCGCACCCATGCTGCAAACATGTAAACAAAATCAGTCAATGGAAGTGTTTGTATGCTGGTGGTTTTTTAATGGGAAGGGAATGGTTTACATTTATATTAATTTTTGTTTAGTACAAATGCATCTGCCAGTCAAACTGCTGCATTTAAACGTCAGGTAATTGCGTATGCAGAAGAACACAACAATAGAGAAGCGGCCGAGAATTCATTGTTTCTGAGTTTAACATGCATGTCATGTTTTCCCAATACCGTGCCACTGTTCTGAAGTGAACCGGGCCTGTAACGATGGCAGTGGCCAGAATAATTGTGTAGCGACCGACCAACAGCTGCCCTGCCCGAGGATCTAGGGCCCAGCGGCAAGCCTCCCGCCCTGCCACACTACAGAGGATCTAGGCCCTCGCCCAGCTACGTGCACACAGCAATGTTTTCACTGCTAGTCCCAG
The DNA here is from genome assembly GCA_029891345.1 of Dryococelus australis. Lineage (NCBI taxonomy): Eukaryota > Metazoa > Arthropoda > Insecta > Phasmatodea > Phasmatidae > Dryococelus > Dryococelus australis. The sequence continues at coordinate 117,825,124 of CM056999.1, read as the reverse complement.
CACATGAGTGATTTAATTTTGAATATGTATCTTCATATATATTATCAATAAATAAAGTGCTATGTTTTTAAAAAAATGTATCCCCCGCGGTTGGCGAGGGATTACGTAAAGTAGACCCCATTTTAATGATTACATGCACATGTCTTGGCGATTCCTTGCATAATTCATGCACCCGAATTTTTTGCACTAAATTCCTGTAAAATTGGTGTGAGAATTATGCCAATAAATGCGGGTATTTGGTTTGAGGCGGTCGTGCGTATCTGTGAAGAGCGAGTTACCGCTTGCAGGGCAGTGCTTCGGCGGCCGAGAAAGCGATAGCGGGAAATGCTGCATAGGCCGAGCAATTGATTGCAGGCTGAGCAGCTATACTTACGTGGCGCGGTCAGATTTTCCGCTCGTTTTCACGCAATCAGTTTTCATATAACAATATATTTTTACATTATGGTGGTTTGAACATTATTTAAAAGCAATTTTATGGTGATTTTTAAGTAGTAGACCTTACTGGGGACTGCCAAAAAATCTCCTTACATGCAGGATTTCAGTAGTTGAGATTTCTGACATGTACGTTAATAAAATACAACTTCTAACCTTATAAAACTTTATGTTGAGTATATTAAGAGCTATACATTATCTGTGGGAAAAAAATTAAGCTAATAAACACAATAAAAATGGGAATTTTAGAAAAAGTATTACTGTAAATAATACTTTAAAAAAACTTAACCTAAACTCGTTTAAATAAAGAAAATAAGGATTCAAAATATTGTATATAACTCATTGTAATCCGACTCCAAATGCAAGCTGACCTAAAACTTTTAAACCCTCTGAAAATTATGGTAATGTGACCCAGAATGCAAATCAAATTTTGAATGTCCCACACACATTCAATGAGCTGGAGCACATGATGGAGAAGTTATCACAGCGACAGGTGGTGGATAGTTGGCGGTGGGAGGATTATCTCTCCTTGTCGCTACTTGTTGCTGACACCAGACCTTACACCCATAGTAAATGTCTGTCTTTAAAAGTAATTAATTATATTTTACTGCAAATAAAACTTGTAATTTTGAGACAGAAATTAATAAATAAGATGATTATAATAGATTTCTTCATTGCCTGGGATAATTGATCATTCAGAACCACATCCTCTGATTTTCCCTGTCGCGAGTTACAAGTGCAATAGGCTCGGTGATTACATGCCCATTATTAGACGGAAAAATGTGTTGAATAGGCCCTTACATCTTATCAATTCATTTTAAAGAAATATTGAAATAAATCAATATATAAATCCTCAGATTTCCCTGCAAGAAGTTACTGAAAATGAACTTTACACTTATAATGCAAGTCATTCGATGTTCAAACAATTTTTGGGGAGAAGTGGAGGTCAAGTGTATGCTTCTGGGCATGGCTGACTCTTGGGTTAATTAAATATTACTAGAGCTGGGCGGAATAGATTATTTGGGCCCGGGAAAATTTCCCGCGGGAAACGGGACAGGATCGGGAATTTGTCGGTAAACTAGAAAATTAAAAAAATGTACAAATGATAACTTAAGATTAATATAGACTACTACCAAAATGGTGTTTTCAATACTTTAGAGTAAAGCCTTGCATTTTGCTGACACATTTACTGGCATTTTTTCATAAAAATGCCAACTAGATGCATAGAATTTCTCACCATTATTTTTTATATTGGTTCTAACGAACTATGTAAACAATCAGTAGTGTGAGTAAATACAACATTAAAAATAAACGTAAAATAAAATAGTAATGTTTAGTACCAAATTAACGTGTCTTAGGGTGTGTGTACACTGTGTTAGTTGCTACCACGATAGTAGCTATCACAAAAGTGTGTGAAAGGAACTGCCACAATAGTTCCTGTTTACACACACGATCGAGACATGCTGTGATAGTTAACCTCAAAAGGGACATGTCCGACAACACTTGTGTAAATACATTGATTGGCCCTACATTTATATCCTTTTGTCAAGAGGTTGGTATTTGTTCGGGTAGTTAAATATTGTGACAGGATAGTAATAACACGTAAACACATATTGTTCCCGTTGTTTTTATTATATGACAATAAATATGCTATCAATACTGTTGTGTTATACCTATATGATAATATACATCTTGTCATACCGCCATATAGTGTAAGAACAGCAACAGATATTAACAATCCAAATAATTCTGCAATGTTACTGTCGAAGTGAACACGTCTACAAATTTGTGACCCACCATTATCACAATAGATATTGATGCTACTCAGTTTACACTACGATAATTGCATATTCTGTCATGACAGTGACTGTCACTATCTAGCTCAAGCTTATATTGCGATGGTGCGGCAGTAACTATCATGCAGTTTACACTGTGATAGTAATGCGAGAGAAGCTCTTGCAATAGGAACTAGGTTACTACACTGCAAATTTCACAGTATTTAATCTTTCATTTAAAACTACAAGTTTATTGATAAAAAATAATATCAAATTAAATTTTAATTGTGTTATATCCTGCAATCTCACGTACGGGTGGTTAGCAAAATAAAAACACGAGCAGTACTGTTCCTAATAACAACTATCATTGGGTGACATTCTACGTCACGTCGCGTGCTGGCCAATGACGTACCACGTTAGATGAAGATGTTGCATTTGGCAACTGTTCTGCTGTATAACCTACAAGAACAAGAAACATGTTGCCGTAGAAATGCACGATCATTCTGATTATGAGCTTAGGTGGAAACGCATTTGCATTCCCACCAATTTAAATGTGATTTTACATCTATATGTTTGATATACCTTTTGGCCCGCGATGGAATTATTTGGTAGCATTTCTAATAAGTTTGCGAAAGTAAACTAAGTTAAAGAGTGCGTGAAAATAAAAAAGACTCATTTCGTAGCTATCTCGATTCTTAAACAAAACGGGCTTAAAAATGCAAATGTTACTTTCTTAATGCTTACGAGTAGTGTGCATTAATTCAGCCGCTAAAATACGTGCAAAGGAAAGTGTTTATTCACGCACAACTGAACGCCATTTATCAAAAAAAACTACTTTTGTTTTTCAAATATATAGGGCCTACTTCATGTTTCTAAAACAAGTTTTTTACTTGCAAAGCGCTTATTTATTTTAGGAAGGCACACTGAAGTTTATTTACATACGGCGGCCGATGGCAAACTTACTATGCATTATATTTGTATGATACCATTAATACTCATAGGTACGTTGACTTGCATTTATTTATTATTTACTAATGCTGGCAATATTATGGCAATGAAGGCCCACTCCTATATGTGTGTTGTAGAACACAGAAATAATAGCAAAATAACCTAAATTATTTTTATCCCGAAAAATTTTTGGAAAAATTATTTCCCACCTAACCTTTCGGGAAAATATATGTCCCGAATTTTTCCAGAAAAGTTGGAATCCTGCCCAGTTCTAAATATTACATTTTTAAATCATGTTAGTTTTAAGCTAGATACAATGAAACACCAACATTACAGAAAAAAATTACCTTTAACCACAAAAGAAAACATCTTTGCAAATAATTCCTCGTTAAAATGTTTTGCGTAACTTTGTCAGGCGAAACCATTTGCTTTGAAATACAAGTGATAAGATACGGTTTATTGGTACATCAATTTTGGTACGAGAGTCAACTACAAACTGTAGGTCTTATAGTGGAAGCCAAGGTATTTTTGCCTAGGAGCTGAGCCAGGCGCTTCTATATGGATACGGGTGTTCAGTTTTGCTTGGATATTGGCATTTTCCCATTATACAAACCTGGCCGAGTGGCTATATGGCAGGGCATGAAATCGGGCGTGGATAGCACTATTCTGTGTTTGAGTGCCACTACTGTCTTGATTATACCTGGGCGATGTTTAAGTGGAACAGCACTTGAAATTGGTATGGTTACTATCGGTACAGAAGGTTGGTGAACAATGTCCTGTGGCTTTTGCAGAAGTACTGGGTGAAGAATAGCAGGTACGAGATAGGCAATGATAGGTGTAGGTGGTTGTACACGTCTGTGCAAATACTCCATAATCCACTCTGGGTACTCAACTGGTCCGATCCTCTCGGGTTGCATGAAGACATTGTGAAGCTCAGGAGTTCCACTGGATCTTGCATGTGTTGTAGCATTTGTGCCTGCTCTTGAGGAGACAAACTAGCTAACCGCTTTACCAGGGATGGCTGATACTCGTTTGTTCAACGTGATGCCAAGGGTGTCTGTCTAACCTTCTCCTTCAAGCCTTTACTCTGGGCGTCGGATCCACAATGGCTGACAATCACAATATGTGGGTGTGGTCACCAAGGTGTTAAGACCCTCAGGCTCGGACATATGCCCTCTCTGGTACCAGATGCGCGGTGGATGGAATATAACCTGGACTGATTGTCTAGCTGCTGAGAGGTGTAAATTTCTAGTGGTTGTGGCTCTACCATTCTATACACCAAGGTGTATAGAATGGGTGGCTGTCTAATGTGTGTTTTTTTGACGTACGCATATCTCTGAAAGGGAATTCGCAGTCCTGCACTAGGTTCGGATAGCTGGGTTTAGAAAATATTCCGCGGTCACCCGCTGTCCCTTGGCAGATCTGATGTCTATTAGGAAGGGTACACATACTACGGGAATAATATTCTCAGTTGGATAAAATTAAAAACTTGTTTATTCCTGAAAGGAAATAAACACGGTGACTCCTACCAAACAAGTGTTGAACAGAAGCTGACTATGGTAAACAGGTGAAGTTGATGTGGTTCTAATGTGGCAAGGTAAGAAAGCTAAATTGCTATTAAAACAACTCCATTTAACTAACGCTACGTTTTGCCCTAAAGAGACTTGAATTTTCCTGAAGGGAACGAAAGTGTTAAGTGTTTGACGACTTAAACGAAGGGAGCTTCTGAAGGTAGTCTGTGAGATGCGAGATGTCTACAAAGGGTGGGGCGAAGATATGGAAGACCTGGGTGGCAGAAGAGATACCCAGCATATGAGGAGGTGGAGTGAGCTTACTACTGATGGTTCCTTCGGCACCAGGAGTGCAGTGAAGGAACAGAATAGACTGGTGTTGCAAGGGCCCTGCTTGCCCTTGTCCGGGTGGAGGAGGTTGATGGCGTGACATCCTCAGGGCATGTGACATCACTGGCCGGCCAAAATTCCAGCTGCTACGTAACTCGGCGATTGGTATTAGTGCCATCCCTCAGTACACTGTAGTACTAGGTAGCCTTGAACTGTCATCTCGTTATTAACCTTCTGTAGCACCATATTTCATGGATTATGCAGCCCTAACTTTACTAATGCAAACAGTAGAGCACCTCCAATCTAATGGTAACAGGCCGACTTGGCTTATAATAACTGAATTAAAGTCAGCCTCATACAAGCCATAAAATACAATAATAACTTTATTTTCCTTCTTTTCCATGCAGGCAGTAACACTCGTCAGCAAGAGATAGATGTAGCATTAGTACAGATGGTTATAAATGATTTCCAACCACTGTCTATTGTTGAAAATGCAGGATTTAAACAATTTGTGTCACTGTTAGATCCTAAATACAATATTCCATGCCAGAAAACACTACATGAACGTAATGGCCTACGAAAAACTTATTAACATTCAAAAGGAAATATCATCGGTTTCTGTCTCCTTGTTGGCTACTGACATTTGGATATTGATGAACTTGGAAGCCTACATGGCTGTTAAAAGTTAATATCTCGATGGTCTTAGTTGACATTGTACCTGGACACACTCCTTTTCCCGGACGCTCGAGTCATGTGGCCCTTAGCATCAGTGGGAACTAGAATATCATTACAACTTGGACGTTAGAGGATAAAGTGGTTAGTGTTGTTACTAACAATGCTGCTAACATGACAGTCACTATGCAATTAATTCAGAGGGAGGTTTGTAGGTAAAACATATGTCGTGTGCTGTGCACAGGCTCGATAAAGATAAGCTTTTTGAGACACGGACACTTTTTACAGAAGCCTGTCTGTAAGCTTATTCTAGAGGTAATTACAAGATGGAACATCATGTTTCATATGCTTAGTAGATATTGAAGGAGCAAAGAGAGTGTGTGGCAGCCTGTTTAACAACTCTGCAGTTAGGAATAAAACTCCTAATGCAGGAAGAATGGGATATGGTAGATGAAGCTCTCGAACTGCTTCAACCACTTGAGAGCATAACTGCCAAACTGTCAACAGAGCAGCATTCATCCATTTCAAGGATAATTCCAATTATAACACAGCTTCATGAAGCGTTGTTTAGAGGCAGATGGTTAACCAATGCAGCTCAACAACTCGAGGCCGTTATACACAAAAACTTATCAGCAAATATGAGCCATCTTGAAAAACATGCCTTGTGTTCACGTGCTACGATTCTAGATCCACAATTTAAAACACTGCCATTCATCAACGTAGAACACACAACAGTTGCAATGCAATTGTTGACATCAGAGTGCGTGCAAGTGTTGCGTTCGACAGCTGGCACAACTGCTCATGATATAGATGCATCCCAAGTATCAACATTGCCGAAAAAATTTAGTGTATGGGAATCATATGTCAATGCAGTGACAGCCAGAAATAGTGAGCACAACGTCACAGCGGATGCAGCAGTGGACGTACAGGGTAGTCTACGTGTCTTGTCACCCCCTGAAAATGTCTTGTCTCCCATACATAACCATTAATAATGTAATATAATCCATAAATAGGGACCTATCAAGTGCCTGGCAGACTTAGCGGCCCAAAACATCATGTGTGGGGTATTATGCTCAAGCTCCTGGTAATATTGGGGGGTTGTCCTTGCTCCAGAAATAAACATTCCTAGCACATGCACTCCTGTAAATTTCACATTCATTCGAGAAAAGCAGTTTACCATGCTGTGGTAGTGTCAAACACCTCAAGCAATCTTGCGCATGATGAATGTTGTTTGTACATTTCAGTATCACTTAGCTCAATGACAGCTGTTGGCCTAAAGGATTTTAATCCAAGGTCCTTTTTCATGTGTCTTACAATTGTGGTTATTGGGATTGCAAGCTCTGATGCTCGTTTCTGCACAGATGTCCCCATCACCACACGTATCCTGTCATGAGGTTGGTTGTCCTGTCTTCTGTTTGTCTTCAATTGATCCTGTCAGAAACATCTTGTGTTCACAATGCAGTATTGTCCTTGTAGGATGGTCTTTATGGAGTTGTCTCGTGAAGTCTCGTCGCACACCACCTATGCCCTTTCCAGTATGTGGACGTTATATGCCCAAACACTACCAACAAGCTGCTCTTACACACTGTAGGAGCTCGTAGCAGCCATCTGACATAGAGAATGAAATGGCGTACACAACGTAAAGAGAAAGCAAGGGTGTGACAAGACATTTGGACCACTCTTTATCCTGTTATCTGGCAGAGAAAATTCTGCCCCGTACATCTGACCATTTGGTTACTAGCACCACAACCAAAGGTGATACCCAACCTTGGCAGTACTCACCAAGAAATATTTGTGTGTACCAGCCACGTCAGTTCCAAGTGTGCGCATATTCTCAAAGACTGGTCTGAGTACACTGGGCAACATTTTTGTATCCTTTATAAAAACAGCTAAATATAATTAATTTTGTGGTGCTTGATTACGAATAGCAACAAAAATGAAATATAAGGTCTAGTTACTACACAGCATAAAATGGAAATTAACAAGATATTAGGGATTGTGTGCAACTTCAGCTGGAAAGTGGAGTCTTTCCATTTTAGCAGACTACTGTTGGACTGTCACCAAGGACGCTCCAGAGGTAGTCTACAAACGGTAAGCGAGGTGAAAGCATACCACAACAAGTGTGTGTGTGCATGCGTTTTTGTGTGTGCGCGTGTGCACGTGCACACGCGCACACATTTCCTTTCCCTTATGTTTGTTACATTCCTATGTAATGCATATTCGAGTGTTATGTATCATGCATTCCTACTGGCAGCCCTAGGATTTTCAAACAATTTGCGACACATCAAACCTTTTTCCGATACTTGGAAGTTGTAAGCTGGCATTGGAGTTATTGCCGTTTAGAATACAGTAGAACCCTGTTATAACTCATTTCAGGGGGCTAGTAAAATAAAATGTTATGAGGAGGAAACAGTAGGTATTACACCTGCAGGAACACATCAAGCAAAACATAATTCCAAAGTAATAATTTTTGTATATATATGTAGGTAGTCAAGTTCTTCAAATTCATCTGAATCATTTGATGCAAAAATATCAGTGATCTGAATTCCATGAACCATAGCATCATCAATCACAGTGACATGCTTTCTGGATGCTTCCTTACTCATCTACACTTGGTAATATTAGTAATTTTCAAGACCAATTCCTCAAAAAATCCTTAATATTTCAGGTATAAACAGTTTTCTTTATCTGTTTGCAAGCTACTGCATTGCTAATGTCTGAAATTTCATTTGAGATTCAGCGAGCAATACTGTTGCTATATGCAGGAAATGAAAATTTGAACATTGTTGTATGCAGGAAATTAAACCGTTAAGCCTTATGGAGAAATGGTGGGACCATGAAATAATGGTGTTATATGCGGGAATGTTATAACAGTGTTTTTGTTTTACTCTGTGTGTGTGTCTCTCTTCCCCCCCTCCCCTCCCCCCCTCCCCTCCCCTCTCCCTGCTCCCTCTCTCTCCCCCCTCCTCCCCTCCTCCCCCTCCCTCCCTCCCCTCCCCCCCCTCCCTCCCCTCTCTCTCCTCCCCCCTCCCTGCCCCCTCTCTCCCTCCCCCCTCCCTCCCCCTCTCCCTCCCCTCCCCCCCTCCCTCCTCTCTCCCCCCCCTCCCCTCCCTCCCCCCCCTCCCTCCTCTCCCCCCCCCCTCCCCCTCCCTCCCCCCCTCCCCCCTCTCTCTCCCCCCCCCCCCCCCTCCCCCCTCCCTCCCTCTCTCTCCCCCTCCCCCCCTCCCCCCCCCCTCCCTCCCCCTCTCTCTCCCCCCTCCCCCCCTCTCCCCCTCCCCCCTCCCTCTCTCTCTCTCTCTCTCTCTCTCTCTCTCTCTCTCTCTCTCTCTCTCTCTCTCTCTTCTCTCTCTCTCTTGCAGTAGCTCAGTCTGCCGTGACATATTCAGTGCATTGCGACTGGTCCTCAGAAACTTACCTAGATGGTCTCAAGTGAGACTTTTGCCTATCCCTACTTGTACATCCTTAAGCATATAATTTTTGAAGTTGAACTGTGATGAATATTTGCTACATGTAGAACTTTATACCAAGTACCTATTACTTTGCCTTTAAAAAAAAAATTTCTAATTTTTAGGCATCCAGAGCATCTAAACATGTGCAAGAGGATTTTAGTGGGTTCTGTTGCTGTTGTATGCCAACTCATTGTTCTTAAATTACAGGTAATTCTAATTGTTATATCTGTCATCTATTTATCTCCCTTGCGACAGTGGTTCCTTAGCAATTCATAGTTAGTTTGGTGGTCACAATTGCACTGTTTAGATTACAGTAAATTTACACAATATGGACAAGACTTATTGTTCATAAACAAGTAATTGGTTAATAGATATAAATTTGCGTTGTGTTCCTGTCTTTGGATAGACCACAATGGATACACCAACTGGAGCCTGCTCTCCTACCTGAGGAAAAGTCCTGTTGTACCAGCCAGCAACAAGAATAGGTGAGGTGAGAAGGGGTTGGAGGAACAGCAAAAAGAAGTGGGCCAAAGTAAATAGTAGCACTACCAAATTTGCATGTAGGATGTTCGTTTGTTTTCTTAAGGGCTCTGCGTATAGTCAGTTCAAGGTTACTTCCAACTTTCCTGAAGCCCTGCTAAAGTTCTACTTCCAGGATATTAAAAATTTCTTTCAACCAGGTCCAGGAAATTGGGAATCCAACTGGGAACCCCAAAAATAGAGACGAGTCCAAACCACTGAGCCAACTGTGGGTCCTCGTCAGTCAGTACTCTATTCTAACTTAAATTTTTTTTTAGTAAAATTAAAATAGGTTATTTTCAGTATACATATTAATTTTTAAAAATTTGTTTAAACATTTTGCAAAAATTGATTTTAAATTTGTTGCATAGACACAATATAAAAACTCATTGTTTCTTGCATTTGCCAACAGGTGCTGATATTGCCAATGTGTGCAATGAGGCTGCACTAATTGCAGCAAGGGACCTCAAGGATGAAATTGTGTTGAAGCATTTTGAGCAGGCGATTGAGCGAGTTGTGGCAGGCATGGAGAAGAAAACGAATGTGCTGCAGCCAGAGGAGAAGAAGACTGTGGCTTACCACGAAGCTGGGCATGCAGTTGCCGGCTGGTTCCTGGAGCATGCTGATCCACTTCTCAAGGTTTGTCTGAAACACATGCACCTTGAACACTTATTTATATAGACATTTAAGAGGCTTGCCTATCTGGTGCTTGAACTACATTGCAGTCTCTTTGAAATACAGTCCACTCTTGATAAAACAAACCCAGTAATGAATACTCCCTCAAAGTAAAATTCCTTTTTTGAGGAGGTGGAAAAAAAATGTGGTTAAGCAATTAAAAAATTTGAAGGAAGTATGCTGAATATGTTGCATTTATTTTGGTTACTGACCATTGTGATTCTCTTTGTCACTACTGTACGACTCGGGAAGAGGAAAAGATCTAAAAGTAGACCCATTAGTCAGCTCTCTATCTATCATTATTCATGGGACTACCAAAAAATGTCCATCATGCTGGATTTTAGTAGATGAGGGTTCTGACGTGTACATCAATAAAGTACAACTTCTAACCTTATAAAACTTTATGTTGAGTATAGTAAGAGCTGTACATAGTCTGAGAATACAGTTTAGCTAATAAACACAATAAAATCTGAATTTTAGAAAAAAATGTTATTGTAAATAATACATTAAAACACATTTCACCTAAATTTGTTTAAATAAAGAAAATGTTTCAAAATACCCTATATAATTGATTGTAATCAGACTCCAAATGCAAGTTGACCTAAAACTTTCAAACACACTGATAATGAAAATAAAATGACACCGAATGCAAGTCAAATTTTGAATGTATGGCCCCGCGCCATACATTCTATCGGCTGTGAGAGAATGGAGAAGTTATCGATACGGGTAGTGTGACATTCTAACACAGCAAAAAAAGAGAGCCGGTCACTGCTAAAAGGAGAAAGGGTAACAAGAAAAACGAAGCAGGAAATGTTGAGTAATAGGCGCATGAGGTTTCCAAAAAAAAATTTTATCTTGGCTTTTTGCACCAAAGTTATTAAATTAAAGTATTTTCCAAACATATCATAATCACCACACATTAATGTAAAAAAAAAAAAAAAATTGTTCCACAAATTTTTGGTGTAATTTTATTAAAAAAAAAAAATTCTCTTGAACTTGTTGCTAAAATCATGGTTTGCACTATACTACCACTTGTCAGCAAAAAATTGTTTGAACATCGAGCAATTGTATTATAAGTGTTCATTTTCAGTAACTTCTTGCGGGGAAATCTGAGGATTTATGTTAATTTATTTTAATAGACAGACGTCTTTGAATAAACTGATAATAATGTAAGTTCCTATTTGATGCCGTTTTGTGTCTAATAATAGATAGGTAAGCACCGAGCCGGATGCAGTGTAACTCATGATGGAAAATCAGAGGATGTGGTTTTGAATGATTAAAGACGGTGAAGAAATCAGTTATATTCGCCTCATTTGTGTCCCAAAATTACAAGTTTTCTTTGCAGTAAAATATTATGTATTACTTTAAAAGACAGACATTTGCCACGCGTGCAAGGTGTCGCCAACAAGTAGCTGCGTGGGGAGGTCATCCTCCCATCGCCAACCCCTCACTCCCTCTTGTAAACCAACAGATATGACACTGCCCAATCAGTAACTTCTCTGTGCGCTCTTAGCTGATAGTGTGCACAGGACATTTAAAATTTGACTTGCATGTGGTGTCATATTATTAGCATTTTAAAAAGGTTTGAATGTTTTAGGTCAGTATGCATTTTGTGTCGGATTACAATAAATTATATACAGTATTTTAACGTTATTTTTTTTATATAAACAACTCTAGGAGAAATTCTTTTAATGTATTATTAACAGTAATACTTTTTCTAAAATTCAGTGCGAAGGGCTTTGGTATCGGGGTATCGACAGTGGTATTGGGGTATCGGTATCGGAACAACTTTAATAATCTTGTCAACAAAACTGCCATTTCGGACATGGCCAATGCCTCATGACTTGAGACGTTAGCACCATTTTTGGCAGTTCCATCAGTGATGGTTTTTCAGTGAGTTTGAAGTGAAATGTCATGCGTAATTTCGAAATGTCAAAAAAAATTCGAAAATATTTACAGACATGCGTTTTCTGTTGAGTATCCACGTATAAAGGAATCTCGGGAAGGTGCCACTTATGCTTTTTGTTGTGTGTAGGTGTAAATTTGCTATGGCACATGGTGGTAAAGGTGATGTCATTAAACATATACAAACAAAAAAACACAAGGGAAACTGCATGTGTAGAAGCAAATTGCAAGCTGATTTTTTGTGTTGAATAAATTGACTGCGAAAGTGTTACACATGTGGAGTGTCTGGTCACTTCTTTCATCATCGAACATTATCTCCCTTTCAGTTCCGCTGACCATGCTGGGCAATTGTTTAGGAAAATGTTTCCTGACAGTCAGATAGCCAAAAAGTATGGATGCGGGTAATTGTTAAGAATAGCTGCTTTTTTGAAGGAGATGTAGTAGACCCACAAAATGAATTTATTTGGGTTGTGCATCGTTTACCTATTCAATATTTTGCTATTTAATGCATTTTCATAATAAAATGTTATGATAACATACATATATTTAATACAGTAGAACTCTGTTGAGATGTTTTTCAAATGGTTGGATGCTAAAAACTTCTTATCAAGGAAAACTTCTTAGGGGGGAAAAGAGATTTATAATTTTAAAAAAAATTTTAGAATCTACAAAAAAAATGAATACCCAAGTTACTTATAATCTAAGCTTTTCACACAGGCCCTGTTGATTTAAACATCACACATCTACTGTGTTCTAATTATCATCTTATACACACAAAAATCTTATTTAAAGAGGCCACAATGTACATATATGTGAAAATATAGTGGTGTGCGGGAATGGAATTTAGCCATAAGAAAAAATTCGGACTTGAAGCTTAAATTTCCCATGGCAAAATCGCAACAAATGTTTTCGGTTTTAATGAAGTTTGTTACCTAAAGAATAACATTCTGTTATGACTTAATCCATTAAAAGAAAAAATAAACATTACTCTGTGTGTTAAAAATTAGAGTCGAGTTAGAAAAGTAGTATTGTTTTATATATTTATACACTTAGTTGTTGCACTAAGAGTTAACCTCTATATTTGGCGCACTTCTTAAGTATACTTGCTTAAATTTAATTTAATAGGAAAATCCCTTAAATAAATAAATTTAAAAAAAATTGGACTTCGACATGATATAATTTCATGACGTCTGTTATGGAACTTTCACTTTTTTCGTTCCATTTTTTGGTAGTAAAATGTGTGTACTTGACACTAATTTACTAAAATTAACTTTCAGTGGACATCCGTGAACACACACTCTTCAAATCACGTACTAGTGCATTTGCAATCTAAGCTAAGTCATTCTCATCGCATCGGCAAGGTTATGAATGCAACATACTGCATCTGTATGCTAACAAAGCTAATTTCTGTATTGATAACGAAACTAAAAGTAGCTAAGTAAATCAGTATATTTTTTTTCATAGCAAATTTGCTGCATTGGGAGTTCGTCAATGTCTGGGTGACGAGTGAGTAAGCACAGCCCAATTAAAAACAAACACATTCTAAACGAAAAACAGACAATTTGCTGGCTTTTTACAAATCATTTTGTTTGTTTTATTGCATCCGTAACCCATATTAAAAATATTGTTAAAACATGTGCTTCCTATGCCTATCTTTTTACTAAAACAACTGCCAATATAATCATTGGGCACACGCCAATGAACGATGGCCAGCAGCACGTCCGCCTGCATCCCATTGTCCCACTGGTTCTTAACCACTTCCAAATATTTTAATGCATACGTGCGTAACTGTGAAAAATGTCTGTAGAATAATTAATAATAATATAAGACACCAAATCCCCTTAAGACTACAGCATTTGTTAGCTTTCTACAGATGTTACGCCTGAAAAAGTACGTATTTCTTACGCTAGCGCCGGCAAGCAAAGTGAACAGCCAGAATTATGGATCAGCTTGTGGCTTGCTTTTCAGGTTTTACAAGATGGCGCTGTTATAATATTGGGGCACTGGATCAATACGAGCGCGAGCAGATTATTAGTTGATCACACCTGGAGTGTTCTGCGGCGTGCGGTTCAGGTTTCATCAAAACTTCCTTGGACTCTGTGCAGTGGCGGTTCAGGTTTTGTTATAGCTAAAAGTTTAAAAAATATTTTTTATAATTGTCCATTAGTTTTTGAACGTTACATGAGGGTTAGTTTTCTTCAACAAAAGCCTTTTAAATGGGATTTACAAACATAGAGCTAGATGGAAGAGCTCTCAGGAATTAAAAGGTTCTTCCATCCTTTAAAGGCTTTTCCCATTCTATTAGATGGGAAAACCTATTATGCTTAAACATCTTAAGCAAGTTTTACTGTAATGCACGTTTTACCCTGCAATTTCCCGTATCGTCATAGCCCTCCCCATTATCGTATTTGTGGTTTGTATGGATAATATATTGATGCTCCTAAATTCATGTTCTATGTAATTAGTAGAGTGGAATTATATCACTTTTCATGAATTTTTTTTATTTTCGGAAAAGAGGTTATTCTTAATCATTACCCTCTGGATTGCAATATCATCTACACCAAGGAGGCAGTAGCAACAAAGTAGGTTGAAAAAAAATTATTTGATGTGCATATACGGATTTGTGATGCTGTGTAAATTGTCGCGAAAATCCAAGTTATACAACTATAATTTTTGGCAGAGTACGCCAATTTTTTTGGGGACGGGTGTTGAAGCATTTCTTGATGTTGGGAAGGTCTGCAGTAGGGATGTCGGGGAAAAAATTATTTCCCGTCTGACAAGAAAATCATGATGTATTCCCAAAATTTTTCCAGAAGTTTGGGATTCTGCACACCCCTACCTCAAACCCTTACACATCAAACTTTGTGATTTTTCGCATGAAGTCTATGTTATATCATCTCTCACGTGAAAATGTCAAGTTTTTATAGTAAATATATAGTTTGACACGTGCCCTACCTCAAAAGGTAGTGGTTAGGCCACTGGCTATCTTCTCGGAACGTTAGGTGAGCCTACCGTGGCGTATATGGCTAACTTCTGTACCCAGTGAGGTGTGGAAGGGTTAGATATCATAGTGGGTTGCTTAATGGTAGGGTTCCATTGGCTTAGAGGGGAGTCAAACCCCAGAGTAAGGCAAATGGATGTAGATTCCCGCCCAGGGAGCTCTACTCTCCTCACTATCAGGGTTGTTAATAGACTGGATGCCAGCTGTCCTGGGGAAATGGTGTGGTGATGCAGTTATGCGATCGTGGGGGTGGAGGCGTATGATCTGGCTGGGGAGATTTTAACAGGTTGGGTGGGTCGACGTGCGGGATCAAAATCTGAGGGTGGTGCCGCACATGACTTGGGGACTGCCGTGGACGGGAGTCGAACCCATACTGTCTTGCCTGACTCTAGCTTTATTTCTCAAAAGTGCGGGAGCTCCATATCTGCTGGGTGTTTAACCCGTATGAGCTTGCCCAGTTGAGTTTGACGAGGTTAGACATTGTAGGGGTCTGGCTAGGCATGGTGTCCGCAGGAGAAGCGAGTACTATAGGCTGTGACTGCTCTACTAGGTCGACATCGTCTCCTGTTGGATACCTGGGCCAACAGGTGTCTAAATTGTGGTCCAACGGGGACATGTGCTCAAGGGGAACGAAGGGTGAGTTAGGCAGAGGGATTGCTTCGTTACTCTGCGGCAGGGTTTCGACCTCTGATGTGGTACTTACAGCGGTGTTGGCCACCTCTGCTCTCGCTTGGACGCGGCGTTCCTTATGCCGTTGCCTACTCTAGGTTCCACCTGTCCTGCTATACATCAGGCCCCTTGGCAATAAACTGAAATACCCACGGTATTTCTCCAACGAGAGTGAATTACCTGGTATTAAAAGAATAATTAAATACATACTCTAGGGAAACTAGGTGACTAATTAAAATGATGGCAAACTTGACAACTAGGTTTGACATAATATTTATTACGTGGTAAGGAAACTGGAGAGTCCTGGCTAAAAAATTACGTTAAAAGAATAGGTGAAGGCGAGCCTAGAGAAATATTTACTGTAAAAATCCCAAATTTCTCAGACACAAATCTATGGTAATAAACGCACTTTTACAGCATACTAGAATTTATCAGAAGTTTATCAGGATGGTAAACTAAGGTGCGCCGACTTGTTACTTCGGAGTCACGGAAGTTGACTTGGATAAAAGGTACCGGGGTCGAGGAGTAGGTTTACCTTGGCGAAGGAGTAGCTGTCCTTACAGTCAACTGGTGTAGTTGAGGAGAGCCATTTGCAAGCTGTTGGAAGTTGCAGTTCTTCACAGTCTGCGGAGTGGATGATGCGCCGTGTTGCAGGTCTCGGAGAGGAGAGAGAGTTATCGCAGACTGAGAGAGCCTTTTCCAAGCTGAGGAAGTCTTGGCAGATTAAGGAGTCCTTAGAGACTCGGTAAGGAGAGTCTTTGTAGACTGAGGTGGGTCTTCGCAGACTAGGTAGGGCTCACGTTCTCTTCGGCCGGGTGAGCCCGGCGTCTCTGCCGGTGCTGGAAGCTGGACCTCTATTTATACGAAATTAACTCATATCAGCAGTTTTTTGGGGCGCGGGGGGTAGCGTAGCCTTCCAACACTGGGGTGCGGAAGCGTCGCTCATTTCTTATCGCCCCGCTTGGAGGCGACGACAAATTAAAACTCCTGTTCCTGAGACGGGCCAGTCGTGACTTCACAAGGCCACGGGGGTGCTGCCATCTCTGGGGGATCACAGGAACTTCTTCCCGGGCTAATCGACGAGTAGTAGAATATCACAAATATTTCTTTCTTTCACGGGGATGCCTTTAGTATGCAGATATTCAGGCAGGCAGTGGGGATTGTAATTACGTAGGTAATTTACAATTATGTATTCGGCATCCCAGGTTTGTGGGATCTCCTTACTCGATTCATTAAAATCATTTTGCCGCATATATATCTTCCCCCTGAGCGCGGGTGGCACGTAGATGGGGGGAAGTTACCTATAGAGTGTGCAGCATGTTGGCATGTGTCAAGTTATTTTAATAGGAAGGCATCTTCCGAAAAAACTGATACTGTAGAAGGTGTATTGGATTGTCACTTGTCTGTAAAAATGAATGCTTCAACACAGAGCCATATGATTTCTCATGCAATGCATATCCATTAATATAGTTCATGGTATCTATTTTTATATGTGTGTCATTTGCAATATAGTGCTCACCAAGAGAAATGCAATGCACAGCAACTAAAAATGCACCGAACTTATTTTTCAACGAATTTACCTCAAATGTTATACTTTCTTTTATCTACAATTTTCCACACTTCACAAAATTTGGTAGGTTAAGAGAGGTCATCACAATAAAAGTGGTTGCAACAGTCAGGTTCTATAGTATTTGGTTTGATTAAAATTGTTCAATTTTGAAAAATGTTTTGGCAAAACAAGTGTGGTAAACCATTAATGATTTTTTACCCCTCAGAAAGCTGATGCTAATAAAATACTGCATGAATGCCAGACATGGAGTCAAGTCAATACAATATGTTGATCATTGTGTCTTGCTGGTTTCTATGTGTAGGTATCTATCATCCCTCGAGGGAAGGGTCTGGGCTATGCCCAGTACTTGCCAAAGGAACAGTATCTGTACACTAAGGAGCAGTTGTTTGACAGGATGTGCATGACTCTTGGAGGTCGCGTATCTGAAGAACTGTTCTTCAGTAGGATTACTACAGGAGCACAAGATGATCTCAAGAAGATCACTCAGAGTGCGTATTCTCAGGTATTGTCAGCTGCTAACAATATTTTTTCATGTGCAACTTGGATTAGTTGGATTTACCCATTTTATTGCCTTGCTTTAAAAAATGGTTAGCCATTTTTGCTTTCAATGTAAGACAACACAGTGTAGTATAGGTCAGTGACTGTAGTCTGTAATTGATTCACAAGATAATTTTTTTTTCAGGTTTTCACTTCTCTTAGAAAAAATATAGGCTCATATCTACCTGTTTGAAACATACAGGGCTGGTTCAACTGTTATTCAAACATGGTTTTTTAATTGAATGCTGGATACAAGATGCAAAACTTACTGCATAACCATGCGCACCATTCCTGAGAAAATAATTGACAACAACAACAATAATGTCTAGTTCAGCTTGTGATCACCAAGACATGAATGCGATAGGCGGGAATTCAAAGGAGGAAATCAGAACACACCACTATCTTTAATGATGTACAAACATTTGAAACAAATGAACGTTTTTAAGTACATGTTTCTTGAGTTCTTAGTCTTCAGAATTGACCATCAACATTAGGGCATTTTCCCAAACATTCCTAGTTTTCAAGACTTCTAGAAAATGGTTTCCTTATACACTTATATGTAAGTTTCCAGAACAGTTCTTTGATTTTTCAGCATTCAGTTGGGTAAAATGTGTTGAGACTATTTCGTGGACACCCAGCTGTTATTGTTTCGGGTGGTTGGTGCTGTTATTTGCGACAATCGGTTTACCCATATTGATAGTATTTGGAGTTGCATTTTGTACTCATAGAGCTGGAGTTTGCTTCTGGATCCATTTGGGAACTTTTACTATCCATTCTTTCATTATTTTAAATCCTACTTTAAATATGTTAGGAATGGTTTTTAATACACAGCTGTTCGTAACTATATTTTGACTATTACAGTATACAGTGGGCTTCTTATCTACAGCTTTTCAGGGGACTGTCAGAAAATTTACATACGTCCGGGATTCCAGTAGATAAGGGTTCTGGAATGTAGATCAATAAAATACAACTTCTTACCTTTTTAAACTTCATGTTGAATATAATGAGATCGGTACATTATCTGTGAACAAAGTTTAACTAATAAACACAATAAAAATGGTAACTTTTAAAAAAAGTATTACTGTAAATAATACATAAAAAACATTTCTAGGCTTGTGCGTGTACTCAGTATACTAAAACAAAAATAAAAAATTTCAATTTTTATATTTGTTTTGTTGCAAAATTTGGTTGCAGAAAGATATAAATATACAAAATTCCTCTATTTTGACGAATATTCGAGATTCTAATGACTTTTAATTTACTGCACCAGCGATGGAAATACACTGTTTGCTAATCATCTTGTTTGCATTGTTTGCTAATCGTCTTGTTTGTTTTCATTACCAAAATAACAAGATGAAACTGAAATTTAAATATAGGCTAGAACCCCTATAGTAAATACACCACATTCTCCATTTTTTGGTTTGGTTTTGCGATGTATGTGTTGTAATTCTTTACTTGCAAAAATGTAATTATATTTGTTGTTAAACTTTCCTTTAAAGTGAGCTCCTATGAAATTATTTTTCATTTCCGTTTCAATTTCACTAAAGTTCGTAACATAATTTTCATTTTTATTTTGTGAGAAAAAGATACATTCACACAACTTTAAACATTTATCTCAGCTCGTTTAAATAGAGAGTATAATATCACAAATTACCGTAAATCGTGTATTGTAATCCATCACAGAATGGTAAGCCAACCATAAATTTTCAAACCCTTGACGTGCCACAAGCCACTTCATTCTATCAACTAGCTCCACCACAGCCACTGCCCCCTCCTAAGAAGAGCAGTTAACGCTGTACATGCCACAGCATGCCTTCAACCCTTTGCCCAACTATTGCCGCCTGCTACGCCACAACCCGCTTCTCATACATCGCTGCTCTGTACCCCTTCGACCGAATTACTCTGCCAGAGCGTACACCAAGAGGCTGTCTCGCGCCAGTTCAGTAACACGCGGTTACTCTGCCCGAGCATACATTGACATCGCCTCTACCTTTGCAGAACGTCACACTGCCTAAGAGTCAACCAACTTCAAGTCTTCACTGCCATTCGTAGCACTGTCGAGAGTTCTACTCTGCACGACACCCTGCCTGCCAGCATGCTGAAGCCAGTCGTGTTTTCAGCTACCTTGTAATCACTCGCAGTTGACTCGAGTTTGAATACCGCTGACTTGGGGTTGCCCTCACACCGTGTGCTGTCGCATCTTCTGAGACTAGGTTAGTTACTGGTTGGCAACCTAGGATCAGCCCTTCAGGCCCTAGTAAGAGTACAGACTGTTTTATGTGTGTTTAATGAGCAGTCAATAAACAGATATAAATCTAACTTGCTTGAGTTGTCTTTCCAGCACACTATTATTTCTTTCTTCGCCTTGCTCCCGCTATTTTCTGTTTCATCACCACTCCTAGTATTACTCTTGTAGGGATAGTCACGAGCCGGAACCTCATTCCCTACCTCATTTTTTGGGAACTGTATGGAAGTGTAGCTTAGAAAGCTTGTCTTCCTCGGCAACACCAGAGCAGTTGTCATCTTGGACTATTGCCCCTCCAGTATGTGCGTGGGTCTACCACTGATGTCTCACTTGCCAGGTCACTTGCTGGAAATATTAGGCCCAACCCCAACAAGGAGCTCCGTTTCTATGTGATACTAAACCTGGTACTGTAACCTTCAGTTTGGTACTTGGGTCTGACAGTGATGTCCTGCTTACCAAGCTACTAGACACAAGACCAGTAGTACAGACTACCGACGCTACCCAACAGCCAGCACCCTACTCTCCATCAGGTTGTGCCTACTTCTTTTTGGCCACCCACTAACTGCCTATCTGATCTATCCCCCCCCCCCCCATTTTTATTCCCCACCATAGGGCTGGGTGGGGTAAAGCTGTTAAGCAGGGGCTAGCACGAGCTGGAGTTCTGAAGAGTAGTGTTTCAGGTGTCAACCAGGTATGTACCGGAAGAAGGAGGTGGCTCAACAGCGAGGGTCCGCATCCAGCATGTCCAGCTCAACCTTGAACCTTGTCCGGGTAATAGGTTCGGCTCGACTCTCTTGACGTGTGACGTACACAGGAATTAATACTCACTCGTCTGAAAGCAGTAAGAGACTATTACTTTTCCTAGTAGCTATACCAGGCGCTCCTATATGGAACAGAGGTTCAATCCTGACAGGTCACTGGTGCTGTCCCGATGTACAGAACCGGCCTGATTGCTTTGCAGCAGGGCACAAAGTTGGGAGTAGGTAATTCTAATTAAGAGTTGTTCCGATACCAATATTAAGTATTGGTATCTGCTGATACTTGCCTTTTTTTCAATGTATCTGTATCAGATATGGTATCGGGCCAATACATTAGTATCACTTGTAGACAAGGAACTCAGGTTATTACTTTCTTTAGGCACAAATATTACAGTATTTCGGTGTGTATACTCTGCACATAAAAAAAAGAACCAATATTGCATCCACCAACAATTTTTTGTTGTCCCGGCGAAATTCCTATTTAAATAATGTTAACATAACCTTTTATAGTTTATCGCATGTTGCGCTGATCTAAGTATATTTCAAGTCCCGTAGAGTAAGATTTCCCGCAACTATTGTTTTTAAGCTGGTTGTTTATGCATGCAGCTAGTTACTGAATGTGAAATATGTCACGCGCGCCACCATTTATAAATGCTCTGCAGCACTTTTTCTAGTGTCTTATCTTCCCAACACATCTGTCGATGCTGTGACATGGTGCAGCATACAAGACTGATTTGCTACTTCTCCTTGCATGCCTGACAGCGTGGTGACCTAGCATCCTCTCTCTCGCCCTTCTTTCTGTCTCTCTTAGCCGCGCACCATTCTTCCTCCCCTCACACACACAGTGCCAAGAGGGGAAGCTGGTTTCTAGCATGCCGGCCACAGAGAAAAGTGCGCCTTGCAAATGTAGAAATTTGATCAAGATTATGCATCGCTCAAAATAGTTGCTCGTATTATCACTTGTATTTCAAAGCAAATGGTTTTGCCTCGGGATGTTATGCGAAACATTTTAACAAAGAATGTTATTTGGAAAGATGTTTTCTTTTGTGATTGAAGGTTGTTTTTTCCCCATAAGTTTGGTGTTTCATTGTATCTGGCGTAAAATTAACATGTCTTTAAACATAATATTTATTTAACTCAAAGGGCAGCATCTTCGCGAATAAAATTATATCCCCAAAAGAATATACTGTACCACTTGTCACCAAAAATTGTTTGGTGGACATCGAGCTATTTGTATTATAAGTGTAAAGTTCATTTTCAGTAACTTCTTGCGAGGAAATCGTAAGATTTATATTAATTAATATCAATAGACACGCATCTTTGAATTAATTTAGAGAATGTAAGGGCCTATGCTACTACATTAGGCATCTTTTTTCGTCTAATAATGGTTAGGTAAGCACCGAGCAGAGTGCAGTATAACTCAGGACAGGGAAAATCAGAGGATGTGCTTTTGTATGATTAATTGTTAGACAGTGAAGAAATCAATTTTAATCGCACTATTAATTCATTTCTGTCTCGATTAAATGTTTTCTTTGAAGTAAAATATAATCAATTACTTTAAAAGACCGACATTTGCCACGAACACAAGTTATCTGCAACAAGTAGAGGTGTGGAGCGGTAATCCTCCCACCGCCACCCATCCTTTGCCTGCCGCCGTGAACACACTGCCCTGTCGATAACTTCTCCGTATGCTCTCACTGTATGAGTGCGCGTGGGTCATTCAAAATTTGACTTGCATTTGGTGTCATGTTATTTTCATTTTCAGAGGGTTTGGAAGTTTTAGGTCAGCTTGTATTTTGTGTCAGATTACAATAAATTATATACTGTCTTCCAAGATGATGTTTTCTTTATTTAAATGAGTTTAGGAGAAATGTTTTTTAATGTATTGTATACAGTAAAACCTCATTAATTCAAAGTGCCCAGGACCTAATTTTTCGACTTCGTATTACATAATTTTGAATTATTGAATTAAAAAGAAAGTTTGTTTATGTGTATTAAGGAAATGCGCATTTTCCCTTTCCAAAGTAAACACAACTACAGCCTTGGGAATAACTACCATCTCGAAGTTACAACCATGTTTTGGGGAACCATATTTTTTTGTTTTACAAAAGGCACAAATTTGAAGGAATTAGCCCAAAAAATAAGTTTGTTGCATTTATTGTTGTCATAAATAATATATTCACATGCAGTAAATTATAGGTGTTATAATTGTTGCCTTTAATTGCTACACCAAAATATAAAAAACAAAAATGGTAAAGTTTGGTTAAAAACTGCAGCCTTGTGAACCAGTACCCTCGCTCCCTCTACTATGAATGCACTTCTGGCGAATGTTGTCTCAATTTTACACTGCTGGAGCCAGTGTCATACGGTGTCAAGCAGCACCCCTCGTTTAACTGGGTCTGGGTGTGTATTCTAAGTTTCTGGGGAAATCTATCAGCAGGTCTCGATGTCTTATCTTGATAGTCAGCTTCCTGTCGATCAAGACAAGCTGTTTGAAATGATCTGGAGCAAAATGGGCCCGAATAGCTATTCTATGCGTACTATTGGTTCAAGACCTCACTACCTCGGCAATCTTCGGGTTTTACCGACCACCCCACGCTTCCCCACCCTGCTGGAGTTCAGGCAGGCAACGTGATGAATACAAACACACTGTACCTGCAATAATGTATAATTAAAGTAAAGCTATTCATATAAACTGTGAGTTTTAAGTGGTTAGTTAACGCATAAAAGTGCACATACGTATATCTTTTATTTATACATTGTCTTATTTGAAACAAATACTATTCCATTTATTAAAGCATAACGCGGGATATTTAGAGTGAAATTTCTCGATGTAGCTATGATCTCATTGTAGATGCTTGGCTGAGGAAAATGGTGCCACAGTCAATGTTTATTTGTTATACACACAGGTTGGCTGTTGAAAATATTACTCGTTTTAAAGGAACATACTGTTTAAGTATAAAAAGACTGTTAAAAGATGAGATAATTCGTTACATAGTATTCCCTCTTCCCTGTAACAGTCCTTTTAAATAACGTTCACTGTTATGTAACAAAATGTATAGAAGATGATATGTAAAATGTCATTTTAATAAATACAATTGTAAAGTTTGCTTAAAAATTTACGTTAGGCTTAAACAACATAATACAGCATGTAATTGATTTGTTGTAGGAATGCAGGAATTCCCATTACTAGTGAAGTGACGTGCTTCGTACACAAAGACTGTAGCCTATATAGTTTTATCATTGCATGTAGGTTAGTGGCGAAAAGGGGGAGGGGGGAAGTTTTAGTTTATAACATCTTTCGTGAGACAACATTTTTTTATGCTCTAAAGAGAGTGTGGCATTTTGAGTTACATATTGTTTCGATGGAGCAGTGGTAAATTTTGCTCGTGTGGAAATAACATTAACATTATTGTAACTTTAATGAAAAATAAAACGTGATACATATGTCGCTGTTCGTATTCGTACAGGTGCAGCAGTATACACACGCACACTATCCAAAGTTAACCTTACACTCATTGCATTTATGATATAGACAAATAAATATTATTCACGCATTACAGAAGTGTGGAAAGTGCTGCTTTTTTCAGGCCATGTGCATTGCAATAATTATATTAATGTTTTACTAAGACATTATTTACAAAATATGCACACTTATTGTTTGTAAACACTGCAACCTCTTGAATACATGTTTTTCTAGATTAATCCTTGCATGTGTACTTCACTAAAATCAAGTTTGTTCGTCACTAGCATTAAATAAATTATTTGCAGAATTATTCAGTAAAATCAACATTGTGCACATTTCCGATAACCAACAAACTTAACTACATAAATTATATTAGTCAATTCATTGCAGACTGTGTTTAAGAGAAATAATTAGCAGTTTTACGAAGCGGTATACACGCGCCGATTACTATTACACATTTCACTCAGGAAAATGCACTATGACCAACTATGCTTGAAGAAAGCAAATACACAAATTATTAACTACCGATTCATTATTCCAACACCACCAACACAATACTCGTATAAACACATGACCTCTCTGCCATTGCTACACTACATAATTAACTCACAATACAGAAATATAACTTCAGACTCCCGAACATGTGTGGATACAATTAGATGCATATAATAATGTTCCACATATATTGTAACCTTTTGTATGTTATGTATTATGTTTAAGAAGTACGAAGCCATAAGATATGCAATAAATATGGCCACCACGTTTCTCACCCGCCATGTTGAATTTCCACTTCCCAATAGGGAAGTGGCTTGACAACATATAGCTGTCGAGTGCTCTCTATCATTCTCACGAGAATTGAGAAGTCATCTTTAATTTAGAATACCAAAACCCAGAAATATGACATAAATCATTATTTTACGATTGAGAGCTCAGTTTCGACAAACTTAGAATAAACGCCCTGACCTCTGTAAAGGTTGCTCCCATCTTCTTGCCTCCCCCCCCCCCCCCCCCCCCAAATCAGTCAACCGTCAATTAGGCTGTGTACCACTTTGTATAACTTTCTATCATCTGCATTCTCATCCTCTTGTTCCAAACACCCCTCCTTCCTTGAGTTGCAACTGTCACAACAGGCAACCCAAACTTCACGCAGTGCATGGTACTAGCTGTCGCATCTTTTCACGTCTTCAGTGGGCGGAAAAGACTACGAAAACCAGACAACAAACGTGAATACTCTGGCACGATGAATGACATCACTGTGGTGGGCGGCGGCAGTGGCTGCATCAACTGATTACCACGCCGCCACTCATTACTGGTTTACGTGTGCGCACCCGCAACAGTGTAAGCAATGCATGTTTATCATCATAATTATTATAGCTTTGATTAATTAATCTGAACTTCACATACACTTTGGGATGAAATCCAACTTCGAATTACATAAAAGGTGAATTTCGAATTAACCAAACTTAAAAGCATATAAAACCCTATTCTTTCATTTGTAGGCAAATAAACACTTAAAATTATATATGATTTTGAATTAATCGACTTCGAATTAACGAGGTTTTACTGTACAGTATTACTACTTCTAAAATTCAGTGTGAAGGGCGTTTGTATCAGGGTATCGGCAATGGTATTGGGGTATCGGTATAGGAAAACATGGTATCGGAACAACTCTATATACTATAGGTAATCTAATCTTGTGTTTGAGTGCCACTGGTTTCTTGATAATACCTGGGCAACGTGCTTCAGGAGGCTTGACTGTGTTAGTGGTGGTGGAAGGTGTTGCAGGTGTGTTAGGTCTGTACTGAGGCAGTGGTCGGGGTGCTGGACGCAGTTCTACAGAAACAAGGTAGGCAACAACGGGTGTAGGAGGTCATTCGGGTTAGTGGAGATGTCCTGCGATCCACCAATGATACTCCACTGGGCCATTGCTTACAGGTGTGGTGAACAAATTCCTGGGTACTTCTGGTTCTACAGTGTCTTGCAGGTGCCTCAGGGCTTGAGCTGGATCTTTGAGGTTAATGCTAGCTAGATAAAACACCAGGGCAGGCCTTAGCTCATGCAGGCGAACAGAAGTCAAGAGATTTTGTTGTGACGATATGATTGTCACCTTGAGTATTTTGTGTTTTGATCACTTAATGGAACTGTTGGTAGCCATGTTGTTCACTATTTTATTAATAAGTTGTTGTATGTGCATTTTTTAATAGGCCGGCCTTATATTCTTATAATATTCAGCTTTAATAATTGCGTTTTTGAGTATCACATATTTTTCGATGCTACTGAATATATTATTATAACTATGGATATTTATCTATTACGCATTTTGAGTGAAAATTGTAATACTTAGTGTAAAGGGTCACCGCTGTATTGCACTACCGGCGGGCGCGTGACGTCACCTGGTTGAGTGCGCTGGTGCTGCCTCTGGTCAGTGTGGCAGTCGAGTTGTGACCAAGATGTGGAGAGAGTCGTAAGTCAGCTGTGAGTCGGGGCTAACGTGTAGTTTGCAATGGTCATACAGAAGCCACTTCGGGTGTGCTGGATTAGATGACCCGGCAGTAAAATGCTCTCTGTAACGAGACTTTCAGCGACTAATTCGCCCAGTGTCGTGTGAGCAAGCCTCACATATAAAATGCACGCAATTTTGCTAGCCGATCAAATATTTTGAGAACGATCGGGCAACATTATAGGCTGAACATAAAGTATTCACTGAATAACTGAATTTCGCCTTGTACTCGGACACGTCACGTGTCGTTACTAAAGTGATTATTATTACGAGGGTGTGCATACCTCTACTGTATGTTATTATGTGTGTAAAACTTGTAACTTATCATCTGCTTGCCAAGGACGTGTGGCGTATTTTGCAAAACTGTTGGCATAAAGAAAATGGATACGCTGTTTGACCAGCTCAAAGCATTTAAATTATGAGAATGCCAATATATGCATGTGTATGTGCTCCGGCGTTGGCGACCAGTCTTCAGTGGGCAGCGGCCATGTACAGCTGCGTGTAGCGGAGAAGCGGTGTTAAGGGCGATCAGCTGTTCACATTCAATGGCGGCGCTGCGACCCGAGGCTGTTAGTAAGTCATGGTCCCCTGCATCCGGAGTGTAAGACTGCTTCAGGTTTCTCTGCTGCCCTTTCCTGCAAGCACGTGTAATACGTGCCACTGCACAGGTAATACTTGCCACTGCACATGTATGTCATTGATGCTTTAAGGCGATGTTCCTCTGGTACGAGATTCTACGCAATGGCATATGGAAGTTATTGTTTGATGAAAAAACTTCCGAACCCATTAATGGTAGATATTGCTGCAATTCTGACTTATAAAAATTTGGTGAGAACACTAGTTGACCAAAGCTATTTTAACATTTTTACTTTTAGTTTGTGGTGTGAACGATCAAAGTAATTTTATATCAAGCAAATTATAATATAGTACATGTGAAGTTGTACTGGCATAATTATTATGGTATTGTTTTTCCATGGAAATAATCACCTGTGGTGTTGGTAGCATTTTAAAAGGAAGCCACAATTTTTAAGAGTAATTTATGTTGGCTGTAAAAGTAAAAGTATCACGTGTAGAAGCAGTGCTCATTAAATGCTTGAGAACCGTAAAAATTGGCTATTGAGAACTTTATTGCGAAATCACCTTACAGGATATTGTATGGAATGTTAAGCAAATGTTACTCGTCAATGTATCGAAGGAGTAGTAGTAGAAGTAAGGAAGTATTGGGCTGCAGTATATTGGAATTTTGTGACGAGATTGCTTTTTGCCCTGCAAGGATGCACAGGTGTATTGTGAGTTGTGGATTGAGTAAGGCAAGTTTGACACCCCTGTAGGGTAGAAGGTGTCTCACTGTCGTACTCTTTCCTTAAATCCTCTCCTCTTGCAGTAGGGCATTAGGACACAGATACACCCTCCTACTACAGTAACAAGACATCAGGCTCCTTGTGAACAAAGTTACGTGTGGGACCACATGCGGGCCGGAGACCGGTGGACGCCCTATTCCAACGTCTCATTGGAACTCTGGCCTCACCTATCAAAGGTTGCAACACGGGTGTGAGATCCTGTCTGAGTCTTCCCAACTCAAGGAACGCCCACTCTCTTGGCTCGGAAAGCAGTGGAGAAACAGATGGACACCGAGCTGACAAGCGTACCTGTGTGGCTCCTCCTTTCTACCAACACTGTTGATGGGAAAGATGGCATGGCTAAGTGCGTGTGGGTAAAAAGATAGTGTTCTGGGTCGCTTGATTATGAATCCCAGGATCACCTACTGACTTGTTACGTAAGAGTAAACTGGGACATGTGGTGAATGCACCCTTACTCCTGTTGTCAGCACAGCCGTGGCCGGGAAGCTAAAGTACTTCAACTGAAAAGCTGGTATATGTGACCGATAGAATTACGGGGATTTGCAGGATGTGAAGTGCTGAAAGTCTAAGAGAACGCCTCTTGCATTGTTGAGCGTTGTGTAGGGTGTAAATTGATGTAACACAAAGGTGCATACACGTAGCTTGCTAAACTTAAGCTGGGGGATGTGAGGAGTCTTGAGAAGGACTCGAGGATAGGAACTCCAACAGACACTTCCGTGTTCTGTATGGTGGTTTAGGTTTGCGGGGTGCGAAGCAGAAGAGAGAACCTAGCTAACATAAGGGCAAGTTAAATCCCGAGCAGCTAGCGCTGGAAGTAAAACATAATCGTAAGAGGTGCTTAAACAAAGGCAGGGTAGTCAGTGTCTGAGCAACTTGTGCTGGACAGCTGAAGACTTGTCTGGAGATGCGGGCTCTCTCTCCTTGTATACTAAAATGGGCTGCTTCCACTGCCCGGCATTGATTAGTTGGTGTCTCTAGGGCTAGGGGTATGTCGCCGCAGAACGGGGGGTAGCGAATGCATGACTTGCCTATCTGATGTCACTAGCCGGTAGAAGGGAAGAAAGGAAAGACAAACTAAAATCATAGTACTAGTGCTATCTAGCGGTGGGAGAAAGAACTCGTTGCCTAAGATGCATAGAACAATGGGCCTGTGAATAAAACAATCTACATTGCAGACAGTACAATCTCACCTTACGTCAGTACAAATGAAATAAAAACTGCAAAACATGATACAGTCATCTGCATTCCCCAATATTATAGTAGAGTATGCAAAGGTTGATTGCGTATTTACCTTTTAATGTAGTGTGTTTGTCTCCAAGAACATACAGAATTTTTTAAAATATTTTCAACTTCTCTAGGGAACCTAATGTATCCAGGGCTGCTCTCACAACTGGCTGTAGTTTTCTTTGCATTGCTTCCTAAAAAGCAGCATTTGGCATTAGGGATGGGTCTGTCCCACTTTTCGTATTGGTTCTCTCTGGTACTTAAAAATCAGTTCTAGGTTTTTTCTAACAAAAGTGTAAAGAACTATAAAACGTTTTAAAAAGTTGACTTAGCTGTTATCTGTGTATTTTGGTAGAGATGAAATTGTACATCTTATTTTCACAAATTAATATTTAAGTTGTTTTAAGTTAGATGTTGATTTTGCTTTCCATCTCAGAAAATATAAATGTGACATTTCAACTACACTAAAACACTCCTTTTTCGGTACCAATGCCGCATACAAATTTGCAGTAATAATACTTCTTTAACCTCAAAGCACTCAGTGTTTTGTTTATGTAATAGATGCATTACTAAATTGCAATGACCATAGTTCCTGCTGATCGTGTATCAACAATTTACGTGGATGCCATTTTCCCATGATTGACCTCTTAAGTAGTCCATTGGAGTTATGGTAGTGTTGCTTGTGTAGGTAGTGCAGAAAATGTCGCGCACAATGCACACACTCAGTTCTGGTTCTGATGGCTAAGAACTGGTGGAACACACAACCGACAGCTAGAATCAATCTATCCCTATTTGACATATTTAGTTAAGTGTAGATGATAGAATGTAACATATTGAAAATATGTTTTATCAATTAGTTTTGTTTTTGGCATCAGTGGATAGACAAACTTTACTTTATGTACTTAGATGAAATAGTCTGCAAAAACACATTTTTGAAAAATTTATTTATTTAAATGTAAAAATGTGGAGTTGACTCATTTTAGAGTAATAGTTCTATATTTCAGGAAAAAAAAGTTGATGCATGAAAAATTACTTAAACTATAAATTAAATCTTGTAAGATGTCTTTGCTGGAAAACTTATTATATGGAAATACCACAAAAATAAAGCATGAACAAGCTTTTTTTCCACAGGCCATGGCTGATTCTTCCCCACTTGTGCTTCTCTGCGTAACATGCACCGTCTCTAATGACCTCGCTGTCAACGAGATGTTAAGCCCTACCTACTTAGCTGGTATGCAGTGTCTGTAGTAACCATCTCACTGGACCATTGTAAAGTAATTGTACGCTGTAGAGAACCAATGTTCTTGTGGTTGAGCATTAGGTATTATTGTGTTGTTTCAGATTGTACATTTTGGCATGAGCGAGAAGGTCGGGAATGTCAGCTTTGACATGCCTCAACAAGGTGAGATGGTGCTGGAGAAGCCGTACTCAGAGCAGACGGCCCAGATGATAGATGCAGAGGTGCGAGACCTCATACAGAGGGCTCATCACCAAACCACACAGCTGCTTACGAAGCACAAAAGCGACATTGAGAAGGTAACAGTAACAACAAACAAAGTGTATCTTTGAAGCACTTGCTCTCCTCGAGTGTTCTTGGAACATGACCCATTTTGGGAATTCAAAAATGTTATCATTATTCCACTCTATACTACCTGTTTGGGGGCACACTACCTATATACCGTATTTTGGCATGTATAGGCAGCACCAGAAGTATTTTATGAAAAATTAGGGATCCTTAATATTTCAAGTATAGGTATCACTAAATTTTTGTCAGCAACGGAAAACTATGCGACGTCAAACTAATTAGTTTGCCATCTGGTGTGTCCTTGTTGCACCGGCAGAAAAAAACGCAGGTACACACGGTGAAGTGGGCATTCTAAAAATAGCCAAGTAGCTGTTTGGCAACAGGGAGTGCGAAGAGGGGGTGAGTAGTGAGAGGGAGAAAGAAAATAATGAGAGCTGGCAAGGTTTGTGGGGGGGTTTAAAGGAGTGATGCAGAGCAAGAGGTAGGGAAAAAAATGAAAAGACCCTTTGGAAGGGAAGAAAAGAAAACTACCCTAGTTATGCCTTCACAGGGTGGCCCATGTGCATTTAAATACAGTGAAATCTCGTACCTATGAGAGTTCATAAAAGTGTGTAAACCTGACTTAATTACGAGTACTCGTAACATCAGATTCATCACAAAAAAGATTAGTATTAATTTTATGGAAAACGTAGGGTGACTCTGCTGATATAAATATGGTGGGAATTACAAATGTAGCTAGATTATGTCCGCTATCACATATAGTAATAAATAACCATGTCTGAATTCATGATCCATAATTAAAACATGATTTTAATGTTAAAATACGTATGTATGCAATTTATATTCAGATGTGATAGCGGGGGACGTCATTGCAGCAGCAAAAATTATTCGCAAAAAGTTACTACTCTATACCGTATTTACTAGCGTTATTCTCGCACCTTTTTTACATAATATTTTAGTCCAAAAAATTAGGGTGCGTGAATTATACAAGGAATTGCCGAGACTCACCAAGACCCGTGCATGTAAACATTAAAATGAGGTCTAGTGTACTTGCATGTTGTGGCCGATTGCTAGCTGCTTCCTTTACATCGTCAGTTTAAATAATTACAGGAAGAAATAAAGGGCAATCGATAATACTAATGCACATTGTTTTTATTTTACTGTGCAGTTAAATGTAGAAAAAGGCATGTGTAAACATGTGTAGTGGCAATGCAACTGTTTTCAACATGGCAGCTTAGTAGGAAAAATCAAAAAAATATTTAAGCTACGTACATTTCAAAACATCCCGCAAGACCAAAGATGATAAAAATCTCCCTGTTTATGTAAACATTATTTGCAAAATTAACTCCACACATAAACCAGCAATTTATAAACTTTTATCGATAACGAAACCTGAGCCGCACGCCGCAGTATATTCCACAAATGTTCAACCAATCATCTCCTCGTGCCCATATTGATCCAATGCGTCTATTCTAACTAAATGCCAGTGCCCCTATTATACCATCCATCTTGTGAAACCTAAACTGCACGCCACATATTCTTCCACATTTTCAACTAATTATCTGCTCGCGCTCGCATTGATTCTGTGTCGCTGTTCTAACTAAATGCCTTGACAAAGGATGCAAGCGCGGATCTGACAAAGCGTGCGGCATTGCAACATCTACTGCACTGCAACGTTGCCACTTCTCATGGAGTGTCGCTTATACACTTTTACGAAATTAATTATGCAAATGCACAATTTAAGCAATTTCAATTCGTCACAATTGTTAGAAAAGGCAAATATACAATCAATCAAAATGCATTCGAATCACTCTTAAGAACGGAAATACCAAATAAACCCTCACTCGCTGTAACCAGATCATTTAACCTTGGTAGTATAGTACTATATGACGGTGTATTAAAAAGCTGCTGTAAGTACGGAATTCTCGTAATAGGCCGTGCTCGTAGGTACAGAATTTCACTGTACAGTGATAAGCGATTAATTTGTTCTCGTGTTATTTAATTTCCTTAGAAACTTAGTTAAAACATTAAAATGTACTGTTTATTGACAAATTTCTGAACATGTTTGGAGGGAAAAACTTTTTTTAATGCCAATATCTCGTAAATAAGCCGCACCCTACTTTTTGTAGTCTTTTTTTTTTTTTTTGTAAAAATGTGCGACGTATACACGTCAAAATACTGTATGTTTTCCCGAGCAAAGAAATTTGCATGGGAAACATTTACCATAATGTCCTTAGACAGATAGTCATGCGTCAACACACCTGTAATGTGTAATATTTGTGATGTTTATTTGTAAAATATTAATAACTCCCGTAGTTCCTTGGAAAACTTAAGTTACAGGTAACAGCTGATCTCTTTATGAGTAGGTGCTGCAACTTTAGGGAAACAAAGCAGTACCCATTACTAAGAGCACTTGAATTCACTGCCTGTAAATCTTGTAAAATATTTTCTTTTTGAAAATAAAACATTAGAATACATATTCAAATTTAGTCATATCCTTCTATTATACTAATAATAAACAAATATTTTTTGGATACCCAGTTTGCTTGTAATGGCTGAATACCACTTTTGAAGGGTAGGGTAGTAGTCATGTATGATCAAGGTGCTAGTCTGGCCAGCACTTACCACTCTAAGCCACTGCCTTTCTACAAGAGAGTTTTTTTTAGTACTACATCTGGATAAACCATTGTGTTGCAATAATTTGACTTTTTAGAAACAAAAACTTAACACTCCTGTTTAATGAAAACAGTTGATGTTGAAATATAAATACTGTAACTTGTTATGGGGAAAAGAGACAGTTTTGTGCAATATTCACCTACTGTAATATTGAGGTTACTGCATTGAGGGTCACATTCCTAATTTATAGGCAGTTGTACTGTCTGCAGTGAAAAGAACCTCAGCTGTTATGGATAAAGTACAGTAAGCATCATTTACATGTAATTGATACTATGGAGTGTGTTTTGGTTTGCATTCTTAATTGTCCTATGGTTTTGTTGTTAACAGGTTGCACAAAGACTGTTAAAGAAAGAGATACTGACTCGTGATGATCTCATTGAACTGCTTGGTCCTCGACCCTTCCCAGAGAAATCAACATATGAGGAGTTTGTAGAGGGCACTGGCTCATTTGAGGAGGACACATCACTTCCAGAGGGCTTAAAGGAGTGGAACAAACCCCGTGACCAGAACAAGGAGCAGCCTGTTCCCCCTGAACAGTCAAGTACGCCTCGTCCTCCACCACCACCAAAAGTCGAAACCAGAGTCTGAGTTACTGAGAGACTGAAAATCGGGTGTGACTTCTCAGACTAGAGTGGCATCCGTAAGTAACAGTTTGCATATTATGAGTTTTCCATTTGTAAAATTATTTACACAAATTTAATTGCATCATAACAAGTATGGGCTAGAGCAACACAAATGCTACAGCAATAAATAGCGATGGGTTAGTTCCTGTATTTTATCAGTTATGATTCCAAACCCTATTCTGTCAAAAATACCGAAAATTTTAAATAAGAATCGAGAATCTATAAGTGCTTTCAGAAAAGGTGAAAATATTGTTTAGGCAACAGCATAGTATTCTGATGCATGTCAACGTTACGGGTTAAGCAATAACCTTAAAATGTATCTTGTTGCTCAGTTTTCACTTTCAAATTAGCAATGCGTTCGTGAACTGTACCTTAAAATGTAAAAAATCCTGATTTATT
Organism: Dryococelus australis; assembly: GCA_029891345.1. Lineage (NCBI taxonomy): Eukaryota > Metazoa > Arthropoda > Insecta > Phasmatodea > Phasmatidae > Dryococelus > Dryococelus australis. The sequence continues at coordinate 117,790,354 of CM056999.1, read as the reverse complement.
GCTTTTGTGTGGGAAAATTTACATATTTTTTTTATTTGTGGTCGCAAAATTTTCTAGCGTTTAAACATTGGTGGTACCAAATCACTCAATATGATTCATAACATTATTTGTTAATTTTTTTTTAGTATTATAGGTTATGTAAAACATTGAGCAAATTTTATATTCTAATTATCTTCACATCCCCTATTTTGAATGTTAAAAATTAGTATTACATATTGCAATAGTCACACACATGAATGCAGTAATAAATTTTTTTTTAGTATTGTGTTTAGTACTTGTAATTGGTTTTTATTACCTTTATTCCTAATAGAGTTGTTCCGATACCACTGCTGATACCCTGATATCAATGCCCTTCTCTCTGAATTTTAGAAAAAGTATTACTGTTAATAATACATTAAAAATATTTCTCCTAGACTCGTTTAAATAAAGAAAATAATGTCTTAAAATACTGTATATAATTTATTGTAATCCGACACAAAATGCAAACTGACCTAAAACTTTCAAACCATCTGAAAATTCAAATAACATGACACAAATACAAGTCAAATATTTAATGTCCTGCGCACACTATCAGCTAAGAGCGCACAGAGAAGTTCTCAATCGGGCAGTGTCATGTCTGTTGGTTTATGGGGGGGGGAAAAGAGATATTTCTCCACACCACTACCTGTTGGCGACACCTTGCACGAGTGACAAATGTCTGTCTTTTAAAGTAATAAATAATATTTTACTGCAAAGAAAGCGTGTAATTTTGAGACACCATGAGGCAATTATAATTTATTTCTTCACTGTCTTTAATAATTAATTATTCAAAATCAGCTCCTCTGATTTTCCATCATGAGTTACACTGCACTCGACTCTGTGCTTACCTACCGATTATTAGAAGGTAAAACATGTTGAATAGGCACTTACATATTACCAGTTTATTCAAAGATGCATGTCTATTGAGATTAATTAATATAAATCCTCCGATTTCCCCGCAAGAAGCTACTTAAAATGAACACTTATAATACAAATCGCTCGATGTGCAAACAATTTTTTGCTGACAAGTCGTACAGTATATGCTTTTGGATATATAATTTTATTTGCAAAGATGCTGCCCTTTGAGTTAAATAAATACATTGAAATTCCGATGTAACGAGTGTACTTTATAACATAAAGTCTGCTATAACGATAACTTTAATCGTCACCGTCATTTGCCCATATACTCAGTGGGAAAAAGAAGTCGTTAATAACGAATGCAGTGTGGGCTTATTTTTGCTATAACACTAGCTTAAATAGCAGCACTCAGCAGTTTCCTTCAGAAACAATGCGAGAAGAAATTGTGTAAAAAAATTATGGAAAGGTTTTGGTTTCCATGCGTAACTTTGTGAAATATGGCAACATAGCTGCCGCCAGCTGGCCGTGCGCAGACTTGGCAACGCAGCACAGCTTGCATGTCGTGGCTGGCACTGTGCTGTCCAGTCTGGCACCGGCACACGACTGTTACATCGCGTGCTGCTTGTGCGCTTGCCATTGTGTATTTGTGTAAATGCAAAGCGGAAAATTTCAATATCGGCCAAAGCTAATAATGAAATGCAACGTGAATATCTGTCCCTGAAATAAAATCGAATATAAATTAACCTACGGGTTAGTGTTTTTACTTAAATTTCTTTGAATCAATCACTGGAAATTACCGTATTTTTTCGTATGAAAATATAGGATGCTGCCTATACGCGAGACTTGGGGGGGGGGGGGGGGAGAGATGGGTAAATTGTAAAACCGATTCTGGCCATAATAAAATGACATCTAACGCATTACACTGAATCATCAAGGAATAGACGTGAAAGTACAAGTAAATTATTTATACGTGCTATTATTGCACTGAACAGCTGCTAAGAATTGGGTAATCTGATCACCGGCATATTGTGCAATCGAGTCGCCGGTGAACGTCCGGATTATTCTGTTACGGGAATGTTTTTGTTAGTAGCAATTTCTCTGACTTCAAACGGAGGCATTTCTGTGGTGACAGAAAATCCATTATTCCTAGTGGTGTGCACATGATGAAACAGCTATTATTCCAGTTCCGGGTATTTACTCATTTTGCCTCACAAAGCACTTTTTTCGGGCAATTTTTACAACATATATTTTACCCCGTACCAGCACCGTCCTTTTTTATCGTCGACCAACTGCCCTTTTTCCATGTTCACGTGCATATTCCATACGCATCAATTTAAATTTTGCATGATAGCTCTCTCGTTCCTTTTAGATTATTATGAGGCCATGTACCAATTGGCACTTTTTGTTAGCAAAATGCTCTTGTGACATGTTTGTCTACAAAATGTATGACGTATTTTTGTAATTTGCGTTTTGACAACTTCGAAGTTTACAAATTACCAAATTGCTGCCATGTCAGATTTTATTTTTGAAATCATAATAACACCGAAATAATCCAGCATTCCATGCTAGGCAGTTAAAAGTCAAATTGTTTCAACTATAAACCTTATAAAATGCCAGGCACAAATTAAGAAAAGTGAAACTAGAAACAAATTGTAACACTCTCTCGTGTTTGCTTGTCTGTGAAGTGGGAAACTCGCACGAGAGAGAGAGAGAATTAACTGAAGCTATTGATACGGTAAACCGCCTCGCCTGCTAGCAAGGCGTAAGGTCACGTTAGTCATGCGTATCACATTGTGCTGTTGATGACGGATGCCTGTAAGTGCAATCGCTTCGCGGGAACGTGTAGTTAACAAATGTCAGTTGTTCTCGTACGTGAACAAACCTCACAAACAACAGTTCCATGCAGCCTGTACATGCTAAAATACGGTATACATTGTATGTGGTACTACACTTAGCAATTGTTTGGGTGACATAATATATGAAAGATACCATTTCATAGTACGGAATATGTATTTGTCGACTTTTTGTTTTGTGATTCAGAAAATATGTTATTGTTTTATACAAAAATTAACGTCACGTCACCTATTGGGCGATTTTAAGATTGCAGAATATTTTTATAGTATCATACAGTATAAGACGAGTACGTATAGAAATTTTTAAGAGTCTAAATTACGTAACTGCCTTGCACACCTACAAATACCGCATATACATTTGGAGAGTGGATAACTTTCCAAGAGGTCCTGTCGTTCGTCATAAGGGCAAGCTGTTAAAGCGAACAAATATTGATTCATATTTCAAGAAACAGTGATAGTTTAGCACCAAAATACACTTTAAAAAAACAATCACATATTTTGCTAATTAATGTTTATCTTGTGAGTCAATCTGCATTTTTGTAGTCACTAACAAGACAGATTTTTTGTTAACTGTTAATAGGGTAATAAAATTTCTTCACTTAATTTTAGCAAAAGAATGTGCCAAGTGACAGTTGTACATAATAACTTTGCGTGCTGCACACATCGCCCATCTGTCCCCGCCCACAGCCGCCGCCGTCGTGGCGACAGGAAGCGCAATGACCTTGGCCGACCGTGTGCGTGGAGACAGCTGCATGTATTGTGCTTTGCCGTGTCACCCTCCCCACTCCAAAATCTTGCATGCGTCACATCTGTTCTCCGCTAGTGATTGAATTTTATGCCGTATAAATTTAGTTTTAATGAGTTATTTTATCAGTTTTTACTTTTTCGGGTTGTGTCATTAAATTAATATACAGCACAAATAAAAAAATTTGTAAATATGGGATTTTTTTTTGTATTTTTTATAATGAAAGTCCGCTATAGCGACAAATTTTTGTGCCGATATAAACTATTGTTACATTGGACTTTCACTGTATTGAGTTTTAAAGTCACGTTAAATTGATGCCAGATACAATGAAACACCAACCTTTCTGGATAAAACATCTTTACAAATAATTCCTCGTTAAAATGTTTTGCATAACATTTTCAGGTGAAACCATTTGCTTTGAAATACAAGTGATGTTAGATGCAACTATTTGAGCGACGCATACATTATTTACTCGTGTATAGTGTGCACCATGATTTTTGCAACAAGTCCCAGGGAAAAATTTTTTAAAAATAAAATTGCACTAAATATTTGTGGTACCCTGTTAGTAAGTATGAAACAAATTATTCTTTTTACATTAATGTGTGGTGATTGTGATATGTTTGGAAAATACTTTAATTAAATAACTTCGGTGCAAAAAGTCAAAATAAAAAAATCCGGTAACCTCCTACTCCTCAACATTTCGAGCTCCTTTCTTTTTATTGCCGTACTAGAATGTCTCACTACCTTTATAAAAAAGAGGGGGGTCACCTTGTTCCTTCTAAACCCTCTCCCCCCCATCTCAGGAACATGGCTTGGTAGCCTCTGCCATGGAATCAAAAAGGGCTTGGCGGAATTATCGACCAGCAACATCTGGGTGTTAAGTGAAGGGGGTGAGGGAGCCATAAACATGTCGGTTTGCGGATGTCGTTAGGTGGTAGGGGGGGTGAGGGGTTTAGACATACAGATAACTGACGGGTCGCTGAGAGAGAGAGAGAGAGAGAGATGTAAGAACGAGAGATAAGACAACAGACAGTCTCGCCACTTCCCTCAACATCCCCGTACAATTTATGGCTACCACTCCCCCCGTCCTCTTTTTTTTTTTCCGTGTATAGCGTGCATCCCAGAAATGTTTTCCTTTGTTTTGGGGGGATGAAAGGGTGCGCTATATATGAGTAAATAAGGTATTTGTTCTTATTTTTCTTTTTGTTTTAATGTTCCGGCTTATACAAACCGAAATATGGTAATTTTTGTGCCTAAAGAAAGTAATAACCTGACTTCATTGTCTACAACGTATCGGCTCGATACAGATACATAGAGAAAAGGCGAAGTATCTGCCGATATTGATACTTCGTATCAGTATCAGAACAACTCTAATTCCTAGTACAGTAAACTCGCGATTAACCGTGTTAATTGGTGCCAGAGAAAACACACATAAAACTCGGATAATCAAATTTACACATTTTTATTATTAATGGAACAGTGATATTGGCTTCAAAAATCATGTTAAAACACAGTACATATTAAACATTTCAAAGCAAACACAAATCACGCACTGTATGTGCAAGATTTAAAGTACTGTATTGTATGTGGTTCAGTAAACAACACTTTAACTGATATTTATATTGTATCGTGTGTAGTGTAATTCTCTGTGCTTCGATTATACACAGCCTGCACTGGCGCCATACGGGCGTCACAGCGATAAGTGGTGCATATAATTTTGTTTGTGTGTGTGTGTGTACGCTTTGTTGATGTGTTGTGCGCTGTGGGCCTCGGGAGTCATTCTTTCGCATTTTCTCTTGCGACATCCAGCATTACCTCAGTGCTGCGAGCTCCGGAGATCTTGGAAACTTACATCCTACGTGTCATCCTGTTGTAAAAGGACTCCTGACAGGTACTGAAGTGCGCATAGGCTGGGATAACTTCATCTTCTGGTCTAACAAAGTACACCTGTGGTACCTCAGTTCTAGCATAGACCGAATTTGTGCTTCTGTTTGAAGCCTACCCGACTACAGCACCCAGAAGCAAGAGTGAGTATCAACGTTATAAGTCAGTCTAATCGAGCACGCGCCAAGAGATTTTCTGGCGTCCAACGTGGGGCGTCAGTCAAATAGCTGTTTGCAGCAAACGGAACGAACTAGACTAACCATACCCTGAAAACTAAGTCGTAATGATCAGTCAAGCGGACTTAGGGGAGTCCCCAAATCACCCTGTGGCGCTCTTAACCGCTACCATGTCAGACACTGATGTCAATGCCGCCACCGACGAAAACCTTAATAACTAGCACGACTCATCCGACATACAGTGTAGCCATGCCGATTGTATGGGCCATGGCACACTGAGAGTAGATGCACCTAATGCACGAAACGTTTATCATTATGCATGCATAGGCTGGGCCGAAGAGGCCCGGGATACAGACGGATTAGAGAACCGCTGTAGCACTTGCAACAACCCACGAGTGTCTGCAATGAGATTACGTGTCCCGGCCGAGGCATAAACTGCATCCGATGCACAACGTGCAATTAGTCCTATCACCACCTATGCATAGGGTGGCCAGATGAACGCGTCTCTATGCCCGGGATGGCGTACCAGTGCGAGATATGCAGAAGAAAAGGCATTTCTCACTCCCGCAGATCCAAGCCATCCTGAACACACACACAACCCGGAACAGCACCTGACCATCCACACGAAGACCCAGTAGCGTTCACGCAGGAATGCGAAAAAGAAATCAACCTGCCACTGAAACAATGAGTCGACAGGGCCCAACTACATTTGAAGGGCCTCGCTCGCTCCTGGTGGGAAAGATAAGGAGAATTCTTAACAGACTGGAAGCAGTTCAGTAATCGGATATCGGCAGAATTCACTGGCGAGGTGTTGGCTAGACTAATGACACAGTTTTATAGCCAGACCCAGGTACTCAACGAAAAAGCGGAAATATTCATACGAAGGAACAAATGTTTTGACGTGTGTTCCCCGGAGTAGACGAAGCGAAACTACCACAGTTCGTTCCATCAGTCGATTGTTACTGCTGAATCTCAGGTGCGTGCTCATGACGGCTAGACCGACTACCTTGAACGAATTAGTTGATTGAGCCAGAGAAGCTGAGCAAAACTTTGCAGCCCAGGCAAGTCTCGAAAAACCAGTACCAGCCAAGATCCCTGAGGTACGAACACCACCGGTCACGTCCCTTAAAGGCATGCCAACCTCAACCCCTCACGTGGCATTCATACCCAAATGTTGGTTCTGTCCAGGGAACAACTGGAACAAGGCTTGTCCCCGGAAACCAGAGGGGGCTGTCATTCCACCAAACCGAGTTGACAAGACATAGTCAAATGTCCCAGCACATCCAGCTGGAAAACAAACTCCTGGAACCAAGCCAGGAAATGCCGACGCCAGTGTACGAAGCGGTCCACCACCCCTGGTCTTACAAGGACCCGTCCTCCAGGGATTAAGTGAGGAAGTACCGATCCCTATAGCCCCCCACATAGAGGTGATAGTAAATAACGAAAGGGTACTCGCCTTACTTGACTCGGCAGCCACTGGAAATTTTATCAGGAGGTATTTGTTAACACCAAACCAGCTCGCCAATCTACAACCGCAAACCAAGATAATACGAATGGTGCAGCATGACTCCACTCTAATCGTAACCGGCCGAATTACCCTGAATATAAAAATCCAAAGAATTACTACACCGATGGAATTTGTTGTATCACCAACTATGTCCGAATCAGTAATACTAGAGTGCCTGGCTCATCCACCATCAATTGCATTCTAGATTACAGACAACGAAAAGCCTATCTGGGAGAAACCAACCAGATTTTGTGAACTGAGATCAAAACTCAGATGACATTCCGCCAATGCCCATCGACCCAATTAGCATTAACCATGAGCTCAAAGAACAAGAGTTCTACCAACTAAAAGCAGTCCTGGATAAGCACGCCCGAGCATTCAGACAAGGACTGCTACGACAAACACGTTCTATGCAACATGAAATATGGCCTACAACTGACATTCCAGTCTACAACCGTCCCTACCGTGTGTCAGCCCGCCGCAGTGACCTCATCATGGAGCAGGTCAACGACATGAAGGACCAGGGGGATTGTGGAGTCATCAAATTCCCCATATAACTCACACGTCCTTGTACCAAAAAAAGATGGGAAATTGAGATTTTGTGTAAATTACAAATCATTAAATGAAGTCACCCACCCGATCGCTCCTCCAGCTATAGATTTGTCTCATACATTACGAGATATTGGAAAGGCCATAATAGTAAGTACTCTCGACATGGAGTCTGGATACTGACAGATTGCGGTCCACCGGGACAGTTGCAAATATACAGCCTTCACAACACCCGAGGTCGAATCCCTTCAATTTCGAGTCATGCCCTCGCAATATTCATACGGTTATTGTCTGTGGAAGTATTAACAGGTTACATCTGCGAGTTTTGTTTTGCCTTTCTCGACTATGTAATAATATATTCCAATAGCTGGGAGGAACATCTAGGTCATCTGCAACAAGTATTGGAAAGACTCAAATTCCACAGAATGACTTGCAAGCTGTCAAAAAGCTTCTTCAGCAAGTCGTCAATAGAGTATCTGGGACACGTCATATCGCCCGAAGGAAACTTCCTGCAACACAGTTCTATGCGAGCAATTGAAGCAGAAGAACCTTCAAATAAGCGACAGCACCTGGGTCTATGTAATTGGCTAATAGACTTTGTTCCAAATATTGCAGAATATATGGCACCGCTGCATTCACTCCTCAAGAAAGACACCCATTGGCTATGGGGCCCGGAACAATGAGAGTTTTCTGACTTGAACAGCTTCAAGAATATCCACCAGCTCCATCAACCACAAGGAGACAAGCTCTTAATACTACAAACGGACGCGTGTCAGAATGGCCTGGGCGCAGTATTATACCAGCAAGGACAACCACATGTGATAGCATTTGCATCCACTCAATTAAATGAGACTGAGCAGGAGTGTCTGGCCGTTATCTGGGCCGTGAAAAAATACAGGTACTATCTCGAAGGGCACCACTTCATTCTACGAACCGAATCCAAAGCCCTACAATGACTACAGTCCCGGAATTCGAAGGCCAACCGGAATTCGAAGGCCAAACTCGGCCGGTGGGACATGTTCCTTACTGAGTTCGACTTTGAGGTCCAGCATTGCCCAGGTAAGATGAACGATCTGCCAGACGCCCTGTCTTGTACTCCAACATTGGAGGAGAAAGCTGACGAAGAGGAGGAGAAAATGTCTCTCCCTCCTCAGGTCAAAAGAAGTCCAGAAGAACAAATCCGACTACATCAACTTCAAATAACCTGTCAACAAATAACTTTGTGTCAGCAGGATGACCCTGACATCCGATGCCTACTATGGGAACAGCCCCAACGGTTTGAACTCCAGGACGACGTCGTATAGAAGAGTAGCGGGCAGCCCAATGGGCAGTGGAAGATCTGGGTTCCTCCGCAACTACGCGCTGATACATGCCGGCACCATCATGAGTAGGGAAATTCTGCTGGATATTAAAACCTGTTAAAATTGGGACGGGATAAGCAATGATGTCCGGCAGTACGTCAGCAACTGCCTCATGTGCTACTGCAGCATAGGCTACGTGGTTCCTCCTCCCACCGCAAAACCACGGAAACCCAAGTCAGTCTGGACCCACATTGCCGCCGATCTGATGGGTCCGTATCCACATAGCATGAAAGGAAACCGCTACCTACTCATCACAGATCAGTTTTCAAGATGGGTAGAGGGATTTCCTCTACCCAGCCAAGAAACCACCCCAATTGTGCGGAAAATGAAGACGGAGATTTTCGCGTGCTGGGGTTATCAGAAAGCAATACTGACAGACAATGGCACACAGTTTACGAGCTGTCAACGGCAAACCGCCTGTCAAGAGTGGGGGAGTAGAGACCGGACTATCCCTCCCTACCATCCGCAAGCCAACCCCACTGAATGGAGAGAAACCAGGAGATCAAGAAGTTCCTCCGTATCAGTGTGCGAAATGATCACAAGCATTGGGATAAGCACATCCCTACCATACTGTTTGCACTTCAACGCTGCACCAACGAGGCCGTCGACACCAGTCTGAGCGTTCTCCTGGGACAGACAATATGCTGACCTGGCGACTGGTAGTAGGAATGTGAGCCCACTGATATGCCTCAACCTGAGGACATCCGGCTAGCAGCCCTGGCCCGTGCCACGTGCGCCCAGAAAGCCCAGGATGTCTACATTTCTAAGAAATACCCCCAACCGAAAACAGGGGTAAGAGCTTAACTTAGGGGAAGCTGTCCTCCTGCAAAGTCCCCCCCCCCCCCCCCCCAATCAAAACCAGCAACCAATTCATTGCTGACAAATGGGATGGACTGTACAGCATAGTAGGCAAGCGAGACGTCTACTGAGCCGATAATATACGCAGGCGGATCCGAAAGGCCACCCAAGGCCAGATACGTCCATACCCAGGAGATATGCAGACACTTGGGGACAACGAAGCTGAAGGCGACACACCTAGCCAATCAAGGGATGAAGATTAACCCCCACCTAAAAGGGTAGCACCCAATACAGAGCCATGCCCCTTGACGAGGCCAGAGCCGATGCCCGTCATTATTGACAAGGCTCGTAGTTATGTCTCTCCATGGAAACCAGATATATATATAATGTGTGTGTGTTCGTTCTTGAACCTGTCGAGCCAGCCATTTTAATTCCCAGGTTGTAAGCAATTTGTGAACCCTTCTATTTCAAAATAGGGCTGTTCGTTGGAATCGCAAGAGCCCTTTGTTCCTCAAACCATTTCAACAGTACATTTTCATGTCGTACAGTCCGATTTTCATTTTTTTTGCACTGTGATGAAATGTTCCCGCTGCTGGATAACAGTTTGTCCCGGTTAGCAACAATTCCATTTAGTGCAGATGGTGGAATTCCCAATTTTTTCCCCCATGGCTACTCTGGAAACCGTAGGGTTTGCTTCAATTTCCGATATTATTTTCACTTTATCTTCAAAAGATAATGCCATCACATAGTGCACTACAAATATTGCTGTATACACAAAAAATTATTTAATGATGCCTAATGTACTTCCTCTCTCTATTTTTTTTTACTAAAACAACTGCCAAAGTAAACAAGGGCACGAGTCAATGAATGATAACCAGCAGCATGTTTGTCTACATCACATTTTCCAAATGTTTTAATGCATACATGTGTAATGATGAAAAATGTCAGTTGAATAATTAATATAAGATACAAAATCCCCTTAAAACTACAGCATTTGTAAGCTTGCTACAGATTTTGCGCCTGAAAATATACATATTATTTGCACTAGCGCCGGCAAGTAAGGTGAACAGCCAGAGTATTGGATCAGCTTGCGGCATGCTGTTCGGTTTCAGATGATGGCCTTTATGTACTGGATTAATACGAGGGCAAGCAGATGATTGAACATATGCGGAACAGCTGCGGTGTGCAGTTTAGGTTTCGCAACATGGCCGTTATGCACTGGATTAATACAAGCGATAGCACATGATTGGTACGTGAAATGCTCTGCGGCATGCAGCTCAGGTTTCGTTATCGCTAAAAGTATATAAATTATTTGCGATGTCTTTTCGAACAATGCGTATCGGAAAATTATATAATTTACTGGTTTTTTTTTATAAATATTTTTATTAGTTTTTTAATGTTATATGTGGGTTAGCTTTCTGCAACAAAAACCTTTTGAATGGAATTTAACATAAAGCTAAATGGAAGAGATCTAGGGAATTAATAACATAATCCTATTATGCAGGAACATCTTAAGCAAGCTTTACTGCAGATCATGTTGGTTAGAAAATCTCAAACTTTACTTTAATTTTGAATACAGAGGTGTTTGGATCTCTTCTTTCGTATTTCTCAGAGCATAATCATAATAGTTGGTGTCTTAGCATGATTGAAAACAATTGCCCATACAAGAATAATCAGGATGTGTAAAGATTATAGGGGAATTTCATAACATCAATATTCATAACATTTGAACAGACACTAATGCAAAAACTAAACAATGATGTAAACTATTTTTTTTTACAGATCAGTCGAGGAGTGACACTGCTGGAGAAGATAATCGTCGTCAGAAGAATGTCTATTGTAGTGAAAGTATTGCCAAGATAATTGTATTTATTGTAAAATAATTTTTGTTGTTAATAAAATATTTTTTGTACATGAATTGTTTGGAATTGTGACCTTGTAAATATGGATTTGTTAGAAATCTGTAGTAATTTCACAGCAGAATTGGTGTAGTTTATTTTATTGACCTTTGAATACTTGTGTGGGATCCATTTTAAATTTCCCACGCACCTGGCTTGGTGTGCATTTGATTGTCAACACTGTCTTAAAGGTTGACAATCTTGAGCTACAGTAAGAAGAGACAAGTTCAGTGTTGTACATCTTGGTGGTAAATTGACTTATGTGCAGTTACCGCCAGTTGGTTGTTTTCTTGCTGAAATTCGCTGTACAGGCTGCTAGTAGCAATTTAATTTTAGTAGTGTTAATTTCTATGTTCGCCAGGCACAGTTTATTTTCTCTGTGGCCAGCTGTGTGTGAAGTAAAGCACACGTGGCACAGAGAGCTTTTTCTGTTGCTAGACAACAGCTTCCCCTCTCAAGCATATAAGGGGAAGAAGGAAGGTGCATGGCTGAAAGAGACAGGAAGAGGGGTGCGCAAGAGGATGCTAAATCGCCACACTGGTTGCTAGGTAATTATTTCCCCTCATCAGGTGTGTAAGGGGAGTTGGTAAGCCAAGAGTGTTGGCCATTGGGATGGGAAGGCAGACAACATGCTGCAGAGGCGTGATAAACTACATATTTCATATCCAGTTACTAGATGTTTGCATAAACAACCAGCTTAAAAACCATTGTTGTGGGAAATTTTAGGTGACGGGACCTGAAATATACTTTGATCAATGCAACATCCAATATACAATGCAAGCTTTATCATTATTTATATATGATTTGTTTGCCGGGACCCTGAAATAAACTGTGGATATGGTTTATTGGTGCATGCGTTTTTGGTACAGCAGAGTCGACTGTACTGGCATAAATCAACTAATTGTTGACTGGTTTTTTTTTTTTTAGAGGTGATGGGTTTATGTAATTGGTTTTTAATGCTTCGATTTTTGGTCTTCCAATTCTTCAAGAGTCGCAGAAATTGAGTTTGACATGCTAGTCAAATGTGTAAACTTTGTTGTCGTAAGCGCAAACTTCTATTAAAATATAAAGAATAGCACAGTGTGTATTGACTTGCTGTTAGAATGGTCAGGAAAATTGAAACTGTTTTTTTTTTTTTTTTTTGGTGAATACCTTGTTTTGGGGGGGGGGGGGGGATAGAAAGAGCCAACATTACAGTCTATTTTGTTGTTAATTCGATACTGTGTTTCCAAACAATTTCCTTTCCGCTTCCACATACAATAGCTACAAATTTGTCTTCTGATTATCAATGTACTTGTTAATAAAATAACAATGTTAACATCAGTTTTTATTTCAGGTGTACAATGAATACATGTCCCTTCACAGATTTTCACTAAGAGTTGGCTGGAAAAGGAAGGACTGTAAATTGACGTGTTTCTTCACATAGTGCTTGCCAATACTTGCCAAATTAAACAATTTATTCAGATGTATGTTAGATTGTCGAGCTATAACTCACAAAAACGTAAGTACTGGATGTAAAATACTCCCAACTTTGCTATGATTATATAATGCAAACATTGCTCTGTGTGTTTGTGAATTTATTCACATCAGTTGTGGTACTTAAAGTATTCACTTGACACGAGGTATACATTATGATAAGACGAAAGTCTTATTTAAAAAAAAAGTCGTACAAATAAAATTGCACATTCACTTTAAAATATAAGTATCTTAACCTAAGGAGGACTAGATCAAAGTAATGAGTATACATAGTATGTGAATGTGGTACTAATACTTTCTACTAAATGAAGCAAAATTCAAACACACACACACATTAATTTATAAATTATAAAAAAATATATATATCCAACAGAAGTGTTACATTATTAGGGCAAATTAAAATATTTTAATGGTAGCTGTGATGATATAAACATATAATATCCCCTACAACTTCATGCTATGAAAATACAACATGGTTTTTACAGCACATCACACAATGCCATGAACATAAATCAGGATCTTTTAATGCTGTATGTAATTACATTTTATCTACAAGACTAGATTTATTGAGATTGAACAAAACTTTATTCTACACAACTATTTAACACAAAATATTTTTTTAAGCAACTAACACGTAATTTGCTTTGTATGTAGGCCTTAAAATTTCTTTAGGTGAAATTTTTACGTTACTGAAACCAGATACATTTATTTTTTGATACATGTGACACTGCAAAGCTTCACAAGTGCAGTATTTAGCATTCAGTCTTGCGCATTGTAGTTTCTGAATGCTCGCGCTGTTCCCTCAGCTGACTGTCCAAGCCGTTGACAGCCCCTAACACTTGGAACAGACTATCCATCAGTTGACTGAATGTGTCGTTCAGGTCTTGCTCTGTGCACGTCACCACAAATATATCTGCACCATACAAACAAGTTTTAAACTACCTTTACCATTTGCATGTATAATATAATTAATATTACAATATGTTTGACACTGTGATGCTGCACTTCAATTTTATGGATTTTGTTGCATGTATCTACGTGAAATCTAAAATTTTATGTGGAGAAGATTACAGACAGCCAACATCTGAGAGCACGAAGTGCTGTAGTGTGTCATACAGTTCCACCAGAGGTTGTGGCCCACAATTTAAGGAATATCTGTGGACACCTACAGTTTATGATGGAGGTGGTAAAGCTAATTCATTGGAAATTTGACAAATTATCTGTGGAACCATTTCAAAGGTTTGTTGAATTCTGCCAACTTGGCAAGGAAACACTATAGTAGCCTGCACAGATAGATAGATAGAGCGAGAGAGATAGATAGATATCTCTCTATTTATTTGCCAGGAAGGTGAGTAATGAGAAGTGAGATTAGAGCATTCCTTCAGGAACTGGAACCCAGCAAAAGTAAGACAGTTTTTAAGACAAGCATTTTTATACAAAGGAACAAATCTAGATGTGCAAGGAGTCTATGATAGAAGAAGTGATTTGGCTAGAAATCATAGGAGCCATTTAAGTTCCACTTCCAACTGAAGAGGAAAAGCACAGTTTTATTTAATGTGCCTAATCCTTTTAAATGTATTGCAACAGACGCAAAACCAGGTAATGGTCTACCACCGATAACTTGAGAGGAAAGGCCACAGAACACGAAAGTGCCCACAGTCCAGCAGAATAATACTAAACCAAGTTTAACATGGCAGGAGATCAGTAGGCCTGGGGGAAGTGATACCCTCTTGCTTGTAGTGTGGACAACCCAAAAAAAATAGATGGAGGGCACTGCTTGACACAGTAGCATTGACAAATTTTATTTGCACAAATCAACTGATTGTGAGTTGAAGGAATTGAAGCACTTGCAATAATTAGTTTAACTCAGGCAGACAGCTAATTTGTCTGATAAGGGCAATGAGCTAATTTCTGACAATTGGCAGGTTGGAAAATTCAGCATATAAGAGTTCCTTATGGTGGTACGGAGGATATAACAAAGATCCTAGCAAATTGTTCTGAGGAAACTAGTTTATGCAAGAAGTAGTACAATCAACTCTCGATTCTGTGGCCCCGAGAATAGTGGCCCTCTCGAAGTAAGGACATTGTTCTCGGGAACCGTAACAAATTTGGTTCAAAAATAGAAAATAGATCGGAAATGGGTAGAAAAATAAGTTTGCTGCATTGACCACAAGTGGTTGAGATTCTGTCCTCAAATACCATACTACAGTAAAATCTTGTGATTCGAACTTTGTTAATTCTAAATTTTAGTTGGCTCCTGAACATAAGAATGGGAATTTACATGCTTTGGAGTTTGGTTAATTCAAAATTCAGATAATTTATGAATGATGTATTGCTGTGTAAGAAACTAAGCATTGCAAGTGGCTGCCTTACGTGCATCAGGCCGCCTCATTCTTTAATTTTCCCCATAAACATTAAGTTTGAGTAAAAAAAAAAAAAAAGAGGATGTACGAGAGAGAGCAGATGTGAAAGTTTTTTGTCTGTGGACTTGCGGAGAGGGGAGGGTTGACAACTGTTTAATGCAGCCACTACCTGGCTGCCAGTACACAAAAGGCAGTTGCTTGCAATGCTTAGTTACTTACACAGCAAGAATATAATCAATTCATAGTTTATAAATTATCCGACTTTTACAACACTTTGAGGAAATTTTTCTTTGAATTACATATTGTGTGGAATTTCGAATTAACCAAACTGCAAAGTATGTAAAATCCCATTCTTATGTTTGGGGGCTAACAACTATGAATTAATGAGGTTTTGCTAAAGTAAATAAATGCAACAAACTTATTTTTTCTACCATTTCCCTCAAATTTTCTATTTTTTCCTATCAATTTTCACGGTTCCTGAGAAAAAGGGCCACTATTCCCTGTGTCACAAAATCAAGAGCTGACTGTAAATGATGTGCAAAAGGTTACCCATCCCCTTTCACATATTACAGTAGACCCACAGTGATCAGCATGAAATACTGTGTTGGTAGACCTATGTTACAGTATGGGCCCACCATAAATTAGTATCTCTATATGAACAAATGTTGATTAGTGATCAGATTACTGCCACAGAATGACAAAAAATATTACAGTGGAAACAAACCATCAAACACAGAAGGATCGAATATCCATGCCCACAGACCATTTTCTGTGGCGCTGACAAAATTCATATGTAAATACAGTAGAGTCCTGTTATAGCGAGAGATGTCCCCAGTAGGTACAACTTAAAAATCGCCCTAAGATTGCTTTTAAATTGTGTGAAAATGAGCGGAAAATCTGACAGCACCACGTAAGCTACTCAGCCTGCAATCAGTTGCTCGGCCTACACAGCATTGTCCCGCAATCAATGCCCGGCCTACGCATTTCCTGCTATCGCCCACTCGGCCACCGAAGCACTGCCCTGCAAGCGATAACTTGCCCGTCACAGCTCTGCACAACTACCTCAAACCAAATACCTGTATTTACTGACATAATTCTCGCACCTATTTTACAGGATTTTAGTGCAAAAAAAAATGAGTGTGTGAATTATGAAAGAAATCACCAAGACACCTGCATGTAAACATTAAAATGGGGTCAACTGTAAGTAATCCCTTGCCAACCGTAAGAGATAAGGTTTTAAAAAACACAGCACTTTATTTATTGATAATAGATATGAAGATACATATTCAAAATTAAATCACTCGTATGCTGGGACTAGCAGTGAAAACATTCCCATACGCACGTAGCTGGGAGAGCACCTAGATCCTCTGCAGCGCAGCTGGACGAGCTCCTAGATCCTCGGTAGCGTAGCCGAGTGAGCGCCTAGATCTTCTTTAGGGTGGCCGGGTGCGGCGTCTTGCCGCTGTCACTCGGCCCTCAACCCTCGGGTGGGGCAGCTGTCTGTAAGTTGCTACACGATTATT
Organism: Dryococelus australis; assembly: GCA_029891345.1. Classification (NCBI taxonomy): domain Eukaryota; kingdom Metazoa; phylum Arthropoda; class Insecta; order Phasmatodea; family Phasmatidae; genus Dryococelus; species Dryococelus australis. Next base: position 117,773,345 of record CM056999.1, on the reverse strand, counting down.
CTGGCGGGTGGCGGCTGCCCACCACTGCCGTCATTAAAGGTATGGTTCGCTTCGTAACAGTGGCCCAATATTGGGAAAACATTAAATGCACATTAAACTCAGAAACAATGGATTTTCGGCCCGCTTCTCTATTGCTGTGTTCCTTTGCATACAAAATTACCTGAAGTTTAAATCCAGCAGTTTGACTGGCATATTTACCCATTATGCATTCGTACTAAACAAAAATTAATAGAAATGTAAACTATTCCCTTCACATTAAAAAAAAACCACCCGCGCACAAATAAACTCCGTGACTGATTTTGTTTACAAGTTTGCAGCGTGAGTGCGGCACCCAGAAATTGATAACGGGACCAGTGACCTTGAAGTGTCAGCAACCTGGTGCAGTTGAACAAAGCGAGTGCCCGTTAGCATTACATGCCTTGTTGAGAGAAACATGCTGCGTGAAATATGAAAGGAAAAGTTTTCTTTTTCCCCTAATTCGGCACCATAAAAACGAGGGCGTGAATGGTGCCAGTGCGAGAATTATGCCAGTTTATACTAGTCACTGAAAATTATACGTTTTCAACCAACTTAACCTGCATGGTGCAAGACTTACTCAAAACCAGCAAAATTTCAAGACAACTTGATAAAAATGGATTAAAATGATGTTTGTTACAGCACAGCGATAGAGTGTAATAGTAGTTGTGTCCCTATCTTTAATTAGTATGCCACATTATGGAAAATAATAAACCGGCAACAATCTGTTAATATGTAGCTGTATTCAATTCCAGCTATCGCATGGACCGTTATAATTAAATTAAATTTGTTTTCATTAAACAATAATGTTCGACCGACATACGTCAAGTTGTTTGTAACCAAACATAGTTGACAGCACAATGACCATGAACGACTACGGAAAAGCAGAACTGGTTCATGAAAACTGTGTCAAGGTAGAAAGTGTGGTATTCTATTTATAGAACAATGCGCCTGGTTTGCGAGAGAGGGGAAGTTAGGTGGCAAGACGGAAGAATGTGACATATGAGAGCAGCACAAGGAACGTCGGGAAACGTGGAGGCAGGGCGAGGGAGTGGTGTTACGGCAGACAGATATCAAAAACGCGTTTCACACGGTCGCGAGTCCCGCCGCAAGCCTGCTTCACGCGATCTCGCCACTCATGTTTCAACCCATAAAATTACAATTTTTCATGGAATATTTTGCGATTTTTTGACGGTTCCTCAAAAAGGCCTTGTTATACCCGTGTTCTCGCAGTTGCCGTGCTCGCTACAATGGGATTCTACTGTAATGCTAATAAAAAGAAACAGTTTTTGGCGAACGCAAAATTTAATTTTTACCGCATCTGTCAAGCCAAAATTTCTGTAGCATCGCCGAAAATTATATGCTCCAATCATTTAAACAACGACGTATTAACAAAAAAGTTTTAACTATCAACTGTACTCACCAAAACATACAAAGTCTGTATACATTACATTATCTACACATGCACACGTAATACTAATAGATAATGCAAATAAAATCAATTTTCACCACACATTGTTTCTGCTTATGTCTTCCTACCTTGCATTCAGTCTTATTTATGTAATTTAATAACTGGCTGATTTTCTCATGATGTCCCACTTAACTCGTACTTTGCAACAAAAATTAATAACTAATAACCATAGATGTCTCACAGCTATACATCATGTATTTACAGAGCATGAAACAAAATATGTAATAAAGATGTTTTATTAGACGTTCAGCAGGTAATTGCACTGTTTACGGTGGCAGCCATAATGGTAAGGACCAGCAGAGCAGCCACAAGAAACAGCTGTGCCATATTTTTGAGATATTGATTTGTGATGCGATGTTGCCAACAACTCCCGCAAGTTTTTCACTTTAATACTTTTTCATTAAAATTACAAATGCATATATGTATAAACGTAACTAATAAATATGCCCAGAATGTTAGAGAAAAGGGCAACGCAAATTTTTTGGAAACCCTATTCACTGTACTTTATCAATCACAATATTCTAGACATTTTAATTTCCTAGCTAGTAACTGTGACTGTTAGCTGCCGACATAGTGGAAGTATTACATTATCCATAGAGTAACTATTTCTGTGCACGTAAATTCAAAAGAGATGTTAGACTACTGTTTTTATTAAGTTTGTGTGTGGGTGTACCAGAAAAACTTGATACATTAACTTTATATTATCATTATAAGAAACTTTATATTAAAAAATGTAAATTTACAAAAGTTATAACCATTTTCTACATTGAATTTGTGGACCACAGTTTGAGAACAACTACCAGAAAGGATGGAATAATATCATGCCACAATCTTCACCAGCCTGTCTAAATACTTTTCTAAACCATTCTGATGGCAAGAAATAAAGAACATTTCAGTAAAAAATTATGATGTACAGAGAGATTTCAAATTGTATTGGCCTGAATATGAGGCGACCATGAATAACGCAACCTGCATTAACACTATTTTGGTAGAAACTAATGTAAAAATATTATATGCCTACCCTTTTTTAGTGAATCCTTAGGGTGCTTACACACACTCCGGCATTTTGCCAGTTCCGGCAACGATGCCATCGCCGGGAGGGGTTCTTGCAGACGTACTGGCACAAACCAATTTTGCCGGCACCAGCATAGTCAGTAGTTTTGTTTCAGAAATCTTGGAGGAAATGTGTGTCCTGGACCAAATTTTTGAAACTATCAGAATAATTACGTGTACAAATTGATCCGATATTTTCATTCTGTTAGCGAGTGTCGGAATGACAAAATGTGTATTTTTTAGAAGGCCGAAGCGACTGTCGGATTGAAATGTATCAGATATTCAGGAATCAATATTACAAATTGGTAGTGTCGCATTTTGTGTATCATCACCAATGCTGGACCAGTCATGTTAAATGTGTTGGGACAGGAAAATTAATTTTATGATGCAGAATACACAAATATTTTTCGCTGGATAGCAGGTTCTGTCCAATTTGTATTTTAAAAAATACAAAAATATCTAAGGCGGGGACAGTGAGTGCAGGTTTAAATTTCTTCCTCACAAGACTTCAATAATTTGTAAGAATTATGCAATAATGAGTTGTTTTGAACGGTTGCGTTTGTTAAAAGAATGTATACTTTACTAAATTGCATTAATTTTTACCAAAAAGAAAATAAGACATGTAAAATGACTTATAATGTTTATAAATATAATAGCTAGATGGTATTAATCATAATTATGAATATTTGTAATCTTATATTTCAGATATGCGTACTTAAAAAGCAGTTTTATGTTATTAAGCTTAAACAGTCATATTTTGTCTTTAAACTTTATATATGTATTTATGAAAACAGAAATGTAACAACTTGTTAAGAAAAACGAAAATTTAAGAAATTCATAAGTCCACATCCTAAATCTTAATAAAAGTTTGTTTTGGGAAATATAATTGAGTTTGTAGTACATTTACAAATATATTTTCTGTTTCTAAATAAAATAATTCCATAGGATTTAATTTGCACAAGCATGTGGGTGAATACATTTTTTGAATGTGTACTGTATTATGTGAGCGACGGAACAGCCGCCATGGCTTTTTCCGGACAATGGTGTGCAAAAGGAGATAAGGAAGCATTTGACCCAACCTGGCCGACTCCGGCATGCTGGTAGCTGGCACGGCTTTCTTGCCATCCCAGATGTGTGCGGCTCTCCATAAATATCAATTGACTTGTGAGCCGTCCGGCGACGGCTCCGGCATTGCCGGTGCGTGTGCAAGCGGCCTTATGGTGCTTACCAATTAAAAATAATACAAATCACAAACACATTTTAAAAACTGTCAGTAGGGCCTAATGCAACAGTTATAATAATAAAAATAAATTATGAGTTTAAAAGCATTAAACAAGGAGTTTTTCAACCTTTTTTATTCTCATGCAGCTCCATCAATGTTATCTTCAGAACAGCTTCCTTCCTTCTTTCCTTCCTCCATGTTCACTGGTTTGGATAAACTACCGTAATTTACCAGTAGCACGTACACAACATTAGTGTTTTACTAATGGAATGGTAAATTTGTCACTCAGTAAAAATTTCTTGCGTTATAAGTAACATAAAGTGTAAATGTAGCATGCTAGAACAAAATAACAGTTGCCAGCACTTTGCACCTGTTAATGACCTTGCTCAAGGACATGCAACCAAGTGTGTACTCGGTTCAGTTCTTGGGCTGGAACTATAGTGTCAGTTATGCTGCTATACGCAGTTTATAATGCACACCAAAATAAGGCGAATGCCAATTTTCGCATCTCTCATTTTTGTAAAAATGGTTGCCTTTTATTCAAACCAATACTGTAACACATAACAGTGCATCATGAAAGATACAAGCTACAAGATACAATCAGCAACATAAACTTAAACTGTGACAAAACTGTGGTAGTCATAATAATGCTGCTTACCTGATTTCTTGTTTGCTAAATGACGACAGTAAATGTTGAGTATGCCTGTGATGTCTTCATCTGGGCTTCCAGGTAATAGCTCACTGAAAAGCAATGATCTGCAAGCCAAAATTACACACTAATTATCTTACCTTATCTTTGCTTGCTGCCAACTCACACAGCAAAGATTGTCAACCTTTGTATTCATTGTAAGGTGTATTACACTTTAATTCATAGGAATTCAACATCCGCTTGCAAGCTACATTGTTTTTTGACAGCTAAGGAAGGCTTCTGATGATTGATGTTTTCAAGAGCAATCATCATGTCGACAAATATTGGGTGGGTGGGCGGGGACTGAATAATATTTCTTTATGGTTAAATGAGAGGAATGTGAATGTGCCTCAGTAGTACTGATTTGGCCGTAAGTCAGCATGGCTTATGGTCGGAACACTTGGGAAGAGTGCAGTGGCATAACGAGTCACACCTGTTCCTGCGTACGAAGCGCAGCACAGCTGTCCACTTCTCCCCTTGCAAGTGCTCCAGCACAGAGGTCTCCAACTGGTCATTAGGTGGTCCTGGACCTGCCGAGGGTGGTGGTGTGGGGGTGCCCAGGTCAGATTCTGCCACCTCCTCCATCGCTCGCACCAGGTTTGCTTTCATGGCAGCTACCTCCAAGGACATATCCTGCAACTACACAACACTTCATTGCAAAAAAAGTAAAAAACCATATGCTTTAAGGTGTGTCAGACTTGAAATTAATTTTCTTAAGTTCTAAGGAGGTAATGTTAGTGTTGATTTGCTAGTGTATTCTCCTATCTCAGCATTCTGACACAGAAAGCCATGTTTATTATGTTTGTTATGTCAGCTATAGACAGAAAGGTCACTGCTCTCGGTGGGTGAAAATTTGTGTGTACATGTGACACAAATTTGAGATTTTCTTCAAAACAAATTGCTGAATTCATAATGTGCATTTGCAGAGATCTATTTCTTTTTACAGTAAAAGAAATAAAAGAACTTACTTGTTAGTATTAATGTTAGTATTTTACAGGCGTTGCTGCACAGGCACCATCTTGTAAGGAGATGCCAAACAGAGGCAAAAAAATTTTTTTAAGTTGTTGCAAAGGTGCTTTTTCAAACTAAAGAAAAATTCAAGTCATAACTGTTTAACATACAGTACACAACTGGATAACATTAATAACATAATTTCAATAATTTGTATCATGATTAATTTATTATAGCTATGCATCACATTTATGCCCACATCGATACTAAGATGGACTTATGTACCCAATGTGTCATCACCTACCCCTCTTTGCCTGCAGACACAAGGTGTAATATGGTTTTCGCATATATAATTTTTTTAATACCATCTCTTTTTTGAAATCTAAAAATTAAACTCACAATTGGAAAAATATGAAGCCCACATTACAAAACTCAGTTACTCCTAACAGAAATTCAATTTACAAGGGGTTTCCCCCCCCCCCCCCCAAGTTTAAGGGTACCAGGGTCAAGGTTGAGTTCACATACATCCAACATGGCGCTCGGGATAGTATAATTTTTCTTCAATTTTTATGAGTTTCTTTTAATTTTTACCATTTTTTCTCAGTTTTTAAATTTTAAGGTTGTGTTAATATCCAGCATGGTGGCTGGAATAATTAATGTAATATGTTCCTCAATTTTTACAAGGATTTTTTTTTTTCCCCCTTTTTTCTATTAAGTTTGTCACTCTGGTCAAGATCACCTATACACTCTGGTCAAGATCACCTATATACAATATGACGGTTGGGGGTCAGTAACGTAATGTTTTCCCAATTGTCTACTTTTTTTTTTTTTTTTTAAGTTTAAAGTCACTGGGGTCAAGGCCTAGATCACCCTCATTCAACATGGTGGCTGGGCCAAGTAACATAATTTGTTCCTAAATGTTTTTTTTTTGTTTTATATTTTAAAATTGTTCAAGTTCAAGGTTGCTGGTATCAAGGTCATTTAGGTCAAGGTCACCCACACCCAAATTGGTGAGAAGGGGTCAATAATGAAAAAGACATGGCTGCCCTAGGCTGTTGAGTGCAATCTCAGGCTATGATGTCAACCAAGATGGTGGATGGCACCATGTACCACAGCCTGCAGCCCCTACCCTCCAGATTGGTCTAATGCATCTACTTACACTACTTACAACTTGCGGTAAAAAATATATTACCGACTCAGTACCACAGTAGAAAGAAATTTCCAACACCTACAAGCACTCTACAGTACGTCAGCAAAAAGCACTGCAACCACATGCAATAAACAGCAGTGTTTGTAGAATCTGCTACCAATTCACCTGCAAAAATAGCTTATTAAACATTACTACTTCATGCATGTTGTACACAACCTTTATCACTGAAAATAGAACTGCAACACCAAGGAAATGGTTTCCTTTCCCGATAAAGTGTTATTTTTATTGCGAAGAACTGTTACCAATTTTCTTTTTGATCAAAATTTGTGTCTATTCTTCCTTTGAGGCAATAATGGATTCATGTTATTGTAGTAGTTTCACAATGTATCTATCTCGTATAAATACATACACATTGGGTGTTTTTGACAATCACAGAAAAAACTGTGGCTGGTTAATCCTCACAAAAATATGAAATGAAAATTTATGTACATTTTCCCCCATAAAGTGCTTTTGAGGGAGCTGTGTACCCCCACAAAATCCTAATTTTAAAAAATTTTCTTGTTTATTTTGCACTGCCTACCTGTCAGTGTAACACACATTATTTTGATGGTAATGCATTAATTTCTTGAAAACTTTTCACCTGAGAGAAGTATGACAAGAGGGAGATTTTTTTTAAATTTCATTTACAGACAAAAATAGTTTTCACTATGTAGACTAATGCACATCATACATTTACCTAAATTTTGAAGATGAAGCACATTTTTAAGGTTTGGCATTGGGCCACACTTTTTTACTGACAGCAGGTTTTAGTCATCTTACTGTTTTTTATTAACATTAGCAAAAAGTGATTTTTCTTTCTTGTGGTCGATGTGCAGCCATTCAGTGTACAACAAATACTGCAATTGCTGCAACTTACTTACGTGATTGTAAGTAGAAAACTGTATACCAAATTACTTTTCGAAAAGTTATCCTTGTACAGTAATGGGATTGAATATTACTGTACATAAAATGTTACCATGCACTTTTATAACTGTGCTCCAAACACACTCTCCAATTCCTAGGACTAGAAGAAAACAACGAGTTTAGCACCAATAAGGGAAAAAAATTTTGGGTTTAGGTTTAGCTGCTTCTCTTGTAAATAAACATGATGGGATCTTAGCTCTCATAGTGTTTTTCCTTGCAGATTTGGTCGGGGGAGGGAGGATGTATGTATATATATGTGTGTGTCTATATATATATATATATATATATATATATATATATATATATATATATATATATATATACATATATATATATATATATATATAGAGAGAGAGAGAGAGAGAGAGAGAGAGAGAGAGAATCAGCGAGGGAGCATACATTCTTGCTGTGGGCAGTGGCAGCAATAGCGGCCACCATCTTGTTGGAGACCTCGATGAGCAGCAGCAGCTGGAAGTGCACCTTGTAGAGGGCACGACCCAGATCCAGCACTACCTCCTCCGAGCTCAGGCACTCCCCCAGCAGTTGCAGCTTCACCGTCGTTTTCACTGTGTCCATGCACTGCAACCACCAGCCAAGCCTTCTGTCTCACACTAGTCCACACAGCATAAATGGGCAAGCCAGCTGTGCTGTAGCAAACTGCTAAGTGCAACTGTGACATACCGGTGAAGTGAAGGATTTCGGTGGCTCTTAACTGCAAGGTCTTGAGAGCCGATGAGGGTGATTGAAGTGAATATGGAGTGGCGCTGGAATGAAGGTGTGGGGGAAACGGGAGATCCCAGAAAAAACCCGCAAACCAATGGCACCGCCCGGACTGATTCCTATTTGCGAAAATCCGGTGACCCGGCCAGGATTTGAACCTGGTTTGCCTTGATGGGAGGCGAACGTGCTAATTGCTCAGCCACCGTGGCCCCCTGAAATACCAGTGTTTTTTTTTTTTGTTCGTTATAATGATTAAAATCATATAAATATCGGGTTAGCAACATTAGCACAATCCCTATGGCAAAGTTTAAATGCAACTGGCATATACTTAAATCACACACAATAATTTTTGTATGTAACCGTACGAGTCTCACAAAAAAACTATATGTAAACAAACTGTTTTAACATGTGATTATGGTAGTTCTGCAGACAATTTGCTAGCCAATGTTGGGGACATGTGCAAAAGATGAAAACCAGTATACCTCAACTTGTTTACACACCATCACACCTGAAGTTCATGCCCGGCAAAGTTGATATTATGTAAGTGCAGGAAAGAAATACAGTTACAACATTTAGGTTCAAACACACACATGCATGCATATGGCCATGTACATGTACGCACATACACAGAGAAAGAACCTAAATACTAATTACAAAAATAACCAAAAATTTTTTAAACTACTTATCCGAGTGAGATTGGACAGCAATATAAGAGCAACCTTTTATACAGTTATGCTAAAGATGACATTTTCCATTTTGAAAGATTAGTCAGCTGGCCACAATTGGTTTCCCAGCATGGAAATTCCAAGCAATGCAAAATAATTAACAGCTTGATTATGACTTGAGTACACATAATACGTTAAGTATTTTGTTTCTTCTGCACTGCAATTTAAAGAGCTAAACAACTACAAGTACTAACTTATAAATGTTTCTTCTCAATACACTAAAATAGTAAATATAGAAAATTCACCTGTGGTCCTTTAACACTCGGGTGTTGACAAAATAATATTATATTGCAATAAACTTAACAAAAATAGCTGGTGACGTATTACATAATTCAACAACTCCAATGGCAAGATCTGCTGAATTCAAGCAATGAACATTATGTAGCTAGCAGTTTTCACTATGTGTGCTGTAACGAAACAAAGTATCAGAGGTACTAAAAGTGTTGACATATAGCAATGACCTCAAGAGCACGATCCTTGCGGTCGAGGAAGGTTTCGCGGTGCTCCTGTATCTCGAGCATGCCGAAGCGTAGCAGCTCATTGAGGCGAGGACATGAGGAGGAGTGGAGGCCCACCCACACGTGCGGCATCTCAGCCTGTGAAGTGAGCAGCTCTGCCAGGGCCGTGAGGCAAGAGCTGAGCAGAGCTGCTCCTGGGGATGCAGGTCCTGTGCTGCTGCCACCCAAGTAGTGGCATGCCTCCTGGGTCATGGCCACCGCCTTACCACACATGTCCTGTCCACAACAAGAACTACTGGATCAGCACACTGTTTTTCTTTCATATAGCTAAACTAACTGTAACCACTATTACACAGGGTATCTGCCCTTGCACATATCCATAGCAAAATTCCTCTAACTTTATCACAAATGCAGGAATATTCCTACAGTGGCTACAAAAAGTATTCACACACCCCTATTGTTAATTGTAGTTACCCGAATAACCATCCATATCAAATGAAGATAAGATATATAATAATCCCTTCCTCTGATGAGTTCATTATCCACGTGCTGAATTTCCGCTTCACTGACGTTACAAATGTGTGAAAATGAGACAATGCAGCAGCCAATTAAGTATATGTACACCTCCCCTTCCTTGAACGATTGGGTCATTCAGCGCCATCCTATTGCTTTCAGTCACAATATCTCAACCCTATAGAGAATTTGAAGTGAAAAAGGGCCATATCAAGCAAAAAAAAAAAAAAAAAGGCTTCAAAGTGTTCCCTTAGAAGAATGAGGTAAAATAACCCTAAAATTAACGCAATGGTTGTACAGTCAATGCCAAGAGAGTTGCAAGCTGTTATTGATGCCAATGGAATGAATACCAAATAATGATCTCTCTTTGGTAAGAACTCGTATTATACAAACAATGTTTGGCATAGTAAAATATGTATTTCTTTTTTTTTAGGTGAAGCGTGTTGCACACTGATAAATTGCCTCTAGTACTATATCCATTATTTTGTTCTGTTATGGAATAAACCAGTTTTGTTAACTTGCATAATTATTTCTGAACATTCTTCCAAACATGGGTGTGCATGTGCACATACTTTTTGGAGCTACTGTACACAGTATAATCTACACCAGAGCTATTCAATAAGCGGCTGACGGCCACATGTGGCCCACAGGACTCATCAGACTGGCCTGTGAAAAAACTTTATACCTATAATGCTTTCTTTTAATAAATACTTTTAAAGACAATCACCCTAATTTAACATAAACTGTGTCACAAGTAACTTGAAATAAAATTATATATTATTTCATTTATTACATCTTCATACAAATAAACTGACTATATATGAGTGATATGTTCTTTGAATGATACTTGCAATGGGAGTAGGTGACTAAAATAAAAATTACTTTGGGCATTCACTTTTGCAGAGCTATGTTGCAGATGAAAACATGGAGGTTGACATGAACATAAGTGTATGTTTTTACTGTCACTTTCTGTGTTTTCCCTGGCAACATGTCTCTGCAATGGTGTATATCAAAAATATGTATAAATGGGCCACACAATTGTAATAAGTGAGTGTGGCTCGTCAAACCATGTAATTATTTGTAAGTAGCTCAATTGGAAAACTAATTGAATAGCCCTGATATACAAATTCAATGTATAAAAAGTGCATATTTAGAAGAAACTGTAAGTATTAACTGATAAAAATGTGACCGTCGAAGACTTAAATAATTTTAAAACATGAAACCCTTTAAAAATAAGTGAAACTACATACTACAATTATTGAAAAAAATTTTATACAAAAGACATTACTCATTGCTGAAGAACTAAGTGATACTATAGGCTATTCACAGTAAAGTGAGCACTTTTGAAAGTCCTCTCATAAGAAATAATAGTCAATAAATATATTTTATTTTAGTCTTAGAGGTTAACTTCCAAGTGTTGTGGGATATACACACTGTGTTTATTACTTACACAGCGATTTATTTAAAAAGATGGTTACTGGCTCGAGTGCAAAAGTCAAGGAACTTTCCTAACGAGGTGTATAGCTTGAAATCATAAATTCCACCTCCTATGCGTAGGTTGGCCAGACGAGCCACTCACGCGGCCAGGCCTTATTTATCACTGCTAGATATGCCAGTGAGGTCTGACATATCAGCTTCGCAACCCAGACTCGCTGCATAGCCTCAAACTGACCCACTATGTCACTGGATTTCAACCCCCGGAATTCAGCGGCCGACCACATGAGGATCCCATAGAATTCTTGCGGGAATGCGTACAAGAATTCAGTTACCATAATATCCCATGTAAACTTTGGGTACAGAGAACCCAACCACAATTAAAGGGAAAAGCTAAAACTTGGTGGGACAAGTATGGTGAATTTATTAGTAAATGGGAGCAACTGAGCCGCAGGCTCACGTCCCACTTCACAGGAGAAGAGGTCGTGGCTCAGCTAATCGCTGACTTCCACGTTAGAACCCAGGGAGAGACCAAGGAAGTAGACATTTTTATAAGAAGGGAAGTGCTGATGTATAAATGTTTTTACCCTATGGAAACAGAAATGAGTTATGTACGTAACATAATATGACCCTCCTACCTTCCCTGTGCAACCTCCTCATTACTCCCAAACCGAAAAACGTTGATGGCCTGGTTGAAAGAGCCAGGGAAATCAAAAAGAATAACGCAGCCCAGATGCGGCTCAACAGCCCGGTACATGCCTCGAAGGTCACAGCATCTACCCCCGCCCCCCTCCAGCATGCCTGGTGGTCGACCGCATGTCGCCACCCCGTGTCCCTCTCACCATTCCCACTGTTGATAATGCCCGGGGAGGCATCTAAACAAAGATTGCCCAAACTGGCTGCACTACAGAGGAGAAGGGATGAACAGTACACTACCCTCGAGTGCCCAGTCTCGCTCACAGGTTAAGGGGTCTTCCCAGTTTGGAAACGTCAACACTGGGGTGCGCATGGGATCACCACCTCAGGAAAAAACCAGTCCACTCCAGTCTCGCAATTAGATACGGGAACCACAGGTTCTCTGTACAGCTCGTCTTGGGCTGGGGTTACCCACGATAATTCCTTAGGGTAAACGCACCATGGTTATATTTACAACTCTCTCCTGACTCCCCCGCACCGAGAACCCACACTGAAATAAATAGGGGTTCTCTTCGGAGTCTTCTAAAAAAACCCCAAGTTTCTATCTACCCCATTCTGTGGCACGAAGGAGTACAAGGACTGATTACACAAGCTCTCGTGGCAAAGTCCACACGACCATACTCCTACCAAGAAACGTAAGGTCCTGAGTGTCATTACAGATATCGACAGCCACATTACATCGCCTAGGACAGGGGCTACACACAGTCCCTCGTCCTCGATACCAGTGCTACCGACCCGCAGATCTCCACAGATCCCAGTAGGCCTTGTAGATCAACATGCAGTTAAGTCAGTTGTCTCACTTGGGGGAAACTGTGTGCAGGTAACGGACAGCAAGCAGGAGGAGGAGATAGAATAAAGCTACCTGCGATTACCCGGCAGGTCGGTGCCTTCCACACTGCCTCCACAGAGGACAGAAATCACCTGACGAGATGATGTCACCAATGCCTCACCACCATCCTCACCTACAGCAGGAGGTCCACCACCCAGAGACGCAGAGACCTCAGAACTGCCTAGGTCAGCCATACCACAGTCCCCTGTTCCACATTGACAGGGGCGGCTCAGATGATTCACCAAAGGGCATTGGAATATGCCTCTCCAGCAGCCAGTGCATCTACAGCCCGAGATGTGCCAGCATAGCTTGAACCCAGGAGGGATGCGAGAGGGCCTCCAGAGAGCTCCCTTCTACAGCCAAGCCAGCCTGGGTACCAGTACATACCAGGGCAACCTCCAGGTCACAACCAGTCCCAAGCTCTAGCAGCCATTTAGTGACCTTACAAAAGGGCTTAACAACCGTGGAAAAGTCAAAAGCACGTCAGATGAGTACCCCAGCCGTGACATCCGTGAACGAGTAGGCAGCACTTCGGCCAGGCCCGAGACAGCTGTGACCAAACCTGGCACCCCGAGACGAGAATACAATACACGAACACGAGTTCTCAGGTTGCTGGGGTTCTACCACGAGACTCCATGGCGGCCCGCAATAGCTTACCAGTGGCCAACTCTGCCACATCACCCACCGCGTAAGCGAGGTTGACTCCAGCAGAAGGGGCAGCAGAAAAAATACCAGAACCACTAAATCAGAAGATTGAGTGAACTATACTAAGAACTGTCCACATAAACCATTCCCATGTTGAACAAACAAAAAAAATGGTGCGGTAAATGGATTGAACAGACTTTACTTCACATAATCAGTGAAATACTGCATACTAGTAGGAGAGTAGTGCATCAAAACACACTCCTATAAACTCAGAAACGTGTATTAAAAGAAAATAAGCAGTAATGTGTGCATTTAGAGTAAAAACTGAACACTTACACGATGGACATTTACGTAGTGAAAGACGGCATAGAAGTGATCGGACACTGAACTTGCCTCGTGAAGTCAACGTGAAAGTGAAAATAATATCCCTAAGTAACTGCAAAATTTTCTCCTTTTGAAACTTGGATGAGCAGCAGGCCAGTTTAATATAAAAGCTCCAAATCAGTCTTCAGTCACCCACCGCGATAGCCGCCCGGGTTATCTTAGCTTTGTTCCTAGCTTTTACCCTCTTTTCTTCGCTGCATTCTAGGCCAGAAGGAAACTCCATCCCTTAAAGCCCCCACCCGGGACTTCTCCTGTCACATCCTGCTTAGTCAACCTACCACCGTGCTAGTATATGCTGTTCTGTTGTCTACACACTAAACACTATGACCCCCCCTCTGGGCAACAACTCAACTAGGCGTAAGTTTAGTTAAAATTTGTTTTCACAGCGCTAGACTACCCTCAGTTCAGAACCGGTCACATCTACTGGCATTTGCGTAGATCAGCTTCCCGGCAGACGCTTTTACCGATGTAGGAGGGAGAATGTCATCACTGGTTATTTCTCTAATAAGGAAATAAAAAATGTATTTTGCTGCAACCTCAGTACCACACCTCCTATATACTAGCACCATCCCAGTTAACTTCATTGAAGTACAGCGAACGCAGGTGATACAAGGAATCTACTCTGACACGTGATAGTCTTGGCTGCCAGACTGTCCCCGCCCCTAGGTAACTTGGGCCACGCTAGACGAGCCATCTAAACTGACTTACTATGACCTGGGCATGGAGGCCCTCCCGGTGTATAGCACGGGCCTAGTGGGTCGGCAACTTGCCATTAAGTCTGGCTCTACTACCTTAACTCGACGAGGTGCAGACTTTGGAGGTGGTGCAGCAGATCAACGGGGTGCTTGCTTGTACACTTTTGTTTACGGTGGCCGGTGTTGCACTCAACTGGGGGGTAATTGGCTTAGGTGCATGGGCCGGCTGTGGTACTGGCGTGCTTAGCTGACGAATGCCAAATAGTGCCTCCTGCACTATAGGGTGGTATCCCTCCGCGATCCTTGTAGGTGGCTCGAACAGTCCTATGGGGATGACGCCTGGTGCTGGTATGCTGAGGCATCGCAGAAGCGCTGCTTGTTCTCATGGACTGAGTAACCCGAACATGCTAGGAAGGATACGTAACCTCTGAACCTCTGGGGAAGCATACAAATAGCTCTCACCTTTCTGGCCTGACTCTAAACTCCACCCCTGTGGGTGTAAGGCATGAGGTATTAGATTGGCGCTGCAGGAGGTTGGCAGTTGACGTGTCAGTGTTCACGCGTCTGTGCTAATTACTGCCACCGACACCACCTTGTTCTCGGCGACTCTAAGAGGTAGAGCCGGCGTGGGCTGCTGGATGAGGGTTGCGGGAACCGCACTGTTGTCCCGTGGTGGTAGATTTCCCTGCACCAGGATGCAGCCCTCTGAGCACCATGAAGAAGCGATGAGAGTTGGGCACCTGGTCGGCAAGTCCACTGGGAGAGTACCTAGTGTCGTGGCTCTACCATTCCTTCCATGTGATGCAAGGAACGGGTGAACTTCCAACTTCCGAACTCGAAGAAGATCCCCCCCTCGGCTCCACAAGCAGGGGCAATGAGGAAGGGGCGACTTTGAGTCGGCAAGCCAATTTCCAAGGGTCGGTATCCTAGTGTCGTGGCTCTACCATTCACTGCCGGGGCAGAGAATAGGTGGCCTTCCAAGGAAGTATTGTTCTATTGTTCAGAGTGTGTTTGGCAGAAAGAAAACCTGGTCTCCTGCCAAGTTTTCCAGCTCTGATGTGATACAAGGCAGGAGCTTGGAGTGAAAGTCAAGATGACTGGTAAGAGCGGAGTTTGTTTAACCTAAAAGAAAATAAACACTGATGGCAGAAGTGCTAACTCCTAATTTCCCAACGGGTAATGCGGCAGGTTAAACACCTTATCGTAAAATAGGGGAAGGCACCCTGTGCCACTAGTGGGATAGGCAGTTAGCTTGGTGCGTGTATCCTCGGGGCGAACTCTACTCTCAGGTAAGTGTTCATAAGGGACAGACTATGTCTAAGTGTTAACTGTCGACAGCCGCTGGTCTTCCTTCAGTTAGGCACTGGAGAGGATCTTCGACCTTGCGAGGAAAGCGATGAAGTGTAGGAGAGGTTTGAACATCCGTACCAAGAGTTGGGTTGATGAGAGCTCAGGAGAGGTAATCGAAAACTGTAGCAGAACTAACGATCTGGAGGAATTGTTTTTCTAACTACCCTATAACTAAGTGTTAAGTGAAAGCCTGGTGGGTAGGGCGGGATTTTGTTGCATCTCAGGGCTAGACCCCTTACACCTAAAAGGAGAGGAAATCCTGCAATGAGACATGCATCACTGCAAAGAGGGATTGGGCAGCCATGGTCTGCAATTGGGGCCATGACTACCTCTCTAAGAGTACTTATAGCTAAGCTATCACTAGAAGAGACTGGGCAAAACCGGCATAGACACCGTAAAAACCCAGTCGACAGAATAGAATTCAAAATTATTCATGCATTAAACAGAAATGCTATAGGAGACAGAACATACTCGTGTTAGTAGAGATGGAAAAATCTTAGCAGAGAGTGGACAGGAACTTTAATTGCAGTTTCACTTCGCCTTTGCTAGTGGGAGGGATGCTGGCTTATAACTAAAGGTGATTGCACACCTCTCTGGTGGGAGAAGTGTTGCTATTGGATGTCTTCTCTCCCCCCCCCCCCCCCCCCCCCCGGTTAGTAGAACCTGAAAAATTGAATAGAATAAAATGAGTTGCCAGTAAGCATCGGCGTCAGCGACAGCTGGGCCAACACTTACTGGTTTTTTGATATCCAGGAAGAGACGGTACAGCCTGTGAAAAGAATGGGGTTAATTTAGTAAACTAATTTCAAAATAACCTAAGTGTCTTATAGTAACACATGTCCTCTGGGACATATGTGCTACCTCGCAGCGAGCATGCCTCCATAGTCATAGGCTATAATGGAGTATACTTCCACCTGTAATGCTGCGAGTGCACGAAGTTTAGCATGAGGGGGAAATTAGTGTTTTCGCCATGAAGAATATTCTTTTCTTCTTCTTCTTCAGGTGACGGTTCTCTTGACACTTGAGAGAAGATCTCTTGGAAGGTCTCAGTGTCTTGAGATTCTTCGCAATGTAGCACCACAACTGCCCAACACCGAGCCATCTGGCTATTCCGGCGTACGTTTTGGCTAGGACTGTGGGTACATAGTGCTTCACAAATGTCAGTGAGAGAGATTAGAGTAACCGAAGTACAAATATGAACTACTGATAAAATTGATGGATGAATAAATCTAAGTCCTTTCGGGGCTTCTCATTTAGTCTACCTTATATAATTATAATATAATATAGACTTAGGAGGCAGCGCTGGTGCTATTATAATTGGCTTGGCAGTGGGTTACACGCAGGGCTAAGGGGGCCAATGTGCTAGAAGCGACTTGGGCTGCTTATAACGCTGGGTGTCATCAATGTCATAGTCCCCAAGGGCACTGTTAAGGGGGTTAGTATGTTCCTCATTGGAATCATACAAATTTTGGGCCTGCTTGCGAATTACATCTTGCATCATTTCTTGCTTTAATTCTGCATGCAAGTTTTTAGTTGGGATATATCTGGGTGATTGAACTGCCAGTTTGAGGAATTTGTTCTGCACCACTTGTAATGAATGTAATTGAGTTTGTGCATAGTTAGACCCATGCTGGGGCTGCATAAGTGATGATGGATCGAATCATGATTTGATGTAAGCGAATCCCATTTTTTCTGCAATAATGGATACAGGGCGGACAGGCGGCCATAAGCGAGTTTCCTCTTTGCCTCCACATGGCACCACCATGTCAGACCTCTATCCATAGTAAGGCCGAGGTATTTTACCTCATCTTTAAATGGGATATTCTCCTTGAAGAGAGTGAGTTGTTGGAGATTAGGGGAGATGCTGCGGCATGTGAACACTAACGTATCACATTTACCCACATTTATTTTAATGCGCCACAGGCAAAAATAATTTTCGAGCTCAGTGAGCTGTGCCTGGGTGCGCTGAATGGCAAGTTCAGCCCTACGTAACCGGGTATAAATGACAGTGTCATCTGCATAGACACCTAGATTAACATGCCAGTTAGGGAGACGTGGAATATCGTGGGTATAAATGTTGTATAAAACAGGACCTAGGATGCTGCCCTGGGGGACTCCTGCCCTAATATTTATCTTTTCGGAAGTTGCCCCTTCCAAAGAGACTGAAAAGGAGCGATTGTTTAGATATGATGCCAGCAGCTTAAAATAGTAGTCTGGAAAATTGGTTTAGTATAATTTATAAAGGAACCCTGCGTGGAAAACCCTGTCAAAAGCCTTCTTGACGTCTAGAAATACCGCAACCATATGTCGCCAGTTAAATGTGGTTGTTATATGTTCCGATAAGCGGACTAGTTGATGCGTAGTTGAATGGTTTTCCTGAAGCCAAATTGCTCATTAGGAAATAGATTATTCACACGTATATGATTATTTAGGTGGTGCAAAAGTACATGTTCATGAATCTTAGAGAGCGAGCTCAGCAGACTAATGGGGCAGTAATTTTGCAGTTGGGTTGGGTCTTTGCCCGGTTTGGAAAAACAATTACTGAGGTGCATTTCCTGGGAGTAGGGAAGTGAGCAAGAGTAAAACTTGCATTTATGCACTCTGCTATAGCTTCAAACATGCTGTAGGGCAGCTGCCTAAGAACTATAGCCTGCAGGGAGACGAACACAAATGCTTTACGGGGGTTCATATATTTAATAATACACTTTATTTCCTCAGCGTGCGTGGGATCTGGTTCAGCCACTGTAAGCTGTCGCAGACGCACCCGGAGGTCTAAATTTGGACCACAAATGCTGCATCTGCAGGGAAGTTATTGAGTTGGAAAGCTAATTCTAGTTGAGTGGCCATAACCTCAGCTTTCTGCTGGGGCATACAGGCCATGCCTGCATTGCCTTGAAGAGGCGGGATTTGGGAGCGCTTTTCGGTAAACGCTTTTGTCATGCGCCTATTATCTTGTGTACATAGATGGGAGATCCAGAGGCCGGGGTGCAGCTCCTTATATACTCCTCGGTCATCCCTTCTTCCACTGGCATAGGGCGTCTGGAGAGGGGGAACAGCAGGTGCGAGCCCAGTGCCTAGATCCTCTGAGTATACGGTGTCGTGGAGTGTGGTGGAATTTAGGCATCCCATATGTGGCTGCATCTAGCAGCGTGCTGCTGAACTTGCCACGGACATCTTGCATAGTCTCTGTGGCTCATTGGACGAAATAATAAATAATTATTGGGACGTCTGTCCTAGTCCGGTACGTAAGACAATCTTGCAGACATCGGCGGCGGCGACGTGACTCGTGGACAAGCTATCAGGAATGCAGTTGTGCTCAATTCTTTTTCACCGCACCTCTGTACCGGAAAACGAGTGTTCCCTAAGCTAGGAAGACTAGCCGAGACAATACCCACGCAGTGACCCTCGACAGTGAGGCCTGACTTACAACACACACTGCGCATCCACGCCAGGTGTTGGAATAGGGTGTCCACCTAGTCCACGGCCCACACGTAAGTCTATCATATGACAAGATGTCACACATCAATATAATTATTGACTGTGAACTAGGCAATTTCAGTGGCGGAGGTTGTTGGTCAGCAGTATGACATGCGTCAAAATTGCATTCAGGCTTTACTTAGTAATGTTAACTTGATTTGCATATAGTCACAACAGTAACAATGCTATAGACACAAAGAAATTTGCAACATTTAGTTTTCATTTACTTTATATTTACTGAAGCAACTGAAGAAATACTATTACACATTCAATTAAAGAAAAATATCACACAATAAATTTAGGGCAAATTTAGAGATGTGATGCATGGAAACCTAAAAAAATATAATTGAAAACAGGAAAAAAATTTACAGCGGTGGAAACGGTATGATGGAGTAATAATAATAACACAGGAGGCTAATAATTATTTTGTATTCTAGTATTACCTTCATTATCCTATGGAGCAGATGGAATATTTCGAGGGGGTCAGTCGATGCCTGGCTGAGCAGCGTCTGTATTTGCAGTCGCCATATCTCCTCAGAGTCATCTCGCAGTATGGGCTGGAATGCCATAAGAGCCGAGAGGTTGGGCGAGGCATTGCAGGGCGTCACATCGCCCAGGTCACCAGCACTCGAACCTCTACAACATGACACCAACACTGTCACTGGCCTGTACTTGGTGCTGCCAACTTTTGAACCTGCTTCATTACGGTTGAAGTAAAGCAACCACGTATGGAGCACTGCGCCAAACTATACAATGTGAAGAACTCATAAAAAAGTGGTACAGATACCATAACAATTGTCAGAAAAGTGCTATTTATGCTTTATATGAAAGAAGAATGTATACATTTTGCAAATTATAAAATATTTTACTAAAATGTACTTTTTAAATGTAAAAAAAATAGTTGATTAAAATAGACTGTATATTTAACAAAATTTAAGCGCATATCCATCCTGGAAGCTTCGGAAAGAAGAACTCGCAAGAAAATCTTCTTGAAGAAAGACTGTCATTATATTTACTGTGATCATGTGTTATAAAATCATAATATTGCATCATATCAATTTTATAATTTACTTTATTTACTTCAGTTTCAGCCATAAATGTTTGTGTCTAATGGATGCACATAAAAATAATGATAAAAATTATTTCCTGCATTATTATTACAATCTTCTTACACAGTGATATTTGCAAATTCTGCTTTCTGAAGCATCCAAAATGGAAATGTGCTATTTTAATATATTATTTTTGTACATTTAAAGAGTATATTTGAGTAAAATATTTTATAATGTTGCAAAATATGTACATTCTTCTTTCATATAAAGTATAAAGCTCACTTTTGTGACGATTTTTATAGCGTCTGTACTACCTTTTTATGAGTTCTTCACATTGTATAGTCGGGTACCGTGCTACATAGGCAATTGCTTTACTTCAACCTTAACTGAGCTTTGCATCAATCACACAGAAGTACGTAGTTCCTCGAAACACTGCAGAAAGCTACCTAACAAGATGGTCTGAACATACACATTATTGCATAGAACCCGTATCCTGGTTGCATTACATCACCAGCCTGCCTCCTATGTCACAATACATCCTCTGAAGAGCAGCTTTCATTCACATTCCATATTGACAATTTAGCTACATACACTTTCACTCTTTACATCAGACAATATGAAACAAGAAAACCTCACTATGTAGATAGTCTTTGCTATACTATGAGCAGTCATGATATCTGTATCTACCATCAGCAAATTGCAAATCCTTGAAAGCACACTCAATACTAATTCTCACATTTAAAGTTTTCCACCATCTGCCTTCACTGAGACATAGTAGAATGGTGTTCAACTGCAGTGTTATTAATAAATTTACCCTTTACTAAAATGTCCCCTTCTGCTTGGTGATGTAGTTATTTTGTAGTATTACAATGCAAAATCACTGTGTACTTTTTTGTATGGCACCCTTCATCTTTACTCATTTTGTGTCCGAGACTTTTGAAGTAAAGCTTGCTTTTCCCCAACACCTTCATCTTCATTCTGTTTATTAATGCTAGCATGATGGAAAACGCAACTCTAGATTTTAAACAGTTTTTACTGTGTTGTAGTTAGTACAGTAGTGTACAACTGTCCCCGCTCTGTGCAATCCTGGTCGTAAGCATGCAAGTATTTGGCAAAGGTTGATTATACTGACACTTCCTGGTCCATCACTTTGTGTGGTTGACCAACTCCTTCCATCGCACAGAGAAGCCAAAATGTTTCTTGTGCATGGTGGAGCATGTAAAAATGAGAACTCTTAGTTAAAAGTTATTGCTATTGGTGCTGGATTTCATTTCGGAATATTATTTTAAAACTTTGAAAATAAATTTGCACAGAAATTAGTTTAAAAAAAAAAAGCAAAGATAATTAAAAAAATAATAATTTTTTGGAAATTGAGTAATTTTTTTGTTTGTCTAGGGTGCACACACACTTTTTCCATTGCCTCAGGTTATTTATCACTGTCCAATTAGTAGAGACCTGAAAAATTTGCGGATTAATTTTGGGACAACCTAAAATTGGAAAACTCTTCTACTGGTCCACATGTTATTTGACACCTCCTGGAGAACCCTGGGCCAATGAGAAACATACAACAAAATGCTCACTCAATCATCGCCCTCCACTGTAGCACCAAGCAACAAATAGGCAATTTATATCTGCATGATTCCACATAAGACCATGGAGTCCAGCACGGAGGTCATTGAACTCGTGAATTTTCCAGGTCCCTACCAATTAGTTTTACTGCCAGTATACATTATTTGCCTTTTTTTATGTAAAAGATGTAATGTTTATTTTATTATAAAAAATTACTTACGAAAATACTGACAGATGTTTACAGGTAATAATAAAAATTATAGAAACAAAAGTTTAATGATGGATTAAACAAAAGAACCAATAACTGTAGCTGTGTGTGTGTAATTTACCAGGGCTGTCCAACTGGTGGCCCGCAGGCCGTTTTTGTACGGCCCGAGGTGGCTTTACAAACTTAATAAACTTATAAACAATACAAACATTAATTTTGCAAGAAAAAGCTACAGGTTAAAAAAAACTAAACAACCATGACAAAAATATGAACGGCCACAATCTTCATACTGAACTTAAATTTTGCTTAATGTATTACTTATTTTATTTGGTACGTAAATATTTTCTCAATAATTAAACAATTAAATATTGTTTTTAATAATAATATTCAATAAAAATACGGTTTTTTAACTGTAGCCTAGTGGCCCAGCCTAATTTTGTACCTTGTTATCTTTGTACAATATAAGAAATTTGCCAAAACGATGGTACGGACCACGACTTTGCTAGAATTTGAGTTGTGGCCCACGAGCCCTTCCAAGTTGGATAGCCCTGTTCTAGACCAAAAATGTGATGTTAAATTGTAATTTATTTCAAATTTTTTTTAAATTAATGTTGTGCTGAATAAGGGTTTGCTGGAAGGTTGCTTGGCCTCCTGTACCTATTATTTTCACAACTAGGAGGTTGGCCAGAACTTGATCCACATTAACACCTGGACTTTTGAGTGGTTGTTTGGGGACACCACAAGGATTGTCTTTGGAGTTGTGCCTAAGCACCTACTCAAGCTGGTGGTGCAGCATGATTATGATAACTTGAAAGTTTCACAGAATACACCAATGCTTTCCTCTCAGTGCATTAAGTAACTACCAATACATACACACCATTAATAACTATTGTAAATTATGTTTTGTGCCAAGTTGTATAATATATAAGTATGATCATTGTATTCAGCCAACGCTTGGGTGCAGATAAACTGCCACACCCTCAATTTAAAGAGAGATCTAAATGCTATGGCACAACTTGAATGCAAGTTTATTAAACAAAAACATATTTCATCAGGTACTGCAGAGGAAACTTATGTGCCCAAATTTAAACATTTTAAAATTTAATAATATTCTTACCATTGTCCAGTAACTATGAATGGGAAAACTTAGTTAACAACATTGATGAAACGTTCAAATGTTTTCACATGTGTTAGGCAATAAGTGCATGTTCAGCTCACTTGACAACTCCTCTGAATGTAAAATATTTAACATTTCACAGCTTGGCACACTTTAAGAACTGTGCTGTGTTACTTGTGTCCAATCTGAACTTTTTTTGAAGACTCATGATCTACACATTTATGCAATATTGTCTTAACAATCCAAGATTGCAGCATACTTGTAAGGCCCAGAATTGTACAGAATTGTGGCACTTGTTTTTTTTTTATGTTCAGTCTGTCTTAAAATAATTTTGCCTACTGGTAGCCATACAAGATTTTAAGGCAACTGGTGAAATAAATATTACAGTAACAGTGAGCTGTACACAGCATTCTGTGGGATATTTCTCCTTTGCAACAAAAATATACACTTAAAAAAAATCTTTATAGTGTGTTTAGGTATAACAATAAAAGCCAATGTCCTGCCAGCATCTTTGTATTAATAGTAACCTAAAGAGTCACTGCCTTAGCCTTTGAAAATGACATGCTATATGGTGTATCTGCAAAACCAGTATCTGGGGGGCGTGGACATATCAAAAGCTTGATGCCACTTCGTGCTTCTTTAGGGGACTTGTCATTTCTCCCCCTAAGAGCAAGGAGGCCATGTGCTCTGCTAAAACAGATGTTATTAGTGCTGGTCCCTGCCTGACGGCACATTTTGCCTGGGTAAGTGTGACCTTAGCCGCCTTCTTCCTCCCAGCATGGTGACCAGGCATGGGATAGTGTTGTGTACTGAAGGTAAACAGACAAATGGGTCTGACTGAAATCTGTAGGCTCAGGCACATCTGGGTAGTGAGCAATACATTCGGTCGTCAAAGGGAACTCTAATCTGGCATGGTCTTCCCAGTGAGCCGGCAATGTCCCCTGGTGGCGAAACCTTGGGATTCACTTCTGTTTACCTTCCTGTCAACAACAAGCAATTAAGGGGGCGGCACAATTGCTTGTCTTACTGTCAGGTTGAGGGTTGGTAACTACACACAGTGGTCTTCTCGAGGAGCTAATCCACTGTCAATCTGCAATGAGGGGGGCGACATGATCACTCTAGTCTGACCGTCTGGTTGAGGGTACTGACTTTCCTCAAAAAGAACACTAAATACTCATCTGATTCTCCAGTGACGTCTGAGGTGCAACCGACCGCTAGGGTTAGGTGCACAGCTTCAGCCACAGAGCTTTCCCTCCTAGGGCCTGGGAGGCTGGGAAAGACTTTCTATGCCCTTCCCAAAGAAGCGCTCAGGAAAGCAACATAACCAGCTGTTAGCCAAGCACCCAACTCTGGCAAGAACAAGACACTTCCTTCCAGGCCTGATACATGGAGATTCGTATTGCGGCAAAGTCATGTGCTATTCTAATGTGGGATAGTAGAAGGTAGGGTAGCTGTGAAAGCAGAAGACTGACTTGAGAGCAAGTGTCTTTAATGGCAAAATGCTGAACATAGATTCCTGACCTATAACCAGAAAAGACTGACAGGCGAGAA
The DNA here is from genome assembly GCA_029891345.1 of Dryococelus australis. Taxonomy (NCBI): domain Eukaryota; kingdom Metazoa; phylum Arthropoda; class Insecta; order Phasmatodea; family Phasmatidae; genus Dryococelus; species Dryococelus australis. The sequence goes on along the minus strand of CM056999.1, from coordinate 117,748,412 downwards.
CATATCATAACATAGGGTGTATGATACAGTCTGACAGCGCAGGTGCGTGACAAACTTTGGCCAACTGTACATACTGAACTCCATTCTGTAGAAGTAGCTGGCTAGCTAGCAAACAATACTGCGTTCAGGCTGGGGATTTACTCCTAGTGAGCTCTCGAGTAAGGAGTTACGTATGTACATGTGGAAGATAACTGAACACGTGTCACAGAGTTCTGGCTGGGGAGCTACTCCCAGTGAACTGCCACGAAAATGGCCAGTTCGTGGCCTATATACTGCTCCGAGGGCTGAGGTTAGTGAGGGGCACATGAAGTGGTGAGAGAGTGGGGGTAACCAAGCCTCCTGCACATTGACGATGTGCTTACAGTACCAGCCAGCCCAAAGCAGCCTTGGGCAGGGGGTGGCTTACCCATCTAATTGGCGAGTGGTGGTGGCTTGCGGGCTGCCTACTGGAAGGTGGCACAGCACACTTACAGTGTTGAGGTGTAGAGAAGATGTGGCAGACGTGTTAGCGACGGCGTGTAATGGCACAGAACAGGGGCAGTGAAAGAGGTGCAAGCCACTACAAGCCAAGGACGTTGCCTCATGATGCTTCAAGCTCTGGTGGGTAAAGTTTTAGCATAATAGCAATGTATGAGAGAGAAAGAAGCAACAGACTAAACTCTGTGTTTTTGAAGCTCCTCTTACATATATGCTCACCCTGGACCAGGGGGAGGGGTAGAGGAAATTATAAATAATACAAGGCCAACTGCAGTTACGATACCATCTGCTGACTACAGTATATTGCTATCCTGCACTCTTCTGCTTCCCTCGAGATACGGGAGTGTGTGCACATTGCACCAGTGCCTAGTATCTATTTTGGCAAAGGGAAGTAAGACCATTAATACCCATCATGCTGCAGCATGGCACAACCCCGACTTAACTGTACAAGGAAGACTATATTTTTGCTGTATCATAAATGAACAATAAAAAAAATTTTGTTATTAATGCCTAATATTATATATAAAAAGGGGACATGGGAGAGAACCAATTGCTGGGATAATTATAAACAGGAGAGTAATTATCTATGGCCTTTATCATGAAGCAATCCCAATGTTTGCCTGAGGCAGTTTTGGAAGATCATAGAAAACAATCTGAATAACTCAACTAAGAATAAAACCCAAGTCATCCTGTCCTACCACTTCACCTGATAATGAAGATACAAAGACCTTTTTAGTTGGTTGGAAGGCTGAGAGACAACATGAGTGGAAGCAGTGTAACCTATTAGAAATTAACAGCAGAATGGATAACTTCAAAGTCAGTAAATTAGTAAAAAGTGTGCTCTCCTGCAAAATATGAGAAGCAAGGTTTGTGCAAAATTTACAGTATAACTGTATAAGTTGGCAAGTCTGCACTCTACAATATTTAAACAGCTACATCAAACAACATCATAGTGAAGAAACGGAAACTCACGAGGTGTCTGAGCGGGTTCCAGAGTCTCGTCTTTCCCTCTCCCGGAGCACAAGTGTCGACGGTGGATAAACACCACTGCCTGCAGTAGAGTTTCCACCAAACTCGGGGGCCACCACCATCTCATCAAGTGGGGACTCCGACTCCACTTCATCATCTGACGATTCTTCTGCACCTCTCCTCTGAAACACAAACTTCAGTCATATTTTTTTCACAGGCATGCAAAGGAGGATGCTAAAATATTGTACAGCGTGATCCTTGTTTGTAAAACATAGCATGTTATGTTCAATCTATCATTCTTTACTTGCTATACATTCAGAATTTACTGTATTCACAAAATATTTTACTTTTCCAAGGGTGGGAAGAAAGGCAGGTGCTAAAAGGACTAACTTACACCACCTAACTGACAAACTGGTTTTTCAACCCATCTGGAATAAACAAGGTGGGATGAAGCAGTGGCGGACATAATTAGAAAACCCAAAAGTACTACCAAAAAACTTATCATTATAACCCTATTATCATCTGAAAAATTCCAGATTGCTGTGAAAAGTATAACTAGGAAATAACAACTTACCCAATAATTTATCATTATGAAACATGTACAGCTGGCTATCATTATGACACCTCAACATATAAGGTTACTTATAACCTGAAATATCCAAGCAATCAACATAATAATAATAATTTACACTAATCCAAAACTTTTAGATTTCTTTAGGTTGCTTAGTACTGTATGTTTAAATAAATCTTTATCGTGAATGAATTGAAGGGTTAATAAAAGATGTGTACATATTTTCCGTGCACTTTAAAACTGGCATTTAACTCTTTCAAGGATAAGAAATTATTTGCAGAATAAATAATTTACAGCATTTTACTATCTGTCATTATTGAATCAGTAGTGACAACATGGCAACGTTTATTCAGACGTGTGATGCATTAACTGATTCTACAAACCACTCGACTTTTGTCTCATCTGAACATGCCTTCACTTCACTAAGGCCGGTATTCCAGAATATTCAGTTTGATATTACATGTGTGCTACCATCTCGGACAATAGATAAGCCATGACCAATCCTCAACTAGTGGAACGTATTTCTGAATGAGTTTTATCTATGCCCTGATATGGTAATGGATGTGCCGCGGTTTATAATTCGCCATCTGGTGCGAGGCTATAAATAAATGAAAGCGACACAGAAGTGTACTGTTTGTTTACAGTAACTTTTGTGAAAATAAATACCTGCACGTTTTATTTATTACATTATCTGTAGCGCTGGCAGTTATTACAGACTTGAAATATCATTGCATAGAGTAATAAAAACTAATAATTTATAATTACTGTCTGACATGATATATTTATTTCATTCTTTATTGCGTGACAACTTACGTATCATTATATGGGACGCCAATGTTTCATGTTTGGGATGGAAAAATTATATACGTGTATTTTAAATAGTGGACATGCATTTTAACAGCAAAATTGTAACTTTATATTTATCAGTTTATACTAATAATAAATCTACAATATTTTACAGTCCTGTAATTCAATTTTATTAGTGAAACAGGAGTCACGGGATAAAATAGCACGTCGATGAAGCCCATAACGCCAATATGGAAATACTGAACAATAATGCCATCTTTCATTTGTGCTGTATGTAGCATGGGAACCGAATACATAACCTTATTTTAAGTCCTGATAATAAAAATTTGTTACATGCCCCTGTGTTTCACAAAAATGTCTCTAATGATATATGTGCAGTATTAAATATCCCCAGGAATACACATTTCAAACACTTTGTCCTGCATATGTCTGTTTTATTGAAATATTATTTCACGAGTTTTACTGACTGGAATTCAGTATTTTTGCAAATTGTTGAGCCGTGGCAAATATTCAAATCACAGGTAACACAAGGCAAATTAATTCATTGTATTTCAAACCTGCATAGAAATGTTACAAAGTTGTAATGTACACGTACATACGTGACTTTTAAAAAATTACTACAGTCCAAACAGCTGTTCATGGATGTAAATGTTGTTACTACTGTTTTCGCTGTCACGTATGAAACCAAAGATTATGCTATGGGTCAACACCATTTTGTATGCCCACACATCACTTTTGCAATCACACGACACACGCTGAACTGAGCCTCCACTGAAATGTCGAAACGTCAGAAACACAACTTTGTAACTCATGCAAATAGTTTAAAACATAACGTATACTATATTTATAATGTAATTTTGAGTTTTACATGGGGCAAAAGGTACTCCTTACAGCCAACATCAACAGTCAAAAAGCCATGTCGTCAGTCGTGCCAATGTAACGTCCTAATTCGTCCCACCACTGAGGCGTAGCTCACAAAATATTTGCACACGTTATACTATTTTATTTTGCCTTGTAGGGTCTTCAAATAAAAAGAGAGAAACGCAAAATGCCTTCGAATCTGACTATATAGTGGCGTTTGTTGAATAAATTCTGAGAGATGTAATTATTATAATATCAATAAAAAAAGCTGTATTGTCAAATAATCACAATTATATCGTACTGTTAATAATTCATCATAAAGTATTGTAATACTTACCACAGTTATTAAAGTAAATAGTCTTTATTCAACATAATACCTGTTTAGGTTTGTTTTGGTTTGTGTCAGTTAGTGTATGTACGTTGATTCAAATTCAAACTTGGTGCCAACTGTTGCGAGTGCAATGGCCGGTGGCCATCTTGACTTGTGGTGCTATCTATGAATGAAAGCAGTTAGTTACCACTACTCCGTGTTGCTGGACGTCACGCAGCTGGAATGTATTACAAAATATATTGTGTGGAAACATTTTTGGTCCTCCGGGTTGGATATGCATTATTCGAGCCACTTAACAAAGTTTAATCTATAACTACGGTAAACAGTGGACGTGTTTTCGGTATTTCTTTGTGTGCAGAATCAGACATGGTGTGGCACTGAAACTACTTTGTTTTGCGCCATGGCGGTTATATATACAAATACCACTGTATTTAATCACAAGACTTCTGTTAGACAATAAGTGTCGTATTTATCATTCTCGTAATTCGTGGTTTTTTGAGGTTAGTCGCATGGTATACCAACCATAACTGCAATTGTTTATATTTTCACCAGGCCGGCAATTTATTTGAACCACGACAAGAAATTGTTAAAAAGTCTCAACACCAATTGAAGACACGTTTGCGCCTCGTGAAGTGTCATATCAGACTTCTGACCTTGGCCAATGAAGTTGACAACAATCCGAGTTGGGCGGGACTTTTCAAGGCAACGTGCTGCGATTTGCAGCAACTGAAAACAGACTTCGAGGAAAATATAATGCAACTTCCTCGCTTAGCTGCTGTCTCTCCTGACAAATTGCAGAATATGGTAGATATTCTTAAGGAAAATTTGGGTGCCTTGAGAATTCTAAAACTGCCAGTGACTGAATGGAGCTTTGTGTTGTTAAACCTTATGTTACCGAAGCTTGATCCAGATACAAGAGCCCAGTTTGAAGTAGCTCATAAGACCATACAGATGCCCACATTTGCTCAGCTTCTGAAATTTTTAGAATCATATTGTAAGACATTGATGATGGATAACTATTCAGCATCAGAGTACACTTGTGCACGATCAAGAACTAAGAAGTTTGTAATTTCAGGCACAAATATCAAAGCTTCATTCTTGGCAACTGCGGAACAAGATATTTGTATAACCTGTGAGGGCGCACCCCAAATTCACAAATGTCCTATGTTCAATGGTCAGTCAGTTGATGAGAGGATAGAGATGGTGCAACGAAAGATGTTGTGTTTCAACTGTTTGCAAAGCCACAGGGCGAAGGATTGCAAGTCGAAGAGAAACTGTATGTACTGTAGTAGGAAACACTACTCCCTTCTTCACACTGCTGTCTCCCCAAATCAAGTGGAGCAAACTCCAGATATTTCTAACCAACAAGAAGCAGTCACTTCCATTCCCAATGAGAAAACTGCAGCTGTAGTCTCACTTACCTCTTCCATGGATGTGTCAGCAACTGTCGTCTTAGGTACAGCAGTCGTTAGAGTTAAAGATGCAAGTGGCAAGATGCAGAAGGTTCGAGTGTTGCTTGACTCAGGATCCCAGAGTTCATTCATCTCTGAAGTGTGTGTCCGCAAGCTAGGGTTAAAACACCAAAGGACTCAAGTTCCTGTTGTGGGATTGGCTCAGTCTGTTGTTCTTTGCAAACAATGGTTCTGTTGTGTTCTGACACCTGCGACAAGTGAAGGGCCTCAATCACCAATGCACTGGTCTTGAAGGATATAGCCTCCAAATTACCCAGCAGCCCACTTCCTCACCACATGAGGGATGTGTATCGTCATTTGGAATTAGCTGACCTATCCTTTGATACTCCAGGGACAATCAATCTTCTTTTGGGTGCTGATGTATACCCAGATGTGTGATGGTGGGCGGTACCAACCACCATGTGGGTTCCCCATTGCTCTTCACAGTATATTTGGTTGGGTTCTAATGGGTAAAGTCCGTCAGACTGCAGCTGCTACCTCCAGTAGTGTTGTTTCTCTGTTTGTACTGTCTGAGGCTTCCCTAACAGACACCATCTGCAAGTTTTGGGAGAACGAAAAAGTAACTTTTGTTCAACATTGTAACCCAGAAGATATTGAATGTGAGAGTCACTCTGTTGAAACCCATTCGCGAGACCTAGAGGGTAGATATGTCCTGAGACTACCTTTCGAGGAAAAGGAACCTGAGTTAGGAGATTAGTGCAGTTTTGCTGTCAAATGGTTGCATCAACTGGAACGCAGATTGCATAGTCAGCCAAAAACCAAAAGGGAGTATTCCAATTTTTTGCGCAAGTATGAACAACTTGGACACATGCATCCAATTAAGAATGGAGTATGGCACTCTCCTCGTTATTATATCCCACATCACTAGGTGTTGAAAGAATCCAGCTCAACAACCAAGTTAAGAGTGGTGTTTGATGCTTCAGTGGCCTCCACTTCTGGAAAGTCTCTTAATGATGTTCTTCTGACTGAACCTAAACTTCAGAATGACATTGTGGACATTATTACACATTTTCATCTTCATCCTGTTGTAATTAACACAGATGTTTGTAAAACGTATCAACAGGTGCGCGTACATCCAGAGGATACATCTTATCAAATAATTCTGTGGCGCGAGTCCCCTGATCAGCTAATACGTGAATTCCAACTTGACACTGTCACTTACGGTGTGTCAGCAGCTCCTTTCATGGCTGTGAGAGACTTACAACAGCTTGCAGTTGAGGAAGGTGGCTTGTATCCCAAAGCAGCTAAGGTCGTGATGGAAGACGTATTTGTTGACAATGTCGTGACAGGTGCAGCATCAGTTGCATAAGCCCTCAAGTTGTAGCAAGAACTGATAAATCTCCTAAAGCAAGGGGGTTTTGAATTAAGAAAATGGTCCAGTAATAGCCAAGCTGTCTTAGATGCAGTACCAGAAAACCACCGAGAGAGTCCACTTAGCTTTCAAGGAAACAGTGAAGTGATCAAGGTACTTGGTCTCCAGCGGGACTCAAGGTTGGATGTGTTTTCATATAACATTCAATCAGCCAGCACAACAGTCACCAAATGAGTTATTCTTTCAAACGTTGCTAGGTTGTATGACTCACTAGGATGGCTTACTCCAGTTGTAATTCGAGCTAAGAGTTTCCTCCAAACACTCTGGCTGTTGGATGTGTCATGGGATGAAGCTCCACCTCGAGATGTGCTGGAGGACTGGCAGGCTTTCATCTGCCAACTGGATGTTCTCAGCAAACTGTCCATACCGCGTATTGTGTCAGCTCCGCAGTCAGAATATCAGCTTCATGGCTTTAGCGATGCATCCATTGAAGGTTACGGTTATGCAGCTGTTATATACCTACGTACTGCTCATCAAAGTGGCGTGAAGACACACCTGCTTCTGGTCAAATCACGTGTTGCGCCACTAAAAACAGTCACACTTCCTTGACTTGAATTACAGGCTGCACATTTACTCATTAAGTTACTTGAGACAGTAACGTCGACCCTTTCAGAACGTATACACATTAGCTGTATTACTGCATGGTGTGACTCCACAGTGGTCCTCGCCTGGATCAGGATTCCTCCTCATCATCTGAAAACTTTTGTGGCAAACAGAGTCGCACATATTCAAGAGAGTAAGATAACGGTCCAGTGGAGACATGTGCCTTCTGCTGACAATGCTGCAGACTGTGCTTCCAGAGGACTCTCAACCCAAGATTTACTGACACACACACTTTGGTGGACTGGGCCTAGCTGGTTAATATCTGATAAGGAATTGTGGCAAATGTGGAGGAGTAGCAACCAGCATTCATGAAGGTGAAGACGAGTTAAAGCAGCCTAAGGTAGTCTCATTGGTTGGATATTGTGAGCCAAACCTCCTCGCAAGCCGTTCTAGGTATTCTTCCTGGTCACAGCTTCAGAGAGTGCTTGCTTATGTATTAATATTCATTTCAAACCTGAAGGTGTCACTAGGGCATAGACGCACTGGTCCCCTTACTGTCGTAGAACTTGATGCTGCTAAGAAGATGTGCCTGAAGCAGGTTCAACGAGAATGTTTCAGCTCTGAGATTGAATGTTTGATTTCAGAGGGTGAATGCCCCCCCCCCCCCTGGTACTGGTATTAGAAAGATGAATCCATTCTTGGATTGTGATGACATCCTGCATGTGGGTGGACGTTTACAAAATTCACAACCAACTTACAAAGCTAAACATCAAAACTTGCTACCCAAGAAGAATTTTGTGACAAATATGATAATTGATTATTATCATCTCGTGCACCTCCACACTGGTTCCAATGCCACACATACAGCCATTCGTTGTGAGTACTGGATTGTGGCAGGGAAGGGATCTGTCAAGGCTAGGATCCAGTATTGTATAAAGTGCCACAGGTTCAGGGCCACCACAATACACAGCCATTGATGGGAAATCTTACACCAAGTAGGGTTCAACAAGCGAGGCAATTTATAAATGTTGGTGTTGACTATGGGGGCCCGTTCCAAATCAAACAGTCGCGTGTTCAGAACAGTCATGTGTCAAAGGCTTATTAGTGCCTATTTGTTTGCTTAGCGAGAAAGGCAGAACATTTAGAAGTTGTTTCTTCTTTGAGCACCACACCTTTTCTTGATGCATTATTCAGATTTACTGCTAGGCGAGGACGGTGTAAAAATGTTTTTTTCAGACTGCGGAACAAACTTTACTGGCGGATGCCGTTATTTCAATGATCTACAGAAGTTCTTAAGTGAGAGTGCCAACTTGCAGTGTGTTGCGAAAACTCTTGCCACTCGTGGCATTCAGTGGAACCTCAATCCTCCATCTGCACCACATTTTGGTGGGTTGTGGGAGGCAGCCAGCAGGTTCTTTCATTTGAAGAGCTGTCTACTCTCTTTGCCCAGATTGAAGCTGTCCTGAACTCATGTTCACTGTATACCATTTTGTCAGCTCCAGATGACTTAGAGGCCCTGACACCAGCACACTTCCTTGTGGGCACCACCCTGACAGCACCTCCAGTTCCAGACCTTACAGAGATCCAGTCAAACAGATTGGCGGTGGCAGCTGGTACAGTGTGCCACTCAGCACTTCTAGCAGAGATGGCACAAGGAGTACCTGCGTACACTAAAACCACATGGAAAATGGACCAAGAGTGAAGGTGAGGTGCAGATTGGCAACCTTGTCCGTGTCAAAGAAGACCACTTGCCACCCCTGCAGTGGCAGCTTGGACACGTTGCAGTTCTACATGCAGGCAAGGTTGGAGTTTGCAGGATGGCCATCATTAAGCAGCAACATTGAACAGTGAAGCACCCCTTTATCAAAATCCGGCAAAATGATAAGCGTTCTGCACATGCGTAGGTTTCGTTTGCGCCAAGGATAAATCAGCGATATCGGAGCCCTAGGATTAAGGCTTCGGCTGTGGCTTATCTAGGCCCTTATCTGGCATCATAATGTTCTGGAATACTGATAAGGCCTGGGTATGATTTGAACTGTACCAAAACCCTAATGAAAATGTCCTGGAATACCAGCCTAAGGCAGGGTCAGAACAGTACTAAGAGGTTGGTCATGTGCCTACATGATAAACCCTTGCAATGAGCAGCTTTAATACAGACACGTCCGTCCAGCTGTTACTGTCCACTCCACATTTTAAATCAGACGTCACGTCAACCACCCTGAAATTAAATTTTACCATCTGCCGAGTGGTCGAGCCCGCTGATCAAGGTCACGTAGTTGCACAGCGCATCTAGGGATGACACCACAAGTACCAAAGGCTGATGCTCGCAGCAGAAAACCACCAGCATGTGACTCCAGTAGACAGCTAGAGAGGCAGCACTTGCTACCCCCCGCAGCAAAGGGCCCATGGACAAGGAGTATATAAGTCAGCGTGCTGCCCGATGATGCCAGTCTATACCTCCTCCACCGCTCTGAACTGAGCCGGAGAAAGCTAACTCCAGTAGCTAGCTCTACCACTCCCTGTGCTAGAGCTCTCTTCTGGTCACCAGGTCCTCACAATCTACCAGAAGCTCTTCAGCAACTACGCAAACGCCTTCAAGACTTTCCTGAGGGTCTTCACCACCAGCTCCCGAAATTGACGTCAACCCTCTTGCCTTACCTGCTGGTAACGGCAATCTTAACACCACTACCTTTCTGGTAGTGGTCCTCAACAGTCCCTTCTGGAAAACAGTTAGACTTAGTTAAGGCCAGTTATTTTCATAGCTAACTAGCCGTATCGCCTTGTTAAGATAGGACCAGGTCTCTTTCACCTGGATTCACGTAGGATAACTTCCATTCAACTCAAAAATAATTTAGTAGGTAGTACGGGCCACCGTGTATATTTTCTTTGGAATATATACATATTCGCAATGACTTCTAAGTTCTCATTTCCTAGTGTACTGTTTGTTCCTACGTAGACGCCACGCCCACCAGAGTGAAGCTAGGTACCGCGCTCAATCAAGTACGAACCATAAGGTAGAACTGCGAGCTCTTTTCACCAGGATGCACCCACGTCCAACACACACCTATTAGAAGGCCACCCGTACTGTACACCACATGTACAATAAGGCAGAGCCACCACCATTCAAAAGATCTCCCCAAGGCGGATTAGTCAGACAGGCCAACCTATACTCCATCCACCGTTCTGAACTGGGCCGGAGGGAGTAAGAGTTGGTTCTGTAGAACTGACCCATTTGGATACCACACCCAAGCGTTGCTGACGTACAGCTTGAGGAAACCCACAACTATGTATCCACCGCCCTGAACTAGGCCGGACAGCCTCTGGAAGTACAAAAAGCTAGGGACCGTCGTCGCCTACTGCACTCTAGCAAGACTGGTAGTTATACCTTCCTTATGCCATACACTCAGAAGAGTGGTTCTCAGTGGAAGATAAGAAGGGCAGCTAATGCCTCCAAAAGAAATCTGAGTTGTAACCCAGCTCCACATGCACTTCGCAGCATATCCCCACCGGGCAGAGCTCACGCCGCCCGCCAGCAGGAGAGAACTCACCTCCCAGTTCCCTCCCGAAACTTATTTAAAGTGCTCATCAAGGCCACCAGGTATCCTCACCCGATAGTAGTCGCTATCCACAGGAGCGAGAATATCCCTTTCGGCATCGCAATCCCTGGTTCGGAGGATACCAGGTCACCAGCCCAGCATGAGCCCCGACCAGCTGAAGTACCAACAGCACCGCCAGTGCACCAGGTCCCGGTGCAACTAACAGCCACTGTCTACAATCACTGCAGCTGGGTCCGCAGCCACCCTGGGCTACTATCCAACAATGTAAACCCGTGGCACTGTGTCAACCCACCCGTCAGGTCGTGACAGTAGCACTCGACTTTGTGACCAGCAGGCAGGCCATGCACCCTACACACTATACCGGCCGTTTTCAGATACATCACCACTAGTGACTAATGTCATTGGTTCTCGTGTCACTGGAGACACAAATAAAACTGTATTTGACCGTGGCAACCACCACTCAGCCAAAGGCTGTCGTGCGTCAATTCATAACACACTAATACTTGACAACATACACACATAATGATATTACAGTGCACTTACCCGCCGTTTGCTAAGCACAGGAGTTTTATCACTGATGCTCTCTTCTAGCTGCCGCAGACTAGGTTCATGTTCTGGTTCTCCATCACTCAGTGGTCGACGACGCACGCCCCAATTGAAGTTGTCTGTGCTCTCGCCCTATTTTAACATTCATATACTTTACTCTAAGACACCATAAATTTGACATATAATAAAAAACAACAAGAGTGAAATTTGTATTACTCTATAACAAAATATCACAATTTCCACAGAAAGTTAAAAATTAAAAATAATTGCTAAAACTTGTTGCAAGGTTTCAATCACATTTCATGTTAATGTTCTCTTATTTACAAATAATCATTTAACAGTTGTCTGCCAAAAGTTAACACTTTACAAATGGTAATATATTTTCTTTGAAAATACTTGTTCCCTTTAATATTTTAAACTACTAACAAAGCTGCCAAGACATATCCTTATTTTGGCAATAGAACAATAAGTGATAAAAACAATTAATATGAAATTAAAACATGCACTTGAACAAAAAATTTATTTTAAATATTTAAAAGTACTAGGTACAAGTTTTACATAGTCAAAACCTTTGAACAACCTAGGGACTTATTTTATTTTACAAAAATACAAATTGCATATTAATATTATAAAGAACAAACGTTATCAAAGTTTCATGATAAATTCAAAGCATGAACTCTTACCTCAACACTCTCACTCTCATATTCAAGAAAGTCAAAGTCTTTGAACACTCCAAACTGTTCCGTGGTTCCGTCATCGCGACGAGACCCTCCAGACAAGTCATTAATGGGGCCAGACACCTCCTCTGTGGATGACGCCATGCTTGACTGGCGTTCTATAAGATCAGAGTTCTGGCTGAAGATCACCTGTGGCAAGAGAGAACACACTGCTGCATTCACTTAAACCACACATTTTAAAACTCTCAACAATATAAGAGGAGAACATTTGTTATTAAACTCAAGATCTTCCCAAAATTTTCACAGCAGTATTCAGACACAAATAATTCCTTTGTGAGAGTACTAAATTTTTTTTTAATTGTAAGGAATAAAAAAGCTACTGTAAATGACATTTTAGCATCAACATTATATAAATGCTGAAGGATTTTGAAATACAAATAAATGGATAAAATATTTAAAGTGCTTACCTACTTGAGATGTAGTAAAATCTTAACAATAATGATACTACACACACTTACACATTAACATTTTTCATGCAAAAGAGGAGAGTTTACCATGCATGATTAAATAGAATACTTGCACATAAAAAATTTTAAATTTGTATGCTATACAGTAATATCCTACAAAAAAAATTGTATAGCACCAAAACATAATTTTTCCCTTTGTAGTACCGATATTTTTCTAGTTACTCATCATAATGAAAATTTAGATAAATGTAAAATACCTGAATGACCCCTAATACTATCCATAATATACTCATAGTTTCTAGACATTACTAAGGTTTGTTATACCCCCTTTGATTTTAAAAAATAGCATCACACTAAAATAATTTACCATATTTTGGCATGTAAACCTGAAGTTTTTCATGAAAAATTAGAGATAATTAATATTTCAAGTATAGGCTGCACTGAATTTTTGTATTCCTGTAAATATTGTTAATAGTCACAATTCCATACAAGTATAATAAATTCAGACTTAATTTCTCCCCAACAAATCATTTGAGACAGAAAATTGTAACCGAGTTTTTTTAATTATAATTACAGATCCCTTCCCTTCCGGTTCCCTTCCTTCCTTTAAGAGTTAAAACATTAAAATGTACTGTATGATGACAAATTTCTAAACATGTTTTGGAAAAAATAAATAAATAAATAAATAAAATAAAATAAAAATAAAAATAATAAATAATAATAATAATCATAATCTTGTATATAAATTGCACCCCACTTTTTGTAGTCATTTTTTTTGTAAAAATGTGCGGCCTATACATGCCAAAATACGGTAATATCCATCATTAACCAGTTTTGTATTTTTTCTGACTTTCAGCTGTGTTACATTGACTTCTACTTGCATTTTCATATAACAGACAAATGGTTTACCCATTTTCAATACACTTAAAAAAAATGAAAACACATGTATCCAACTCGAAAAACTATTATAAAATTGTTAGACTTAAAGAAAGTATTTCAAAAATTATATTTATTTTAATTAATTTCTGCATATTATATTGTCCAAAATTTTTAATAAGTTTTACACTAATAAATATAATGGTTTGCAGTTTCTTTATCAGTACATAACTATGTGATGGAAAACTTAAATTCAGAAATTTTAACACAATGTTTAAAACTTTTAAATACAGCAAACCCAGACAGGGTATCCAGTAACACAACTCTAGCAAGTAGGTACGCATTTAAATAAATCTTCCTACATAGACACCCAGCTAGCTTGTAATGTGAAGAAATTCATAGCAGGCACTTTACAATTAACTTTAAAATGTATTGATAAGCAAGTCACTTGTATCACTGAGGTTTTACTGGACTACTTTATATTCAAACATCCATCTTATTTCAAAGCCACAAAATTTGGGGAAACAAATCACATTAACATAAAACATCAGTCATGAAAAAAGTATTGTATATATTGGATATTAGCATAAAAATAAAATAATAATTCTAAAATACTTAGCAATTGTATTACAGTTGTATAAAGCAACGTTTCCAGGCTCTTTAAAAATGTGTTCAGGCAATAACAATTTGCAAAGAGAATATAATTTATAACCCTGGTATAGAGAAAAAGCTTCACGAATCATAAAATGACAAGTAAGCAGTGGAGATACAGCATGCAGTTAAAAGCCATTCACTGTGATATATATGATGGTGTTACACACATATTGTGCACTGTGAATACTATGAACCAAACACAGTAGTAAAATAGTGTAGAGTAACGAAGTAATGATAAGGTGCAGAAAAGTGAGTTCACTGGTGCTTATTGTGCTATGCTACTGCTAAAACTACTAAGTATAGCCAGTAACCAGGTTGGTTCTATTAACTGGCAAGTTTAATGCTGCATCTCTCAGACCAAAATATTTGCAAGTGACCCATAACTTTACAGCGTGAAACCAAACTCATACAATTTTGAATACCACAATGTTAAATGACTGTTATAGGGCATAACTGACGTAACATTTGGATTATAAGATTTTTTTTAAATAAATTTATAAGCTTCATTAATTTATTTTCAAAATTTAAACACTTGTGAAACACAGCCATATAACATGTAAATCACAGTAATTTTTCTTTTTAATAGTATTACACAGAACAGTAATGCTACTAGATAGTTTTATAGTTGAACTTGCAGGCAGCATGAACAAAACAGTATGCCTCATATGGCATACTGTTAACTTGTGTTAAAATTTCCCTCTGTGTGCATTTGAACTAACAACAACGTAATATATGTTCCACATGAAATTTAAAATTTCATTTGTGGTTTTACTATGCACTAATGATATGTTTACAAAATACTATACAAGGCTTCTAATGTCACCAATACTGTGCATAACTCGCTAACTGTGAAATTGCTTGTGGTGCAAGACTAGCCAGTGCATTAGACTTGCTAAATGAGTTTGTGTGCCTATTTAACAATTCTATCTCCCAGTAAGCCTTATAAGCTGCAATTCTGTGCAGAGGAGTGAATCAAATTTGGTTCTCAAAATCTGTGAAAATTTAATTTGGATACGTGATTCTTCAGGAGGCTCCCATGTATAAATAACTTTTGAAAAATTTAATTCTGACAGTGTTATAATTTTTGCTCCAGTTAAACAAAAAAATTAGGCTTAGAAAACATTTCTCGCTCACAGGACAACACATCAGATTATATCAGCAGTAGCAGTCCTTATTTCAAGACCAGCTTTAGGAATGACAGGAAATTTGACTTATTTCATGGCATCAATTTGCAAGATAACCACTAGAAGTGACACCAAATCTCTAAACATAATGTCATCCAAGCTAAGTTTCTTTTCTTAAATTATTTAATATGAAACTATACATGCAACAACCTGGAACATGAAACTGACTGCAGCAATCCCATATCTTCAGACTGCCTTCAGCATGCTGCTGTCAAACCCTACAATTTTATTTGTAAACCAGTAAAACTAGCACATTGGTTACTGGCTTTATTATCCCTTTTTTCACTTATGTAAGAATGTTTTTTGAGAATTTATTGCTTGGTTCTATGCAATGGAAGTATGAAACTAAATACTGAATAAAACATATTTTACTGAATGTGCTACTGTAAAACTATCTAACCAAGCCGAATAGAGAGAAATTCCGAACACAAGAAAATTTTGTTTCTTCATATGGACGCTGACTAGAGTAAATAAGACGTAATTTAAAAATGTATACAGGATCTGGGTTATGTAGTGTAGCCAACAAGAAGGTGACAGGACACAGATGAGGTGATAGAAGTACAGTAGTATGTTCTGCAGCCATGCAAATAACTTCCCACCACCAAAAGCTGAGGACATTTAGCAACAAATCACACACACACACTTGTTCTTTTACCTTATTAAGCGTGTTAATAAAACCATCCTAGATACAGACACGGATAACCACCATCACATGTGGAAAACAAATAAAGGCCAGTGTTAAGAATCCACTACAGCCAGGGAAATACATGACAAGTTAGAACTACACATCTACAGACAGATAAAATGTACAAATACACTACCCTTTAACCACTCAATTTACTAATCACTCTTCATGTAACATGCATCATTATATCCTATCCTGTCTTACACACTTAAAAAAGTCTAATCTTCAAACATTTTGATGCACACATTTAGATGATAACATAAAACAGCCATTAACATTTAGATAATAACATAATACCATTAGAATATTTTCTTTCTTCATGTGTATCTGACAAGATATACTGTATACACAGATGTAAATACATATTACAACAAATCTGAGTAAGTTACTTAGCATGTGCCGGTGGCCGAGATTATGATTTGACATTTCATCAACCTCACTGTAAGGTCCAACACCTAACCACACAGTGTGACAGTGGCTCATCAGCTGGTGTTTGATACGTCCTGTCATACCTCGATTATGGCAACATTTAATTACAACATGGTTGTCAGTCTATGGCACTTACTTGTAAGAATACTGCCATAATATGGAAACAAAATAATTTGCTACAAATTACATTAAAATCTCATTCTGAAGTCTTATAATTTTTCATTTTTCACTTTAAAAGTAATTTTCACTTTAAAGTACATATTTTAAATACCAGGCAGATGTAATAATATTATTAAAAACTGGTTCAGTATAAAGTGCTTTCCAGTATCAAGAATTAGTCCCTTTGTGTAATTTGTATTGAACTTTTACTATACGCCTTTCACTCTTACTTTATTCCTGAGATTAACAAACTCACTTGATAGTCTTCTGCGATTGGTTAACCTTTGCACGGTATCTGAACTCATGTGAAAGTAGTTTGCATTTTAATGAACTTGTTTTGCATACTGTACTACATAATTTAAAAATAACTATTCTTATGATGCCGGATATCTTTTTACAACCAACTTGACACTGATTATTTCCATGCTTCCTTTCAAAATCATTTGATGCCTGTTAGCTGTGATGTGCACATGCACCATGTACTGACCGTCTACTCCATCAGTTCTGGCGTGTGTTTACTACAGCACAATGTTGATGTGACTGTTGATGAAATGGCAGGTCATGGGTGCAAACCATATGGTGATATGTAAAGTGGCATTTCCCGGGGCAAGCAAATTTGATGAAGATTGAGAAGCATAACTAATAGCTTCTAAAACTTCATCAAATTCTTACAGTTTCACTGTTCCTATTAAGTTTTGACAAGCAACTGCTGGCAAGAAATAAATAATTTATTCTTGTACGTGATTACAGTACATAACTACACTAACAACAGTAGTTGAGCAATACCAATTTTAAAAATGTAGAAAACAATTATCTATGTCTTGTAAATCACTTAAATAAAATACAAAATTTGTGGCAAAAATTCTATAAATCCAAGAGATGGTGGGGACTATACACCCTCCCCCCCCCCTCTTAAGTTGTGAATGTGAGTATAGTCAGCAGGATGTGATATAACTGCTGGTAAATGCCACAACTGCATAAAGCATCACCTCTATCAGAAAGTGATTAAAATTGTAAGCGAGCAATGCGTTATTTGTTTACATGGACTATAATGAGGCCTGTGTATATGTGTGTGTGCTGGAGTAATGCAGAACAGTTGGTGGAATCTCAGCCAGAGGTGCACTCGTGGATGTGCAGAGTTGTGCTTTGGCCAAGCGGCATCACAGGTTGTTTGTTGTTGTTGTTGTTGTTATTGTTGTTGTTATTATTGTTGTTGTTGGTTTTTTTTTTTTTATACTCAGCCTGCAAGCTCCTGGCACACCGTCTGCCATGGATATGGGTTCAGGGCATAAAGGCATAACTTTACTATGGAATGTGAGAAGGGAGAGGGGTTTGAGAGACAGGGGAGTCCTTGGCCAAGGTTAGTGATGGCCGTCCCGGGCAAGTGACCATGGGCCACACAACCACAGGCCAGGAAGTGAACCACACTACTAATAAGGGAAGAATCTGGTTGGTTGCAGTCCCATCATGAACCACATTACCGCACAGTTTTCTCCCCCCTTAGCAAGTATAAACCCGGCTGCTGCTCAAAGGCCAGGCTAGGAACCACATCGCCATACAGGGGTTAGCCTAAGGCGGGTGCACAACGGAGAACACAGTAACTGGCCAGAAGTGAGACACACTGCATTAAAAGGAGCAAGTCCCCCAGCACGTGCACTCTCACCAGTCGACCGTGACCAAGTCATGTACAATTTCACCACAAGAAGGTAAAGGCCCTAGGAAGCGAGCTGCTTTTCAGACACAAGGGTTGTAGGGTACCAAGAGAATGAGATGCCAGCGAGGTAATCAGAAAAAACTTTACTTGCAAGCAAAAATGTAACTGAGCCAAGCCCTCTATAGTCCCTACCGAATACCAAGTTAAAGACATTTCACACAATCAAATAATTTATTGTATTCAACCAATTGAATTCAATAGAAATTTCATTATTATTTCAAAGTTTTAAAGGCTTTTCACAAATGCATCTGTAGTTAATAAATATTAAAGTTGTTACTTAAAAATTTGCTGCAAATATTAAATGTAAAAATATAATTATTAAGTTCAGTGAATATGTTTTAAAACCTCTACAAATCATGCACTACGCGAAAATAATTTGTCAAAATCAAAACAAATATATCCAAATATTTTTGTATCTTAAATATACATAAATTACTGTATTAAGACATTACACATATTTATACTGTTTTAATAATTTTGAGTGCTAGTTGAAAAATTAGATTTCAGAAATTATAAAATATCTTCTAAACAAAAATCTTTGAAGGAATTTGAGTCATTCAATGGTTCAAAGACAAAATGGCCATGATTATGATGTGCTAGAAACATCTCACAGAATTCAAGAAATTGAATTCAATAAGTTTGAAGAAAATTTGAAGCAAACTTTGATTGTGTGAAAGGGCCTTTATTCTGACCCAGGGTATGTCCTACCACATGGTGATATAACCGAGGACTGAGCCTCGTGGGAATTAACAGTCACCTCCCAAAAACAAAGTCCATGCCTAAGTGTGAAATTATGTAAAGTCTGATGCTCAGAAACAGTCTGCCATGTTCTGTAAATGCAATGGCAATGATAAACATAATGGCTGGTCAAAATGCACACTCTGGCATCATAACATCAAATGGCTGATAACCGAAAAAAACAATGGCACCTCACACCCATTCTGGCCCTTACATATCATTGACGGGCAGGGCAAAGGTTGAAATGGGAGGACATCCAGCCACATGGGAAACCACCATCTCCTTTGTCTCACTCTTGCATGCTTGCACGAGACATCCCCCATCCTCTCGCCCAAGCTGCTCACATAGGCTGCGGAGGAGGGGGTGCCCGCCGTCAGCCAGTGCTGGATCACTGCAACTCAACCCCGGCAGCTCATTATTTTGGCATGCAGCCATGTGCGGGTTCAAGTCCCGCTTCACGTCTGAGCTACCAAGGTGGGGATTCTGTCCACCACAACAAAAGTCATCACTCACTGGTCACAACAAGACTAAAATAAGAGTGAAAGAAGCGTAAGTGCTCTTGTACAGATTTCCTTGCCAGTGGTCACAAGTTGTACAGCCAATACCAAACTCTACATACTGCATATTAGCTAGCCACAAGTAGATTTCTAAATCAAAAATTTGGCTGACTAAACTTACTGATTTTCCTTCTGTGAATAAATCTTCAAAATTCCGTATTGAACTATTTTATTTCTTCCAATGTTTCTCTTAATATAGTAAAACTTACATGACAGCTTATATTAGTCACATGAACGGAAGTCAGATACCCAAACTGCCAAAGAGATGCCAAAGACCACTGCCATTATTGCTTTAATATGTTACACAGCACATGAGACATAAGATGACAAAATGGCAGGGAAACAAAAATTTTGTGGGTTCATCAGCTGTAACTGTTATCCATGCCAGGCCATTTTTACATCATCAGACATTTTACTTCCTCTTTTAGGAAGTGTGAAAGGGGGATAAAAAAAAATCTTATCCTTCTCACAATTGTGTTTGTAACATTTCATTTACAGTTTGTGAAACAGCAATAACCATACAGAGTACAGCTGTGGCACGTACAAAAATACTGTCTTAAACACTTTATGCACCATACAGCACAGTCTTTCAATTTCATAGCTTTTCTGAAACACACTAAAGTCCAAGCACAGTGATGCAAAGTTCTGTTGAACTGTAAGTGTTTGTTTTCACTGGTTTGCCTAGATGCCACCACAGGCTGCAAAATTTTGAAAGAAGAATTTTTCAGCAAGGTGTCATTAATTTTGTTTCTAAAAGTGTCACATATTATGAATTTTAAGTGATGCCAGAGCCTCCACACATTTCACCAAGTTAGAATGAATGTCGTTAAACCAAAAAGCAGGGTCAGATATTGCGTACTGTTGCATGTCTTCTGACTGCAGAATACACTGGTGGAAAATGAACACCCGGATGCAATGGTTCCGAATGAATGAAGGTTATATTGAATAATTACACAGGTTGTACACTGTATATGACGATCACAGGGTTGTACACCTATGTACAGCGGCTACAGAGTGTCTTGAACAATAATGTCACTATCTTGCGTAGCCTCCTTTAGTGATGATGCAGTCCTGAGTAGAGATGATCATAATGGTATCGGATGTCATCTTATGGAATAGTGTTCCATACTAATTCCACCTGTTTTTGCAACTGGTGGAGGTTTGTTGTCAGTATACGCAGTCCCATCATGTCCCACGCATGTTCAATGGGGGAAAGGTCAGGTGATCATGCTAACCAGGGGACTTGACGAACACCTTCGAGAGTGCATTGGGTAACACGAGACGTGTGTGCATTGGCACTGTCCTACTGGAAGGGGACATCTCCTTGATGTAGGAATGGAAAAAAAATGGGCTGAATGATGTTCCGGATGTAGTGTTCACTGTTCCCTTAACAAACACCAGAGATGTACCATCATTATAGGCTACTGCTCCCCTGACCATGATGCCAGGGGTTGGTCCTGTATGTTGCTGCCATATACACTTTGGTTGTTGCCACTCTCCTGGTCGATGCCGCACCTGCATACTACACACAACTCGGCGCCATTCATTCCTCCAGTTGTGTCGTTCATGACATCATCTGAGGCAGGCTCCTCTGTGATGCGGTGTGAGAGGAAGCCTGGTGAGCGGCACCCTTGATAGTAGCCCGTGTCTAGCAAACGGTTGGTAATGGTCACAACTGACACTCTGGGTGCAACAGTGGCCCTAATCTGTGCGTCGGTTGCAGTGCAATCAGAAATGGCTGCTCGTCTGATGCAACAATCCAGGCGGAAATCCATATGCCACTGCCATCTTGGAACTAGGTTGACGAGCACATGCACCATCGTTGGACCACCCGCACCACCAATGATGCACAGCAGACACTTATCGTCCTACGTTCTTCGGAAGGACCAGCCAGCCTTGCTCATGCCCACAATACAACCTCGTTCAAAGTCCGGTAATTGCACAAAGTGTGGTCATCTGTGCCGTCGTGGCATGTCTACAATGCTTACTACACACAGGCTGATGCTTGAAACAACAGATTACTCTTTTACTGAGTCAACTACAGTTGTATTGGACTCAGCTGTGTTATGCCTAGTACGCGGGTACTACCTTGTCCACAACACAGCACTGTTAATCATTGCATGTACTGCCCTATATCAGACCCCCATGCGCATATGGTGTTTGCATGTCACCGCTTTAGTGGTGTTAATTTTTATTTCCGACCAGTGTAATAGAGAACATTTTATAAACTGACGTAATAATTCAATGTTCTACAGAGAAAGCTAGAATTCTTTCAAACTTGCTGAAAAATACATTATGAGCCATAGATTTTCAGTACACAGTGACAAAAGTATGTATTTTAACATTTGATGTCCTTTATCTACAAGTGGTGGCAAAACATGATGTTGCCAAACAGGCAAAGCAATGTGTTAACAGATCTTATAGACCTGCCCTAGCACTCTTTCAACAAATCAGGGTGGAAAATAACACAAAAAAAATCCAACCTTAGTGCCTGTCTGAATGCAACTCATTGACACAAAGTTGTCACTTTATGATCTTTTCTAACATGCTAGAATCAAACAGATTTATGAATGAAATTTTACTTCACAAGAGATACAATAATGTGCCTTGAGAATTATTTTACAACTTAATTTACATTTTATGCAAACACTATTTTTCTCCTGTTTACCATAAAATTCTATCTTATGAGAAAAATTATACTGATAATCTTGTGACAAATTTTTTTTGTACTGGCATGCAATGCAAATGCAAATTATTTTGGGAATATACTTTCAACATTTGTAAATATTTTCAAATACACTAAAAATCCTAGAATATTTTAATTATATAATAACCTTGCAGAGCCTGACACTCTTTCGTTACATAGCAATAATATTCAATCAGAAGTTTGAAAACCTCAATACTTATAGAAGGGTCAAAGAATGATTTTAAACTATTTGTGTGCAACTAAAAAAGTGATATTCCACAAAACTATGTCTCCTGTATATTATCACACACAAATCAAAAACTTTACTACAGATTAATGAATATGGTGAGGATATCATACCCTAAACCCTGAATGTGTGCCTGATATTTTAATCAGTATGTTGTTTAACTACAAAAACACTACTACACTAATAGGCATGTTTCCAATACCACTAAGAACAGTTGAAAAAACAGTAAAACACTTAGCTAGAAAAAATTATTCTTTTAACATTAAACTCCATGCTCTAACTATTATAAATCACTCTAAAATGACACATGCTGATATTGCACTCCACACAAAAACATTATAAAATTATCCATCAAGCAAAAAAAAAATCACTGGATAGTGAGTGCATACTCTGAACATGTAGTAACTAAACTATGTACATAAAAATTGGCATAGCTATGTATTTCAATTTCTTCAGCATGATAATTGTTACTGTAATTTTAACAGTTTCATGGTTTTCTTTATAAAAGGGAACTGAATGGACTATAACAATTAGTTTACAACATTTTACATATAAACACTTTAAAAATTCTACAATTCTTCTATTGACTACTTGAACAAGAAATGATATGTATGTGTGTACAAGAAATGCACTTACCGATGGACTCTTTGGCAGCCCAACTCGCTGTCCACATGTGGTCAACAAGTTCACCAAACATTCTCTAACTCTTCCCTAGAAGAAGAACATACAAACACTGTAAATCAGACTGTCTTTAAACATTACAGTAAACTGAGAACTCAATGGATTGAAGATACAAAATTATCATAAGGAACTTCGATTTGGGTTTTCAACTGCAATGATCACAAAGGCTAATGGTGGCAGAAGGTGAAATCAACAGTTGATTGAGATCAAGCCAATACTATGTGGATTTTTTAGTTCACTACAATATGGCGGTCTGTGTATTTTGTGAATGACCGTAGGACATAAAAAACAACATTACAATAAAATATACACCGTTTTCAAAATCTCCTTCAATTCATATTTATTTTACCTTGCCTTCTGAGTTCTGTTATCATTCTCAGTCTCGAAAAGTACTTCCTAGCTTATATGAATGCACGCTGTCTACTTTTGAATAGATATTTTTATTTCTTTATCATGTATCCGTATTTTGGCGTGTATAGGCCACACATTTTTACCAAAAAGATTACTACCAAATGTGGGGTGCGGCTTATACATGAGACATTGGCAGGAAAAATTTTTTTCAAAATTTTTTCTCCAAAACATGTTTAGAAATTTGTCAACATACAGTAAATTTTAATGTTTTAACTCAACTCTTAAACAAAGAGAGGAAAGGGTATTTAAAAAAAAAGTTATTTTATTGCTTGCGTTCATGAACAAAACCACCGCCATCCCGCACGTGTAAAAATGTAAACATGTTGGAGCTCTGCCATAGATGCTGTAGTTGAGAAAATTTCTCTGCTGCACAAGAGAAAGATATCTTGCATAGTTTGCATGCCCACCGTGGCTCTAAAGTGCACATTGATAAGATGCCGTTTTGTGCAACATGTTGCCATGATTTTGCTTTCTCAAGTCACATTACCATCAGTGGAATAGTAATCGCACAATGTATATTCGTAAACATTGCAACATAACACAAATTTTCTGTCACAAATGTGTTGAAGGGAAGAAATTAAGTCTGAATTTATAATGTTTGTACGGAATTGTGACTTAATATTTTCACGAATACAACAATTCATTGTGGCCTATACTTGAAATATTAATTATCCCTAACTTCTAATCAAAAAGTTCAAGTGCGGCCTACACACGCATACAGCCTATACACACCAAAATACAGTATTTCAGTACCTGCACATGCAGCATAGAAGTGAAGCATACCTGTGACATCCAAGGCCTTTTCCAGCCAGCAACACTTGCATTGTCTGCAGGGGAGAGAGAAACTGAACGCCGTGGAGATGCAGTGGGGCCACCACTACCTATACTGCTCTTGTCATCTGCCTTGACAAGGAACCTGCGGCCCATTACTGGTGTCTGTGAAAGATCAAACGTGAAGTCCATAGTCCTTCCTGCAAACACGTCAAACAATGGATGACAGTTCGTACTTGAGTAGTTCTATTCTTGGTTTATCATTGTGTTTCAGTGTTTTCATACTTTAAAAGCAGGTTCCCCAACAGGATTCTGTAATCAACACTGTGTGTTGATTACAGAATCCTGTTGGGGATTTTGTTGCCCTTCACACTGTTAGTGTGAAGGGCAACAATAAGGCCCTTCACACTAACAGTTAATTAGAATTAACAGTTTTTCAAGGTTATGAGGTCAAAGTCCAGAAAGTCTGCATCTAATATGGCGGTGGTAGTCTGTAATGTATTATGCTGGCTGACTTTTATGTTTTTTTTCTCAAGTTTTTATTTTCAACGTCATTCAAGTTCATGGGGTCAAGGTCTTAGTTATTGTTATTGGCTTCCAATATGGCGGATGGGTGATGCCTACCAAGATGGCGGTCGCCTACCAAAAATGGTGGCCTCCAGTAACGTATAAACAAATAACGAATGAAAAATCAATATGGCGGAATGAGTATTTAGTGAGGGGAGTAGTGGTGACGGAGACAGTCGTCTGCTGAGCATTGTGCTGAGGGGACCTTCGGATATGTAGGTTTTTAAACAGAATTTTGTCAGTTTTTAAATAGTTTTTAAATCATTTATTAATAATTTTTAATAACTTTAAATAATTTATTTTTAGTAATAAATTATCTGGGATTTCTTGGAATATTTTGGGATTTTTTAAAGGATTTTTTGTGAATATTTGAATGTATTGGAATTTTGCATTTTCAAGGTCAAAGTCAAAGGTCATCTGCATACAATATGGATGCAAGATGGCTGATGCTTAGGTCCGGTCCTATCCTGTATACCTTGTATCGATTTGGCATAGGGAATGCCCATAAAACCCATGTGGCCACCACTGCTCTGTAGGTCCTAAGAAAGCCCCTCAAATTAATTAAATTGGTGAAAATTGGTTTTCAGGGGCTGTTTTCTGAACGAGGGGGGCTTCTACCATTTTTTGGGCTTCCATCTTTTCTTTTACGGAAAAAGGTACATTTTTAGGGAAAAAGGGAAATTTTAGGGTCTTTTGGTTCATTTTCATGGAAAAAAAGGATATTTAGGAGGGAAAAAAAGGAAATTTAGGGGGGAAAAAGGAAAAAACTGGCAGTTGGGTGATGTAACAACATGGCGGCGGCCGAATCCTGCCATCCTGTGCCAGACGCCGTTATGCCTCAACCTACTTTTCTCTACTACTTAGTTGCCTGTCTATATTCTTAAACATGTGTAAAGGCAAAATATTAACCTCCGAACCAGTATCAACTTTCATCACAATTTGTTTGTCCTCCATCATAACCTGTTCCCTCCATTCTGTTTTTAACCTATCATCTAAACCAGACTCTTGTTTTGCACCTTGTTGACACACATATATTGGACTAGTACACACTGAATCTAACCCTACTGCTTTGAGGCTATGCAATACAAATATTTCATCATAGCTTCCGTGTTGTATGTGCACTGATCGTGCCGGTTGCACTTTACATGCAGCTGCAAAGTGGTTTAGCTACCCACATTTGTTGCATTTCATGCCCCATGCTTGGCATTTACATCTTTTATGCGTGAACTTACATCTGCTGCACTTAAAAACCTCATCGACTTGTTGACTCTCAGCACTGGTCTTACCTTGTTGTTGGTGTTCCTGCCGACTATTTTGTCTGAACACCTGTGACGATTGTTGCCATCCTCTCTTCTGAAATGCATCTACTGATTTGAGATTAGATGCAGAAGTAATACAGAGTAGTTTGTTAATCTGTTGTGCCTGTTGTTTTCTTAATTCCACCGTGCGGCAGTGTTGTGCCACTGCCTGTAGTGATATATCTTCTAGCCTAAGTACGGCTTCCTGCAATCCCAGATCACTACACCCTTGAATGATCCTGTCTCTAATCATACTCTCCTCTTGCATTTCAAACTCACAATTACGTATTAGTATTTTAAGCGAGGTTAGGGACTGATCAAACTTCTCCCCAGCCTCTCACATCCTTTGTGAGAATTTGAATTGTTCATAGGTTGTATTCTTCTTGAGTGAACAGTAGCGCTGAAATTCTTTCATCACATCCTGAAACTTGTTTCTATCATTATCTTCATCACCGGTGAACTTAAAGGTGTTAAACGTTCGTAGAGCATCCTCTTCCACGAAACTTAACAATATCGCAGTTTGTACTGCTTCTGGGTTTTGGTTTGTTGTGTAGCAGTCGAAAACAGTTCAAATTTTTAGAAAAACATGGGCCAGTTGGCTGCAGCATTTGGTTCATTAATATCAACAGGACCAGGTGGTGGTATAATCGATGATTGCATAGCCATTTTTACGCTGACTGTTGTCTCACTCGTTGGTTGGTTCTCATCTGCGTGTATGTTTGGGCATTCTAGTTCTTAAAATGTGATCACCAACTTCACAGAACTGCGCCATGTGTTAGTAGTGGAATCTGCCTTACCTTGTAACGTGAAGGGTGTGTGTTTCTTCCAATGACCTACTCCAAGCGCCGTGGTCTGAAGGAACGCATGAAACTGACCTTACTGACCTCTGGGAGACTGCATGAGCTAACCCCTGACTTAGCAGCCTCAATTACTAAACTCAACCCAAGGGAACAAACTCAGGCAATACGTCACCTGTAAGACCCCGTCGTACCAGAGGTACCTAAGGACTTGTTCCCTGAACCAGTGGTGCTCAGAAGTTCACCTGTAGCTTGCTGCCTACCTCAACCAGCCAGACCAACAGCCTACTGAAGCAATTGCCTACCTGATTCCAGCAGTACTACGTAGTTCCAGTTACTATGCCTACAGTCAGACAACACTTCACACCCTCACCTGCTGCGCCACCACATACAACCAGTGCGCCCCCTGCTGGCCCAGCTAACAGTCACGTCCGTCGCCCAGGTATACCCTTGAAGCCAAGCAAACGCAAGATAACGCTGTCAGAACCAGACTTTGTGCCATGCCATAAAGCTATCAGGCCAGTCCTGTACAATAAGCGTACCCCCACACCTCACCAGAACTAAACCCCACGCACAAACCTATAAGGGTGCATCTGATGCCACATCTGAACAAAATCCAGTCTCACTGCACGTAAGTACATATGTTATTCGACAGGATGTCACGCGTCAACAATTTTATTTTATTTATTTATTTTTTCCAGCTTTAGTTGTTACTCCCTTAGGGTAAGTGAAGTGATTTGAGCAGCTCTTAACATTGGGGTCTTGAGAGCCGATGAGCGTGACGTGAAGTGAGTATGGAGCAGCGCCGAAATGAAGGGGCAGGGGAAACAGGGGATCCATGAGAAAACTCTCCGACCAGCGGCATCATCCGGCATGATTCCCACTTGCAAAAATCTGGAGTGAACCAGCCGGGGATTGAACCCGATTCACCTTAGTGAGGGGCGAGCAGTCTACTCGCTCAGCCAATGTGGCCTCCTACTCCCCTCAAGATCTGGGGCCCTTCAGGTAGGTAAACTACTATTATTAAGGTACCCAGCACTGATAGCATTTGTTTTTAGTTGGTGTACAATATGTCCACGGCCATTTAGAATCAAAGGACCAATAGTAGCTTCCATTAAGTATCCTGATAATCTGTTATCAGAATCTTTAAACATGTAGGCAGTCTCTAATGAGAACAAGTGAGTGTTTCCACACCCGGACAAGACTACAGTTTTGCAGGTGAGTAAACACCTCTAAGCAAGTTTGTTCAAAACTATTTTTTTTTATAGTTCCAAACATTTACAACACTCCACTTAATCCAGAAATGTGGTAAAATGTACTGCAGGTAAGCTGTATTGCAGGTAAAACTAAAACCTCTTTCAACTTCTCAGCATTGCAAAAATAAGAAATAGATGGCATGCTGCCTCTTATTTCCCCAACATGCAATGCACTGGTTTACAAAGAAAAGCACACAACATACTATTATTATTACCTGGTAACTCTTTCTTCATAAAGACCTCACTGTCGGCAAAAGATGGGTGAGGAGATGACTGTGATGTGTCCCAGTGAGGAGGGTGCAGCGAGGTGGGCGGAGCGACTAAAGTGGATGAGCGTGTCACCACCAACTTCAGGATCTTCAGAGCTTCCTTGAAGTGAGGTCCCTACATCCAAAACAAGAAATAAAATACAGGCTGACTGACCTCAAAACTTGCAAAGATTAAGATTCAAGTGCTATCTCAGAAACGTTTAAGCAGATTTTCAACAAACACCAACATGAATTGAACAATGGCTGTTATTTCCCGTTATGTCAGCATCATTCGAAAATTTGCTTTATCTAACAACTTCTATGCATGCTTTAAGCTTGTTGAAATCACAAATAATTCTTATATAGGCTATGGGAATCTGTCTCAGTATAGCCAACAGATACTCATTTACTAATTTCATGATTGTAACTAAAGTTAATTTTTGTGAATATTTTAGCAATGCTTCATAACTGTGCAGTAACAACACTCAATATGTATATGCCATTAACTTCACATTTATTTCTACATAAAACATAGGCTATGAAAGCATTCCAACATTCATATATAACTGCAGATAATTTATGATCAAAACTCTGTGGAACGCCTACAAAATAAAGGTCGCTTTACTCACTTGTCTGATAAAAAAATGAATCCCTGATTAACATTCAAATGAAACTAAAGGTTACTTGCTGTGTGTAGCAGGTGAATCCTGGGAAAACTACCTGCTGCTATGGTGGGTTCTAAAACACTTTAATAGTTCAATATACAACAGAACTAACTCACAGCTCATTTACTGTGAGGAAGCAACTTGCAAACTGAATTAAAAATACATAGCTTCTACTCCTCATCAAAATAAATAGTAGTCTTGTTGCAAGTCAATGATACTAAGTGAGTGAAGAGATTTGGGCGGCTCTTAACATTGAGGTCTTGAGAGTCGATGAGGGTGAAGCGAGGTGAAAATGGAGCAGCGCCATAATGGAGATCCCCGAGAAAACCCGCCGACCAACGGCATCGTCCGGCACGATTCCCACATGCAAAAATCTAGAGTGACCTGGCCGGGGATTGAGCCCGGATCACCTAGGTGGGAGATGAGCATTCTAACCGCT
Organism: Dryococelus australis; assembly: GCA_029891345.1. NCBI lineage: Eukaryota > Metazoa > Arthropoda > Insecta > Phasmatodea > Phasmatidae > Dryococelus > Dryococelus australis. The sequence continues at coordinate 117,718,700 of CM056999.1, read as the reverse complement.
CAGCCACAGCAACCCCTAATGATACTAAGTGTTAAAGGCTATTCACGGTAAAGTGAGCACTTTTTAAGGCCCTTCCAACCGGCATTAACCACTAATAAATTTAATTTATTACAGTTTCAGACATTAACTTTTGGGAGTGAAGAAAACCATACACTGTGTTTGTTTGTCACAAGGCAATGTTTATATTAATAAAAAGTGATAGGAACATAGAAATCTGTCAAAAGGAAAAATTCAACAGGACCTTAAAAAGTGTTCACTTTACTGTGAACAGCCTATACAGTGTCATATACACCTACATATAAGATTATAGTGATTGGCCATTTGTGTAGTTATCTTCTTAATAGGCATGAAAGTTGTAAATTGTACCCTTAATTGCCTGCCCTCCCTCACTGTCCTTCAACTCTCTTGGGCACAAGGCTGCAGCCATTTGGGGTAACTCCAATGTGCTGTGTACACAAGGGTTGCAAGAGAGCGTAAGGGTAAGTACATCCCAGGGAAAGGGTTGACAGCATTAGCTGTATACATTATATGTTGCAAGACCAGAGTTACAAGAATTTTTTTACATGAAAATACAAAATTGAAATGAATGTCATGGGGGGGGGGGGGGGGGGGTGTGGTTGTTTGTGTGTGCGCGCGTGTGCGTGCGTGTGTGTGTGTGTTACCTATGCAAAATTAACTCATTAATGCAAGAGACGAGCATCAGTTTATACCTGTGTTTTATTTTGAGCTAAGAGTAAATTAATACTGGTGGAGTGTGGTCCACATCTCTGTTAACATGCTTCTGAGCACTGCAAGTTGCACACTAATTTAAAAACAAAAATTGTATTTTTGTTTGTTTTGTACATATTATTGCTCACTAAAATTTTATGTTTATTCACTTTTCACACCTGCTTGGTAAGGCACTAGTGCCATCTTAGTAACAGCAATATTCTACTCTCTTCCCAACCAGACTGCCATATTTGCATGTTCTTCGGACTTCATGCTTTGTTTATTCACACATATTGTAATTCTGTTTGTGTGATATCTCCAACAAAGAAACCTTCATTCTCTTTGCTAGGACCTGTATCAGCCTCACCTTGCAGACACAGTTTTAACTAATAATTTTTGAATACATATAAATTTCCTTTTTTATCACAAAACGTGAGCTTTTGTGACCCAAATGGTTGCAATTCCCTCTTAGCTTTTTATTATTTAAAATGTGATGTATGTGTGAGCTGTGGAGGAAATGTAAATTGTGTATAAGGTTATGAACTGGAACTACACTGTACAATATCTGTTTTATCTATATTTGAGCAGCACACATGCAATAACATCCTCCAAGGTTGAAAGTGGAGGGAGATTCTTGTTCAATGTTTTCTTGTGGTGTTCTGGCCTTCTATCAATAGGCAAATGTCATGTCTTGAATTCATAATTACCATGTGCCTGTGCACACTTCATAGAATGGCCAAAGCATGTACCAAATAGATTCTTTCCGGCTTAACCATAAAATATAGATATCAACCAAATACAGTATAAAATAATCACACCATACTCTATTTTATGATAATGAAGAAAATTTCCTAGTTTCTGAATTGATGGTTGAGATAGCAAACCTTTATATATCAGAAAATATTTTAATGAATTTGCTTCCCAAGCACTTGCAATAAATTTTCACCAAGAAGGTGGTCTTATGACGATCAATGGTAATGCTATAAAACTATTATTTCTGAAATGGATGTTTTGTACCTAAGGTAAATGATGCACAATGATCAAAGAGATTTTTTTTCCTTGAAGTACTAACATTACCTTCAAACTAGAGGGGTACAAACCCAGAACCAAACTAGAACTTAACCTAGACTATTTTTATTGAACCGAACTTGGACTGAACCTTCAAAACTCACCTTGAGCCAAACTCTAACCGAACTTTAAAAAAAAAGTGTTATCCACACATATATACATACACAATTCAACCCTTAACTGTTCAAGGTTATAACAACACAAAAATGTATAACCACCTTAATCATTCAATCTCTAATAGATCAACATATAGCATAAAAAATAAACACATAAATACACAACCTTAACAGCTCAGTCACTTATTGTTCAAGCATATAATAGAAACAAACACATGTAACCACATTCACAATTTTGTTAAATGTATTTGTATTTCAAATGTAAAGATTGGCAACCCTGCTCACCTTGTGTTCATTTGTTACATGAATAAGAATAATAAAACAAACTAGCAGTGTCGATTTGTGTAAACCATGGACTGGTGTTGTAGTCTTTCTGCATAAGTATTATGGAACTTCACAGGTTATGGGCCCAGGTCACGACGGCCCAACATATGTGACATGACAGCGGATAATTGCGGTGATTAAAAATATGCAAAACGTAATAAAGAAGTGACCTGTTGCATCGCTACGGGTAAAACGTGCCAACAGACTTTTCTCTTTAAAATATGGTGATCAGCTCAAGTGCAACGGTGTATCCACAGTTAACAGATGCTAACTTCAAAAATTGGAAGTTCAGAGTGCTCACTCTGCTGGATGAAAAAGGATTAAAATGGATTGCAGAAGAGAATATTGACTGAGCGAGTAAAGCGGAAAAGGGCCTGGAAAAAGCCAGAGATGCAGACAAAAAAGCCAAGAATTTTATAATTAACTGTGTCACGGATCGCCATATTGATTATGTAAGGGATTCAAGCACAGCACGCAAATGTTACAATCACTGAGTAACATATTTGAGAGAAAAAGTGCAATTTCCAAACTCCTAGTACAAAAAAAGTTTCTTACCCTGAAATGCATCACATCACTTCAAGAACATTTCAACAAGTACGATAGCCTAGTATGGGATTTGGAGGCAATGGGATCCAAGTTCGAACAGGACGATTTAGCGTGCCACCTGCTATTAACTATTCCCCAGAAATATGAAAAAGTGGTGACGGTTCTAGAAGATTTAGACACGGAGTCAACCCTAGATTTAGTTAAGTCTAGACTCCTAAATGCAGAACTCAAGGAGAAGCATGCTCAGTGGAGTGTTGCAGAGGAAGAAGCATCATTCAGCGCCATTAAACCAGTTCAAACAGTGCATAAGTCATGCAAAAGTGCTACGAATGTGGAGACACCCGACACATGGTGGCCAATTGTCCAGTGAAGGTGCGACAAAATGTTCGGTGTCGTGGAAGAAGACGAAGCGTCTACAGGAAACAAAACGAACAAAGTCATGGAAGAGGACAGGGACAATCAAGTTATTTGTGTCAGAATGACGTTTCATTTATTACTGTAACTAGTGGTGGTACTGCATTGTTGAGTAGCAACTACCATGAAATTGAGTTTGTTTTGGACTCAGGATGTACCAACCATCTCGTCACATTAAACCTGCTCAAACATATGACAGAAGTAACTGAACTGAACCATCCAGTTAAAATAAAGGTGGCTAATGGAGATGAGTTGTTAGCAAATAAGAAGGGGCTCATGAAACTGTACGAACATGGTGTAGCTATAAACATAGAATCACTCATTGTTCCTAACGTCACCTTCAATCTTCTGTCAGTAAAGAAGGTGGTAACTTCACGGAAGAAAGTTATATTCAGTGAAAATCAAGCACAAATAGTAGACAGCAATGGTTTAAAAATTGTGTGCAGTGAAAAGGGTAAACTGTATGTAGCGAAGTTCAACGTTCTTCAAGAACGATGTTGCATGTCAGCGACAGAAAATCTGTGGCATAAACTAATGGGACATTTGAATCAAAACGGTTTAAAGTTAATGGGACTTCCGACATCTGACAAGGTATGTGATGCATGTTGCCAATGTAAGGCAAACCGGTTACCATTTCCAAGATGTACTTTCCCAAGGTCAGAAAGAGTCTGTGAAGTTTTGCATACTGATGTTGGTGGACCAGTGACAACGCCAACTGGCAAAGGTGAACGATACTATCAAACTATCCTAGATGACTACATACATTTCTGTGTAGTGTATCTGTTAAAAAACAAAAGTGAGGCAACGGATAATTTGACAGATTTTATCAATTATCTGGAAGCTGAATTTAGTAAAATCTGCACTTCTCACGTGCGGTGTGACAATGGTGGGGAGTTTTCCTCAGAGATTTTAATTCTGTCATGGCAAAGGTATAAGGTTGGAGTATACTGCACCTTATTCACCCCAGAGTAATAGGAAAATTGAATGACTAACTAAAACCCTGCTGGACAAAGTTCAAGCAATGTTCATAGAAACAAACTTGCCAAAGCACTTGTGGGGAGAGGCAATCGGAACTGCAACATACCAGCTGAATCGCTCCCCAACCTCAGTTCTGAAAGGGGAAATACCGGCCAAAATTTTTCTGGGTAGACTATATCTACAGTAAAGGAAGATATTTGGAGCACGGGTCTGGGCAGTACAATTGCCAAGAAGCGACAAACTGGAACTCAGGACAGCACCCATGAGGTTTGTTGGGTACAGTCCTAAAGGCTACAGAGTTTGGCATCCTGCGAAAAACCAAGTAAGTGTGTCTAGAGATGCGACATCCAACGAGGCAGATGTGATTTACAAGGCATGTGAAGCTTCTCTTTCATACACTAGACTTGCAGAAATAATTGCTAAAGAGGGAAATATTGTGCAAAAAAAGAGGCAACACACGACCCAAGGCCAACTGAAGGAGATGATACAGTAGTTAGCAATGATGAAGATTTCCATGGGTTTCAGGAGGGAAATAGGACAAAGAGGAAGGTGATAAAACCCAAACACCTGGAGGACTATGAATTGTATGTTACATACTACCTACTAAGTGAAGGTGACCCTAAAACTTACGATGAGACCGTAAAAGAGAACAATGGTTGGAGAGCTGATATCAAAAAGGAATTAGATGCCCATGAGAAGTTTCAAAAGTGAATAGCTAAGGATCCACCAGAAGGGGTCAAACCCATTGAAACTAAGTGGGTATTCCACACGAAACAGGATGGGACCAAGAAGGCAAGGTTGGTTGCTAAGGGTTTCCAGTAGACTGCAGCTGAAGTGTATGCCCCTGTAGCCAAACTGTCAACCATAAGACTTGCCCTGTCCTGCACATTGCAGAGAAACTGGAATACAAAACAGATGGACATCCCTACTGCATTTCTACATGGTACCCCTGACAGTGATGTATACATATACCGACCAGAGGTAGTTATGGGAAGAAAGAAGTATTTGAAGCTACAACGGTCTCTGTATGGACTTCGTGAATTACCTAGGTGTTGGAATCAGAGGTTCAACAAATTCGCAGAAGCATACGGGCTTAGGAGATCAACATAATATGCTTGCTTATATGCGGGACAAAATGTGTGGCTGGTCCTGTGGGTTGATGACATCCTGCTATTCTGTGAAAATGCAAAAATTGAGCATGTAGCAAACAGTCTTAAGAGGGAACTTGAAGCTAAAGACATAGGGAAGGTACAGTGTTTCCTAGGCACACACAAATCAGCAAGACTGCAGGAAAGCTAGAAATCAGCCAGGTGGAACTCATAGAAAAGATGCTGAACAAGTACAACCTTCAGGATTGTAAAGGTGCGCCAACACCCATGGAAGATCGAATTGAGGTAAGAGAAACTGATCCAGATATTAATGTATCTTGTCGCAAACTTGTTGGGAGCTTGATTTATCTCTCTCAAACTACCCGACCGGACATAGCATATTCAACCTCATATCTAAGTTGTTTCCTGAATCGACCCACCCACACTTTATGGATTGCAGCAAAAAGAGTGCTATGCTATTTTAAGGCAACCCTAGATAAGAAACTCACCTACAAGAAATATTTGGAAGCCTTTACAAAAATCACCACATATGCAGATGCTGATTGGGGTGGGGATATAGGTAGACGGGAAAAGTGTAAGTGGTACTGTGTCCTTCCATTGCAAGAATCCTATCTCCTGGTGTTCAAGATACAGTCTATCATCACTCTCAGTTCTGCAGAAGCGGAATACACTGCATGTAGCGTGGCAGCAAGACCTTCTTTTTTATTTTTTTAACATCTTTGAGGAGAAACAAATTTGTTTCTAAGTTCATTAATAATTTCTGGCAAATTTTCAAACTAAACACCAATTTGCGTAAATTTTTCGAACTGAACTAGAACCAATCAATTTCAAACCAAACAAAACATAACCTTAAAGTTTAGGTTCGGTTCAAAATTCAAACGTTCGACCCATCTCAATCTCAAATATATCTTCATTTAATGACATCATGTTCTGCTGGATTCAATTATTTTGGTTGTCTGAGCTGGTGACTAAATGGAAAATGAATTCTAAATGCCATGAACTGTGAACCATTCAATCACACATAATTATTAGTAATCCTTACCTCAATGTACTTGGCAATAACTCTGAGCAGATCAGCGTTGATTGGCTGGGCAGCTGCTGAAGCCAAGTCTACATAGTGCAGCATACAGTGTATGATGCTAAGTATTGGCAGTTGCACTGCAGCTGGGCCTTTTTCTAGAACCTTAAAAAAACAATACAAGACACCAAAACAGAGACAGATAATAATATTCCTAAAATACATGAACATGTAGAACAACAGACTATGGTGTTTATAAATATTCTTGATTGCAGCTGGAACTCTGTAGGAAAAGTATAGTTGCACTTCTCTAAGAAGTTTGGTACAAATTATGTATTGCATATGGAGATAAGGGTTCATTTTAGTGAAGAAACTATGAAATAGATTAATGCTATCTAACCTATAAGCCCAATTGTAACTATTACACTTTAACTGGACCCCTCCAACTGCTACTACAGATGTGAGACGACTTTTCCAGGGGTTTTTTGGCCCCTAAGTGGGTATAGATACACCAATTCCAACCAACTGTTGCCATTTTGCAACCTGGCCTGGCTCCCTGTACCACTCCATTTCACGTGCAGCCAGCTCACGCAGCTGCTGCAGAGTGAGGGTAAGAAGGAGCAATGTGTCACCCCCACACACCCTTAACTATCGGGACGTCTGCTGTATGGATATAAATATATTGGGTCAGTTTCTTTCCACTGCACAGGCAACAAAACTGCAGAAATGATGTTTCTTTTGACTGGATGTGACATCACGTGTGATAATTTCTTTCAACCCTGTGTAGCTACCAAGTTTGTGTAGCATAAAATTACATAATCTTTTGGAGTAGTACAAATAATAGAGTGCAAATTTTAAATTTGTTACTTATTTATTATTTATTGATTGATTCAGGAAAAATCTGTTTATATAACAAGATGAAAGTTTGTAAAATTTTTGTAGGTTTTATTTAATTACTGAAAATAAGGAATAGAATAAAGTATATTTGAAAGCAAAATAAAGGTAACATAGCTGTCAATATTCTGTTTTGTCTGTTTTATTAGAAATTAAAGCGAGCTTATTTTGAATTTACTTACTTCTGGAGTTATTTTAGTTGAATTTGCTGAAAAGTAAATATACACACGACACTTTTTTCTAACAATAGCGATTAGACGACTTCAGCTCATTCCTATGCATAGACGTGCTTTCTGAGTTCTCGAAGTTTGCATTACCATTAATAATTTCAGACACGTGATGTGATTGTACTGTTTACCACATAAAATGGACATTCTAGACAGAGAGGATTGTTCTATTCACAGGCCCACCACAATCTTAGAGCATCTTAGAACGAGTACTTTTACCCACCACTAAATAGCAATTCTAGACGGATTCTTCATTTGTTCTTTCTCGCTCTTCAGGTGGCCGGTGACGTCACACCAGAGAGCTATACTATTCGTCATCCCTCTCTCTGCAACCACCCCTCGACTACGAGATGCCAGCCAACCTGCCCCGAGCAGCAACCAAATTTAGTATAAAAGGGGAGCAGCCGCTCAACTCCACCCAGAGACTTGCTGACAGAAAGAAAGGTTGCGAGAAGAAAGAGATACTATGTAAATTTGACATTATCTTGAGTGCCATGTTTTCTTCTTCTAAGCCTATATCTTTTGCTGTAGTGACGATGTGCGCAATATTGTGTATGCCCGCCACTTCACTCCACTCCCTTAGAAGTGGGCTGAGTCTGGAAGCGCTCAGTTCATTACACCATCTTAGCTTGTTTTTCACACACGTAATACACCTGCTGTGCGATAATAGGGAGCTTGGGTAGAGCTCAGATTCTCCACTGTGTAGACGGCCACAACAGTACCAGTACACACAACTGAGGAATGCAGTCTAAATGAGGCAAGTTTATTATTGTTGCTCATAGGATAACCTGTAAAAAGAACCCCCACACGAGCCGTAACTATTCTGTGTGCAGTTGCATTGCTTGCTACAGCTTAACTGTGTTTTTAATAATGAGATAGTAAAATATTAAAGTAGTCTGCGAATGCACACTTTAATGAAAGAGGTCTGTGGCACATCACTTGGCCTCCCCACACTTGAATTTAAAACACAGGCACAAAAAAAGGACAAGAAAACGCACTGTAATCTGAGAGCAAACAAATAAAAGACAACAAGCGACGCCTGGCACCATCTGAATTCTATTTCTTTTCCTTTATCCTAGAAGCGAAGAGAGAGATAGGATTTAGTTTGCATTTACATATCTGAGAGAGAGAGTATGTCTGCTGTTGATGCAGTTTGTAAGAAATGGGATAAAAGAGTGTTTAGCAGCCACCTGCAAGTATTGATGACCTTCCCCACTCAGCCGATTTCTTCGAAGCAAGGTCAAATTTAGACACGAGGGAAGCACAATGCTGAGCAGAGTGAACAGAGTAGCAAGAGCTACAGAAGGGCAATCAGGAGTAAAAATTTATATTGAGAGGACAGTCCTACATTCTCTCGAAGGAATCTCCTTTTCCACCCCCACCATCCATCTCAGGTGACTCGCTGATAGGAAGGTTGATTGTCTTACAGTAATCAGCTTTTGCTCCTATCTCATGCCATAGAATTGGCATTAGTCAAAAGGAATATTGATTGTCCTGAAACGGGGAATACATTCCATCTCCGCTCATAGTATGGGGTTAAATTAAGACTTTTAGAAAGGCGACTAGGCCGATTGTTCCTGTTCAAGCAGGGAGAATCTAATTCCATCTCTCCATAGGGATGAGCTAATCTCATCGCTGTCCAGAAGAGTTACTGAAGGGGATACCAGCACCCTGCGAAGACAATTCTATGTCTCTTGCAGACCTGTTTGCGATATCTCCTCTCAAGAGATGAACCCTTCACCCATCCCCATGAGAAGAGACTAACAGAGAATGGATAATGAAGTCCACCCTGGGAGAATCTGCTTCCATCTCTCCTTAGGGATAAGTTCTGATCACATCCTGTTCAGACTGAGCCAGTCAAGAGACACACCTACTAACCTTGTGGGGACATTCCCAAGTCTTTCCAAGGGGAATCAGTTCTCCTCTCCCTCAAGGATAAACTTTCATCACAGTGGAAAGGGGGTGAATTGATGCATGACCCTTTTTTCTAACAATGGTGATTAAGACAACTTCAGCTCATTTCTATGCATAACCTTGCTTTTTGAATTCTCAAACTTTGCATTACCATTATTAATTTCCGACATGTGATGTGGTTGTACTGTTTACCATATAGGATGGACATTCTAGACACAGTAGATGGTTTTATTCACCGGCCTCCGTAACTATGCATCTAGAGCAACATGTACTTTTAACCACTGCTAGATAGCACCTCTAGTAGGATTCTTCATTTGTTCTTTCTTGCTCTCCAGTCGGCCGGTGATGTCATGCCAGAGAGCTATGCTTTTTGCTCAGCAAACCACCCCTCAACTATGAGATGCCAGCAAACCAGCACCGAGCAGCGACCAATTTTATTATAAAAGGGGAGTCGCCGCTTGACTCCACAACAGTCTTCAGTTCTCTCCGCAGAGTTCTGACCAGCCTGAACGACCAGTCTTCAGTCGTCTAGCACCCGTTGCTCAGACAGTGACCAGCCTGCACCTTAAGCCTTTGCTTACACCTAGCTTTGATGACGCCAGCCGCCAGGGTTACTCTATCTTATCCTCACTTACTTTCCTTCCTTAACGGCACCTCTGTGCCAGAAGAAAATTCCAGCTCCTTTCCCCCCTACCTGAGGGTTTCCTGCCACATCCTGCTTAGTCAACCTAGCACTGTGCCAGTTATGCCATTCTCTTGTCTACACACTAGACACACACTCTGGGCAACAATAGGATCCAGCGATAGCTAGTTATAGGTTGTTCTCATAACGATAGCCTACCCTATCCCTGTTGTTAGTTCAGAACTGGTCACCTTTACTGGCATTGTGTGGTTAGCTTCCTGGCAGACGCTCTTGCAGACATAGGAGGTAGTACGTCATCATGTGTTATTTCCCGTTAAAAGGAAATAAAATGTGTGTATAACTGGAACCCTGAGTACCACACTTCCTGTAGACTTCACATCCTATCTGACTTCACTAAGTAAGGGGAACGCAGGTGATCCCGGGAATCTACTCAGGCGAGCCAGTACACAAGTTGGACCAACCCGCACACACCTAGCCTGGCCACCCATTCTATCTACCTCATAGGTAGAACGACGGAGCACGCATAGGTAATCTGTTTCCAGACCAGCTTGTCGACTTGGTGCTCACTTCTTTTCCACCACACTTTTAATGCCAGAAAATGGGCTTCCCCGAGTTGGGAAGACTTGGCTGGGACAACACCCACATAGTGACCTCCTACAGCAAGGCCTGATTTTCAGCATGCATTGCACCTCCACGCCAGGTGCTAAAATAGGTTGTCTACCCAGTTGACATTCCACACATTCTACACTGTATAATGTCACACGGATCTTGCCTTCCTCTTACGGGCGTGAAGGGTGTTATGCTGTTCCAAATTACCTACTCCAAACGCTGTGGATTAAGGGAACGAGTAAAACAGACCTTGCTATCCTCTGGATGTCTGCATGAGCTAACCAGTACCTTAGTAGCTTCCATCGCTCGTCTTACACAAAGAGAAAAGGCACAAGCTCTACCGCATCTTCAGGACCTGACAGACACACCACCAGCATCCCTACCAAAAAGTTACCAGGCCAGTCCTGTAAACCGGGCGTGCACCCGTACCCCGCAAGAACTAGACTCAATGCTGAAGCCCAGTCAGAATAGAGTGCACCTGATTCAGCGCCCAACAAAACCCGTATTTATCTCCAATTCGACAGGATGTCATGCGTCAGTTCATTCTATACATCAAGGATTTTTCGTAATACAGTATTTTTTCACCAATTATAATTCAAATTATGTTCAATGGTCACTTCCTGTTAATCTGAGGTACAAAATTATCCAAAACAGACTTGCCTGCCTTAGGCATTCAGGACTTGAGGTTTAAAAATACCACACTTAAAACATGCTATGTACCTTTATCAAGAAAAGAACTTAGGATAAAAAATGTAAACACTCACTGGTGACCACTATTACTACTACTAGCTATAATACAGATTACAATGACAAATTCCATTTTTTATTATGAGAAATGGAAACCAATATATATTAGTACAGTGGTAGCTAATGGACAGGAAGAAAGAAAAATCAGTTTTGTGATGTAGTCTGTAGTACTAGCACAACTTTGAATGTTATGTTCTGTAGAATATAAGCTGACTGCGTTCCACAAATACATATTGTGAAGTCCTGTACTTTATGTTTCGTGAGTGCTAGCCTTATATTTAACAAACAGCACACCTAACCTTAACCTCAGAAAAATAAATTTGTTAAAACCTGTCAGGAATAATTACCTCAACAAGGAAGGCCAGCATGTGAAGACTGAGGTGGGCATATGTGTCGTACAGGTACTTGACCACACACTTTGTCCATTGGAAACTCTCCTTGCTGAACGTGCGCCGGCTGTAGAGTGTCATCACTGTTGCCAGGTTTTCAAGTTTCTTGCTCTTCTCTGTGCTTACCTGCACAACCAACCTCACATTATGCATGGGAGAGGCAACGGAAAAATACTCTGAGTCTATTTAAGGTGCCAGATTTCACGCTTAAAAAATTATTGAGAGTACAGTTACAAACTTGAATATCACATCTACATACTTAGATCATTCTTGCAGTCTGTCTCACAGATGGTCAATATTACTAAAAATTAAATGACAATTTGTACGAAGTTAAAGTGGTGTTTTCAAACATACTGTAAATATGCAAATCAATAAGCTTAGCTTTTTAACTGTTTGTATGCAGTCTCCCCAGTGTTTGACTTTTGAATTCCTACCATCTTGTTGGAGGTGTGCCTTGTGGTCATAACTGGAACTAGTTTTTTGCTAGTCCTTATTTGGCGGTTGATATTTCGTGTGAACTAGTGGATGTAATGTCGCTATTGTGTATAATTTTCCAGCTCCCAGCAGCCATCCCGTGGACTTTGTTTCCTTTTTCACAGATTTTACCAGCCTCTCAAGTTTTGTAACAAAAGATTAACTGTAGCATGTAATAAAACATCAAGTCCATTTTTATAGCATTATCCTTTTTTTATTTTAAAATATTTACAAATAGTAAATCCTTTAACTGTAAATTGCAGATACATTACAGAACCAATTCCAATTTACTAATACAGTAATACAAATTGCAGCACTACAAAAATAATACTGTATTATTCAACTGAAAAATCATTTTACTGCTACAGCAACATCTGCACTTTGTTTAATGTGCTTGCTGTTTAAAACACAAATATTAGCTTTTTCACTTCCAAAGAATAGTGCATACTGACAGAACGTTCACATTTTTCAGTCTGCATGTCTTTTTAATGTACCGTATTGTAGTTATAGATAACTCACGTATTTGCACAATTATAGTGTTTTCTTTGTCATATGAGAAGTAAATTCCAGCGAAGAAACACACAACATCGCAGATGAATTACTAATGTAAACACACAATTTGTTTTAAATTATCTGGATAGTATATTAAACAAATTAAAATTAACTTTTAAAAAAATTAGAGCTTTCAAAATGTTAAGAGTGATAACAGAATAACAAGAGACTAACGCTGATATCCAGTAACATACAGCACTATGTGACTTATTATAACTGTGAGGGAACAGACCTGAGCAATATTCTCAGCACTGCGAATGCACAGCTCATTGGCATCTTCATAGTTGAGCAGCATGTATGGCAGAAGGGCCACCACGTTCATGGGAAACGCCAGGCTTTGGCTGGGGTCCACCACTGGCAGGTCAAGCAGGGGAGTGAACTGTGAGAGCAGCTGCACCACTGGCTCATAGGTGTTGGGGTTTGTGCACCCCTGCACAGTCACCACCAACCTCAGTCAGAATAACCAGGACACACACAACCGCTTGGCTTACATATCTAAGCCCTTGTTAACCTGTTCTCACATTCATGTAGTTATCAAGCAAGGGGTGTGGTGGTAACACATTGGACTTTCATTCAGGAGGATCCAAATTCAATTGCAGTTGTTTGGGCCATCCATATTTCAAATTTCTAAGGTTTTACAAAAGCACTACAGACAAATGCCAAGGCAGTTCCTTCATACAGACTACGAATAGTTCCTTCCCTGTTCCTGTTTGAGCTACTACATAGTATTGTTTTTAATAACCCCTTTTTATTTGTAATGCACACAAAAAAATTAATTCTCTAATTCACTGCGCTTTGGTAGAGTGGTTGCCCTCATATTATTCAAGTACTGGTACATCTTTAGCATTCAAAATACATTTATACAAACTGTGTTAAGGAAATCGCTCTTGAAATATAATACACAACACTAATTTTTCACTGGTACATACACATAAGAGTAACATCTTTTAAGGAGTTTCCTTACTAATATATCTGACTTATTTAATGATTTTCTTTCTGACAGACAAGAATTACTCCCAAACAATGACAGTCAAAAGTCTAATATTTTGGTTCTCTGACACCCACTCTCATATACAAGCTTAAAGCTCTGTAAATACACAGCATAAGTAGATTAAAAACAGTCAGAACCTAAGTCAACTACATTTCATACTTAGGGTTGCCAGATCTCCCATATTTCCCAGTTTCTCCCATATTTTGGCCTTGTTTTTGCCAAATCTCCCATCTCCCGTACCTGTATGACAATATCCCATAATTATTCTAATTGTTTTAAATTTTCATTTCTGTTTTGGGAAATTTTAATCAGAGGTGTTGTAGGAATAATAACAGTTACTCTGTCATCTATGGACAATGTCCACTGGACATTAATCAATAATGGGAAGTGTTTCCGGTTGAAATAAAATTTAAGTTTGCTGTTTGTTTCAATAACCTGCTTCCTTGATTAGAAAATTTACTTTTAGTTTTGTATGCGAGATTGTAGGAGCACATGATTTTATAGTTTCTGTTAATTGTTCATAATGGAAGGGAGTGAAAAGATGAAAATGCGTGACACGTGTGCGTGTATTTAACTAAATAGGAAGAATCGTGCAGCTGGTTGCGACCAGTGAAAACAAAACAACACAAGGCGTATTGCTCTTTTTGTAAAAGAAAGTTTTCATTGCACATGGAGGAAGCAACGACTGCACACAACACGCTTCAACTTCAGGTAATAAATCCTATATATATAATGGAAGCTCTGTTAGATACCATTAGCTTTATTAATCTTTTGTCTACTTCAGCAACAAAAGAGGTTAGATTGTTACTTAAACTGAGAATGCATAATATTGCCATAATTATTTTTTCTTGGCTTGGAGCTAGGTGCAAAGCAAAAAGAAACGGGTGAATTTAGTTTACAATTTCCAATTTTTTTACAGGTCATAAAAACAATGAACGAGACATAAATCAATCGGCAAAAATAAACAGTTTCTTCAGCAATGTAACTATGAGTGCTAGCAAGAGTCAAGAAACAAGACTTCTGGTGAGCTTATGAAAGCTGAGTTGGAAGGTGTGGTAAATTTCAAGTACCTTACAAAAAATTTTTTAATTTCATACAGAGCCATCCCGGGTTTGTAAATTCAAGCAGATCAAGCTTAAAGTATGAATAATTATTGATGTAACGACTGTCATTAAACAGTTTTTGAAGTCTCCCTTATTTTCAGGCATTCTCCTTTATTTTCACAACTGAAATTTTCCCAATCTCCCTTATTTTCAGTTTCAAAATCTGGTGACCATATTTATACTTATGATTCAACTGTATTTTACCTGCGACATCTACCACTCATTTTTAAAGTTGTGAATTTCTCATGTACATAAGTTACCGCAAATACAATAAAAAATGTTAATTTGCATTCACAATAAATTACAAAAATAAAAATGCACATATCTAGCATTTGACTAATGTAAATTACTGTAACATCTTTGAGCAGTGATACAGGTGAATAAGTACTTTTACAAAATAATGTTTTTTTATACAACAAAGGAATTAAAATAATGGCAAATATTAATAATTATTTTGTTGTATTATACTGTTATATAAATTCATTGTAAACTGTTAGTTATATTACGAATGAATGTGTGCAACTTTTTGATGATAGCATTAATCCTATGTACAAAATGATGATGTAAAATTTTAATTGTTTGTGTGTCCTTTGTATTGACGCACACACTTCCTCTTCTGATTAAAGGGGTAGAGGTTTGGGCACTGACTGCCCTCTCTGACATGTCGGAGAAGAGGGGAGTCAAACCCCAGAATGAGGTGGAATGAGATAGTCTCCGGCACAGGGAGTTCTACCCACCTCACTACTACGGTTGCCAAAATATGGGATGCCAGTTGTCTCTGGATGAGATGCGGTGAGCACTGATTAATCAGTCATGGGGGTGGATGTGGGTGACCGGGCTAGCACAGCTAGGGTAATGTGCATAGGCCTGGTTGGACGGCGTGTCTGGACATAATCTGCAGGTGATGCCACAATGTGGGGTTTAGGGGCTAATGTAACAGGAGTCAAACCCGTACCGTCTTTCCAGAGGCCAGTTTGATCAAACGGAAATTGGGAGGAGCTACCGTACCGTCTTTCCAGAGGCCAGTTGGATCAAACGGAAATTGGGAGGAGCTACCTCCTGCAGATGATGGACTCGAATGAGCTTTCTCGAAGCCAACCTAACAATACTGAAGTGAACAGGGGCTGGATCGGAGACTACCTGAGCGGGGGTCACACTGGCTACCAGGGATGACGACCTCTCCTAAAGTTGCAGATCTCTCTCAGGGTCATATTCCGACCAGCATGCCCCTAACAGGTGATTAAACCAAGATTCTTGCGTGGACGGTAGTAAAGGCGAGTCTGGCCGTGGAGGTGAAATAGTTTCCGATGACTGTGGTTCTATTGTAGCGAGTGGTGTATTAGTGGTATTTATATTACGGGCTCTTTCCAATGCATGGCACTCTCGGTGCCATTGATGACTGTACGCTCCCTTTCCTATTGTGCATCTGGTTAGTCCTGTACCCCCGTTCTGCATATGTGTAGTCCTGGGGACGTGGCTTCTGCAGGCTCACCCAAGGCCCTGACGTGCAAATAGCAGTTAGGTGTAGGGATTTCACTGATTCAAATTAGCACTGCTTAAAATTACCAATCTAAAATTTGCTATGTGATAATTAATAACAATTAAAATATTGTACTGAGAAAATCAGGTGAAGGCCAGCCTGGAGAAAATAATTAATTTCCTAATTAATTATGCAAAGAAAAAAATCCATATACGCAATTTACAGCATGTCAGGGATTTTCCAGAATTGCGAAGACCTGCTACTGCGGGAGTCAAGGGAAGTTGACTGGAGTAAAGGGTTGGGGGTGCAGGAAGTGGATTACCTCTGGAGATAGATGCTACCCTCACGGTCAGATGGGCAGTGGTGGACGAGCCTTGTCCAAGCTGCTGAAAGTTGCAGTCTTCACAGTCTGCGGATGCGGGCTGAAGACTTGCCCAGACTTCTGGAGCTGAGCTATGTTTCAAGCTCAGTGTGGAGCTGTGTTGCAGGCTAGGAGAGAAGAGAGAGTGTTCTGCAGATCAGGGAGAGCTCGCAAACCCTCTTCAGCCGGAGAGCCCAGCATCTCTGCTGGACCATGCTGCCGGACTTCTATTTATACGGAAAAACTTCTAATCAGCAGTTCTTCGGGATGCATGGGGTAGCGTAGCCTTCCAACACAGGGGTACATTATCAGCGTATCGGGCGTGCTGCTCATTTCTTCTGCTCATTTCTTATCTCCCCGCTTGGAGGCGGCCACAAATTAAAACGCCTCGTCCTGAGGCTGGTGGGTTGTGATGTCACAAGGCCACAGGGGTGCTGCCCTCTCTGGGATTGTTTAGAACTTCTGTGGCTAAGCAAAGGGTAGTGGATTCTCAAAAATATTTTAATTATTCACGGGGGTGGCGCTTGCATGCGGGGTTTTGGGCGGGCAGTGCATATTGTAATTAAGCACGTTAATTACAGTTATGTATTCGGTTGTCCAGGCTGTTTGAACTATTCTGCCACTGTTATGACTTGCCCCTGAGCTCAGGTCGCTCTTGAATGGGACTAAGTCGCTGGTAGAGTGCACCTCTACACAGCGCAGCATGTTGGCATGCGTCAGTATACAGCATTAATTGTGTTTTGTTTGTTCTTAAAACTAAAAATTCTTTATACCTGCTATAATACAAGTATGTACTGGTATATTTTTTCACTGTACATATATCTATGTGGTCTTACAGATTGAAAAATAAAATAAACTAAACTATCTAACTCCACAGAATTTTATAAACACTGAAAGATCCAGAGGAATGTATATTGATGAATTTACACTTTGCCCTTTTAAGGCCCATCCACAACTGTCATGGTTTTAATATAATGTGGTATTAACATAATATACCACACAAGGAAGTCAATAGGCAAGTTTTAAATACAGTATGTACGTAGCATCTAAAACCAGGTCAGGTGTGGTATAACCAATGCAACTATGTTGCTTGGCATAACGATGGTCATCATTCATCTTCTGATGGAAAGATTTAACATCCATCAATCTTAATGAGATACATCATAACAACTTTCACAAATGAGGTTTGAATACACAAAATAAGATTTTGAATTGTCTTCATCTGTAGTTAGAATGTCCTTTTCCACCATTAACAGAATTTTTGTCCCAATTTTTTTGTTTCTTTTACTAACATATTTAACATGTGGAGTTATGAAAGCATATCCACCAGTTCCTTGCACATCAATTTAAAAACTCAAAGATGTCAACATTTCACTATCCAAAGAAATAATATTCTATCTCTACACTTAACTCCGACTGGGCAGACAAAACTGCTACTGTTTGCATTAATGCTGATTGTTGATAGCAGACTTAATTTCTACGTGGCTTATACAATGTTGAGACCAACTGTGGATGAGTACTATATAGCTGCATTCTGTCTGCCTCCCTCTTCTGGGCAAGCACTTACACTAATTCTTGAGAAGGCCATACAAGCTATTATCATAATCTTAAACTAGAAAAAGCAACAAAATAACATTCATATTTCTTATGCCTGAACATAGAAAAAACAAATTTTTATCAATGAAAACAACAATAAGCCTAGTTTGAAGTAAAAGCACTGCCCACCTTGAGCAGAAGAGCGTGCACCCCAGGAAAAGATGCCCACTTAAGCTGAGCCTGCAGCTTCTCAACTTTGTCTCGTGCATCAGGCCGGTCCAGCGGCAGGCGATGCAGCACACGACCCAGCAGCCGGAGAGCCAGCAGGAACTCGTACTCATAGTCCGATTCCAGCAGTGACACTGACAGCCAGAAGAGCTGCGCCAGGATTGTCATCTTGTCGTCCTGGGTTGCTGAGTCACCCAGTAGCTTCAAGGACTGGGCTGAACGTGAACGTGACAGGTTTGTGGAGTACTTGAGGTTGCAGCCGGACCGCGCCTCTAGCTCAGATGATGTCCTGCCTCGTCCATCTGCTAGGAATCCACACACAAACACACAATCTGCTGGTTCACAAACATACATTACAAGGGTTCATAACATTCTATAAATCAAACACATTTGGAAAGACTATGAACACTAGATATCACCACTTGGGATTACCATCCAATAAAGAAGATTCCGAACCTACTGAACAACTAGTTATTTGTTGACCACATTACTACAACTTGGTATTTTACTTATGTTCTGCTTCTTCTAAAAGGTACAAGGACCAATTTTAAATAAATTTCTAACAACAGGTTCATTTTCTAGATACATAAAATTTATTTAAAATGTACCCAACCAAAAATAAACAAAGTTTCTTGGCAAAGATACCTTACAAAATGACCATTTATGTGAACATTAACCAGGCAAACACTAAATCATGAACATGACATACCTAACCAGCAACTACAGAAGAACCAAGCATACACTGCAGCATGTAGCAATGAGCAACAGTAAACAGCTGGACAGGTAGGTTTGTGAACAACCACCACATTCAACACAATGACAAATTGCAGTAAAAAATCAAATAAAAAACAAAAATTATAATTTTGTTTTAAAAGATAATATTAATGACTATATTTAAAATTACATTTACTTCAAATGTCCACCTTCAGCAACCAGGATGCCAAGTATAGGTTATAGGTTGAAAACATAATTTTGATAAAATGTATAAACTTGTAGAATGCATTCATAGCCAACACAGTTTCTTACAATAAATCCATTATTATTTCTACAAAATCAACATGCATGTTTCATCATGTTTCAAGGGACCAAATATAGATGTCTCTTGGTGCTTCTCAACAAACCTAACTACATTAGTAGGAACTTCATTCACCACACTTCTTAATGGAAATAATTGTATTCTCGAAAAATGAGACAATGGTTTAGTACTAAATTATTTAAACTACTAAATGCTAGGTCACAAAAAATTAACACATTTAACAAATTTTTTAAAATTATAATTAACATTTGATGCACGATTCCTTAAGTTAAGCCCTATAAAACGCTAAATGCTCCAAGTTAGACACTGTGACAATCATTGACATATGATGCTTGAGGAAAAGTGCCACGAGAACTTTTGTTATGTGACTTCCAAGGTAAGAGACGATCATCGTGGTTAATACTATGGTTTTGGTTTGTGACACCAGTATCATGAGAAACATAACTTTAAGTGATCTAGTGCTTGACTGGTGCTAGGCTAGTGTATAGTACAGGTTTTGTGGCCTGTCTAAGTGGTACAAAGTCCGGCACTACTGTCAAAGACCAGCGGATGGGCTGGCCCTTAACAATTGGTTTACCTTGCTGGAGGATACTCCTCGGAGGTTGCTGTCCCAGTTGTTGTGGAGGCAGGGAGTTCCACCGGGACGTGGTGTGCTGCTGACTCTGCCGAGGTTTTGAGTAGACTGGTGGTTAACGACTTGCTGGCCCCCAAACCACGGGTTACCTATACCCAGAGAAAGTTCCTCTCCTCTTCCGGATAGCCTTGACCAGGTGGTGCAGTGAACCAGCAGTCTTGATGTGAGAGGTGGAAAGAGTGGTTGAGGGTCACCAAGAGGTTAGGCCTCTCTAGTGGCCAGGCAGTGTGAACTCTTGCCCCACGGTGAGGTACTGCCAAGTGCAGAAGGAGAAACTGGATCACAATTCAGGCTTCTTCTGGAGGCTTCAGCTACACTTCTAGACTTGCTCCATGCTTCACCCTTCCAGGTGTACAGCATAGGTGCAGGTACCAATCACCGTCTCGCAAGCCGTAGAATTACATGACTTTGGGTGGCGGGCTCACAGTCTCAGCCAAGAGTGCATTCTCCCTTTGGAGGGTTAGATGTAACGTCTGATTGGAGAGTACAGTGAACAGTACAAGTTGGATTAGCTTGTCTGTAATATCATTCCTCATTGTGAGACAGTACCCTGCAGGCACATTTTACGAAAACACTTAGCTGAGAAAAAAATATACAATAAAGTAGTGACGCCATTGTAAAAGGTTCTATGCAATCAGTAACATGAAAAAAAAAAAATACCCAATACAAATTTACAGTTAACTGATGCAAAGCTGGGTAATTGTGCCCCTCTGAACTCCAAAACTTAGTCCCGTTGTACACCTGATTTTACATCTGTCGGTAATGTATATGAAGCAAAAAGCATCTGTGGGAGCTAAAGAGCTGTTTAACACCTTGAGAATAGAAAGTTATGATGATTTAAGTGAATTTTGTGGCACCTTTGGAATGATAAAAGCAAAGGTAGGTAGAGTTAATGTTTTTATGTTCAACCATATCAAGGGAGTAACTAAACTAAACAAATTCTGGCAGAGCATTTAATATATGACAGTAATAAGAGAAAAATAAAGAATGGATGAATGAATATGACCAATATTGAATGTAAAGTGTCCTGTCGAGTGACAGGAGTGAAACACTAGCAAGACATATATTTCAATACTGGGGCATATACAAGTGAGTGAAGAGATTTAGGTGGCTCTTAACAGCATGGTCTTGAGAGCCTATGAGGATGGTTGAGGTGAGTATGGAGTGGCGCCAGAATGAAAGGGCGGGAGAAACATGAGATTCCTGAGAAAACCTGCGGACCAACAACATCATCCGGCACGGTTCCCACATGCAAAAATCAGGTGACCTGGCCAGGGATTGAACCAGGATCGCCTTGGTGGGAGGTGAGCAGGCTAACCGCTCAGCCACCAAGGCCCCTTGGGACATATACAAGCATTAGTGTGTTGAGTAAAACATATTCTACATGATGTGGTCTTATACAAGCTCATGCCTAACCAAAATAACATTACTAACAACATGAAAGAGAGCTATGTGTCTCTTGGCTCAAGAACGCTGTTACCAAAGTATTTGTAAACTAAAAATACGTAACCTGGTGTGACAAGTCATTTTTGCATTTTTTATTAGCAGATGGAAGAGTCCACAAGTCTAGAAAACTCTATGAATCCAAGGATCCTGTATGTCAACAAGAGATAGATCCTGGCGGTGGTGGCTTTGTAATGGTATGGGGTGTTGTTAGCTGGCACATGTTAGGACCCTTTGCATTCATGACATGGCCCACTCGTTAACCTGATTTGAACATAACTGAGCATTTCTGAGGTGCTCTCCACCAGACCTTGGAAAGCAAAGATCCACCAACTTCATGTAGTACAGAATTGTGAGCCATTCTTGGGGAGTCATAGCATTTACATGTACAGACTAATTCAGAAAGCTTGTACAGCTCTAGAAACCTATAGGTGAACATACATGATATTAAACGGGTATCAAATCTTTTCTGTCTCTTCAATATGAACCTGGTCAAAAAAACCTCACTATTTTGCAGAACTGCTTGCTCATTTTATCATACCTAGACAATACCATCCAGCTATTCAGCTGTCTGAAGATTAACTTCTTAGACCAACAATTTAAGATGCAGATTTATGTAAATTTGACAAAATTAATTTTGTGTAATACTGGCATCATCAAATAATTAACAAGTATGCGTATTTTCAAAAACTTTGGTGACCAGTGCCTGAACTAAATTCACTTTTTACATACAATATGCATCGAAAGTCATTAAAACCAGAATTAATTGTTACAGAACAAAAAGCCAAGAACATGGAAAGTGCCCGGTTGGTAGAGGCAAAATTATAATGTGAATAGTAGTGATAAAATCAAAACAACTCCAAAATACATGTTACTAAACCATTTAACACCAAAATTACAGTTAAGAGAAAAAACTATATTAAGAAAAATATTTTATTAGCAAAACTGTAATTATTTCTTCTGACAAATTGTATTGCGAATATTCATGTAAGAGACTGACCAAAGCGAATACACATTGTCTAGAAATTTCAAAATTGTATAGAAAATAGTGAATACCTAATATGTTAATAATGCCTTTGTTATTATATATTACATAAATTGCATACTCTCTACTACAGTAAAACCATTTTAAAAAGTTTTCCTGCTCAGTAAGTTTACTAACAGTGAAACCCTTGAAAGAAGTTTCCCATTTAAGAAGTTTCCTACTTAATAAGGAAACAAATTTTGCACTATATCTACGTGCACATGTGTAGGACTAATATAATGCTTTCAAGATGATTTTTTGGTTAGTAAGCACTATTTCTTTCTGTCCCTTCACAAACATATTAAAAGGTTTTTACTGTGATTTTGCACTTTATCTGTAAACACTAAGCAAATTGGTTCCTCTGAATAAGTTTTACTGGCTAATATGCCTAAATTTTTCAGTCACTGGAACATTTTTACTGTAATTGGGTCTTTAAATGCTATGCATAACAAATTTTACCTGAATACATGTTTAAATATGCATTTTAATTAACTATATACTGTGTTTACATAAATAAAAATAATAAACAAACCTTAAAGTTTTAAAATGAAATTGAGGTAAAAATATAACAAAATCTTGTACCTACAAATTCGTTCCCTTCATGTCACAGGTATTTCCAGTTGCACCATTCTACAAAATGACCTGTGGTCCACTAACCTTAGTTTATAAATTAGGGAAACTCTCGATACTTTGTAGTATCAAGTATCCCATGACAATATTCAAAAGTATTGAATTTTAACACCCATTTTCTTGTGCCATAATTATGGCATGAACATACCATAACTTTTGGAATGTGTACAATACTTTCAAAAAGCATACCATATTTAATTTGAATTTAAACACACACTTACTTATGCCATAGTTATGATACAACTGTACCATAACTTTTGGAATATGTACGATACATTCGAAAAGCATACCATAATGTAATATGTATCCTTTGGGCATTCCAACGCACGCATAAAATGTTACCTAGGTACAACACAAGATATTAACAGTAACTTTTAAATGCATACCATAATTATCTTGGCTGGCAGCGAGCATTCCAAAGATTCTCGCAAGCACTCCAAAAAGCCTTTGTGGGTCGAGATTGGACAAACGGTTTACAAGTTATTAAATTTTAAAACTACGAGTGTACTAAAATAAACGATATTTTATTCATAGCATAATATTCACACAGCTGCGAGTACCTTGAGGTGTTTTTAGGCAACCCATACATACCAAAATTATGATTTTTTACATTTACTTTTATGGTACATAATTGAGGTACAATAAAAACGGGTTGAGAGTTGCGAGTAAGCACGAGAGAAAAACTTGAGTAGTTATTGTACACCCAATACATACCACAATTATATGCTGGACCAAAATTTTTCATTTAATTCATTTTTATCCCATTAATTACTTTTGTGATATATATGTCAGGTACAATAAAAGCAGGTACAGAGTTGCGACTGAGCGCCGATTGGCACGAATGAGTGAATCAAATAGTTACTGTACATCCCACACATACCATAATTATCTGATGGAACTGCATTATTAAATATCCACCAAAATAAATACCATAATTATCTGCTACACTTTTCGTGACCTAGCACACGTATTCTACAGGCTACGCCATGGCCGGTATATCAGATGATTAAGATATTTATTTAACATTACAGTAATTTCCGCGAAGTCGCAAAATAAAATTAAAAAACTGTGAAATAAGTGTGTACTGAGCTATAATTTTCCTCAAAGTTTGATTACAGGTTTTACTGTGGAAACGTGATTCTATAGAATTGAAAGAGAGTATTGGTTTATCATTGGTTAAGAACATTTGATTTACAGGCCATCCACCATTTGTTTCCAGTGTAATTTGGGTTTTTATACATAGTTCCAGTATGTGTTAACGACACTAGTAAAATGAGCAATTTTCTTGGCCAAGTTGTTTTGTGTTGATGACAATTTTAATTTGGTATTGAGTATCCAGAAAATGTAGTACTGACCCATCCCAATTAGAAATCATCTCTGGATAACTGCTACAATGTTATACAAACAAATTCTGAATTTCCTCTATTTCTGATACTGTGAATTAGGGTTCAGCAGATTGGTAAAGCTTACAACATTATATGAGATAATGCTGGTCAATTAATATCACCCAGAAAATTGTGATGTTAGTTCTCCTCCAAGGATGATGCTCACTGACAGAGAAATTAAAAGCTGTAACGTTGGTTTAGTTATTTTTATAGAACAGCAGCAACTATGTTCTTAACTATCATTAGCGCTTTCATATTTTTTTTGTTTGCCCAACATAAGTTTGTAAATATAAAACAAAAATTTAATTATGAAGATATAAATATCTTTCATAGAATATGCTGAAAAGGTTTGCTAGCAATGAAACAATATGACCACGACATTTATAAAAATCAAATATAAAGCACGAGGTAGCATGGAATCTGGTTTTAATGCAGTCAGCGATATTAAGTGAATTTTAAAAAAATAAATAACTAATGGCTTCTAGGAAAATTCTGCCATTTGTGTTTACTTTACACCACTGTGAATAAATACTGTGTTATGTGTATAACCTAGAACAATAAGCAACAATACAAGCATACGCTATTAATTACATATTATGTACTTTAATTCTAATGGAAATACTGTTTCATATAGCAAAACAACTCAAGAGAAGAATGAAGTACAAGATTAACTTATGATTAAAAAAAGTTTTGATCAAATCAGTTGATAAGCCCCCTCTTTTATCGCAATTAGGTGTGATTGGTATTTAAATGTAAGAGTGAGTGAAGTTTGACGCCAGCCAAAAAGCTGGTGACAATCAGCCCATGATGGCGCTCGCCAATTAAACGCACGTAGTGGTATAACGTGTTTAATAAGATAACAACCCCGACTTCCAGTGGAGTTATAATTAGTGTTTTGTCAAAAAATTATTTTTGTTTCAAGGGTCAATTTTTGTACAAACGCCTTTTTAATGAAAGGGTTATGTCTGTGTTTATGTTTTTTATTTGAAATGTGTGTTGAAAAATTACAAGACAGTAATTCACATAAAGATGCCTTTAAAAGATATTATAAAGTTAACAGAACAATGCTAATTTACATGATACATATAATATTGTTTACTATTGCTTTTGTGCCATTGCATTTAATAATTTAATATTTTCTGAGGCGTGCATAGCATTTCCGTTCGTGTGAACCTCGTAGGCAGCCATGTTAGGGCCATGCAAGCTTGCCTCGTTACAGTTGTCCGAGTGGTGTTGTAGAGGTAAGATGCTGTCCGTACGCGCTCACGTTTTTATCGCACTGATGTAGGTTACCATAGTTTTCATTAGCATACCAATTCACCTTTGCCCGCGTACATATTGTTAATTTGTCCCTAGCATAACGCTACTCCACAAAACCAAATTATTTGCAGCCCTCGTTGGCTTTTGTTATTATAAACGACGAGAGAATGTGTGTTCCGAACACGAGGCCATGCGGCTGTACGAGACTGCATTTGATACTATCTAGCTATGTGATGAGTGAATTTATGTAACTGCAGATTTATTCTGATGTGAAATATTACGGGCAAGATTTATTTATGGAAATTTTAAGTATTTTATTAATGTTAATGTGTTTGGTGCCAATTTCATATCCAGTCACGTGGTTGTGTACCATTAGGCCCGTAACTCTGTAATTACCATGTTTTAAGAGCTATTTATGCTTGTCTCTGCTACGCTGTTGTTTCTCCAGTATTTTTATGGGAATATTTATGAAGAGTTCTGCATCATTTGTTTTGTTTTGACCACGTGGTCGGCCGACCACCATCTGGCCGCCGCGCCATTGAAGAGTAGCTTCACACAGTTGTGTGTTTATTTACCAGTTTCATGTCGTGCCCACTTTTCATCGCTTTCATTGTCCTAAATGTTTTGTCTAGTAATATTTATGTCCTGCACTAGCCCACTCCGTCCCAACGAGTTGCGGTTAGCTGCAGTGGAATCTCTTCCAAATTGTGAAGTGTTATTTATAAAGGGTATTTTGTATGACGATTATTTATCGATACTAATTTGCGCCTTGTGTTTAGACAGTCACCCCACTTTGCGTGCCTAGGAGACGAGTCCCGACGGGTGGCAATAGTTGAGGGTAAAGTCTGTAGTGTATCATTAATTTGTCAGGGTTATGTATTAATTTGTTATTATGTTGTGTCAATTTCATCTCAGTGTCCCGTCTCTGGATGAACCCTGCAGTCCATCATTGTGGCTGTAGGCCCCTCACCTAGAATAGGCTGTGTATTCTGACACCACTGGGAAATCATCCTGTAGAAGCTGTGTCACTAGGTTATGTGCCTAGGGTTCAC